>QXTE01000107.1:5459914-5927414 GCA_003942145.1 Platysternon megacephalum | reverse complement strand
TATAAACTTGGAAAACTATAACATTGTTTTTTGTCATTTACATGGTGTTTATTTTTTGGATTTCACTCAGTTTGGGGAATGCAATTAGTCTTGTCGGTTGCCTATTTTGGTTAACATGTACTAGCATGCTGCCATTTGCTGTAAATTCAGACTTTCACTGTGACACCCCACCTAGCTCAAGAGGGCACAAGCCCTACACACCAAGATGCTCATTGGTAGGCGTGAAACCACGGCCCCACTGAAATCAAACAGCACGCAAACCATAACCCAGAGTTCTGCAATGACCTGCATAATATTTCCCACATGAATTATTTAAGGTTATAGGAAAATATTATGTATGGACTTAGATATCTAAAGGAAAGGAAACTCCATTCTTGTATCATTCATTCCTGAAGGCACGTATCTTTGAGCTGATTATATAAAGAAAATGTACCTCCAAATGAGTCTGGAATCAATAGCATTATTTGTTAAAGCTTAAGTTTTCATAGGACTGAAAACAATGTTTGTAAAGCATTTTAATTGGGTGACCCCTAGTTCATGTGTTGTGTGAAGGAGTAAATAACACTTCCTTATTCATTTTCTCCCAACCATGCATGATTTTATAAACCGCTATCATATGCCCCCTCAGTCTCATTTCCAAGCTAAACAGTCCCAGTCTTTTTAATCAATCCTCATAAGGAAGCTGTTCCATACCCCAATCATTTTAGTTACTGTCTCTGTACTTTTTCCAATTCTACTTGCACTTTAGTACATAACACATCTGGTAGCAATTTATACCTGCTGCCATTTTTTCCTCATCTTTTTGGGATGTTGCTATGCACGAAAATCATCCTAGTTCTGTCTGGTAGACATTGATGGAGTTTCTGTGTAGCGCAGTATGTTTGCAAAACTTCAGGTGTAGCGTTTCTAGAGGATTCTATCCTTTTAGATGAAGGTTGTGTGCAGAGCAGGAGGGGATGAAGGGTGCTACAGTAGAAGTCTGAATGGGGGCAGGTTTGAGAGATCTAGGGCCTAGGGGCCTTTGACTGGCACCGAGGGTCCACCTGGTTTTTAGTTTCTGTAGCCAGGCTAACGCTTCCTCTACCTTAGCCCTGAGGCCGGGGTTGGGGGCCTACGTTGGGGCTGCAGACCTGGACGGGGCCGCGGTCCGGGCTCCGATGTGGGGGCTGATTCCGGGTCACTCCACGGCCTCCAATACTAGGGACCCACCTATCGTCTTCTTGGGACCGCCACCCACGGTAGCACGCTCCCTCCAAGAAACCATCCCAGGCTCCGCCCTTCAACCAAGTGAGCCCCGCCCCTCTCCCGTTACTAGGGAAGTGAGGTCACACAGTATGGCGGCTCGGGCCCGGAGACGCTGAGGCGATCCGGGACCCTGGGGAATCCGCGTCCATCTGACCCGGACCGGCGCTGCCCGCTCGCCTCACTGGTTTCGAGCGGCGGGACCGGGGGCTGCGATGGTCACAGGAGTTGCCTGGCTCTGAACTGGCATCCGTGAAGCCGACTTGGGCGGGCAGAGCAGCCGAACAGGGCCGCTGCCATGGAGCTGAGAGTCGGGAACCGATACCGGCTGGGCCGGAAGATCGGGAGCGGCTCTTTCGGGGATATTTACCTAGGTAAGGCGTGGGCGCGGAGCCTTGTTCTGCGGGTTCTGTCTCTGCGGTGTTTGAGCAGCTACCTTGGGGCTCACGGGCCTATCGCGAGGGGTGGGGGCTCTCGGAAGTCTCTCACTGTTCGCCCGGGCCGGGATAGGGAGCAGGGGGGTGGGGTGGGAGTCAGTTCATCCTCCGGTGTCGCCCTAGCTGTTCTGCTGCCAAAGAAATGCCCCCAAATCTCAGGAAACTTCTTGTTGCCACGTACGGAGGAGAGACTAAATTCGCATTAAAGCNTCATTCTCCGGTGTCGCCCGAGCTGTTCAGCTGCCAAAGAAATGCCTCCAAATCTCAGGAAACTTCTTGTTGCCACGTACGGAGGAGAGACTAAATTCGCATTAAAGCATCATGCTCTAATTTAGACAGGGCTGACAGCCAGATCTCCTGGATTCTATACACATTTTTTGCTGACTTACTCCCTTTGTGACATTGGGCAAGCTGTTTTCACACCCTGCTCCACTCTCTTCCCATCTGTAAAACGGATAAGGATACTGACTCACCATTTGACGACTGTGTAAAGTGACTTGAAAATGAACCATGAACATTGGTGCTAGATATCATTATAATTGCTATTGAGTTGATGAAACGGCTGTAACTTTGTTTACATTTCTGATTGGCCTATAATAAATTGGCCAATTAATGATAATTAGATATGGGCAAAAAAAATCAAACCCTTTTTAAACCATTATAATATAGTGGGCCTATGTGACTTTTCTTGCCTTGTGTATCTCACTTACCCAGTCTTGTCTTAAGTGTAAGTTCTTCAGGGCAGGGATTGTCTCTTCCTCTATGTTTACACTTCACCTATTACAGTGGTTCCTCAGTTCTGACTGGGCCCTCTGGATTCTATTAATAATTTAAATCATAAGCAGACTTCAGAAATTGCATCTTTTAAAACACATTTTTAATGTGTTCTAAAAAAGGGTCTCTGGATTTTTATCTTTGGAAGGCTATTCCAATTTTTGTAAGCAGACACCTGTGCTAACATGCTACATATAGAATTTGAAAAAAATCCAATATGTAGCATGTTAGCACAGGTGTCTACTTTCAAAAATTGGAGTAAAGATGAGCCAGAAAAACATACTTTCCTGCAACCGCTGCTGGAAAATTGTAGCCACCTAAATTAAAAAGAATATCACTGATTTGTGTGTGTGTATCAGCTGCATCTGTATACAAATTAATTTACTTTTCTACACTACAATATTTCTTCTTGCAATGGACAGCTGTTCCTCAGAAATAACTTCTAAACTAAAATCACTTGTTCACAGGCACTGAATATTGATTATCCTTGAACAGAACACATGCGTAATGAAGTCTCCATGTTTCTAGCTGAAGGTCTGCAGTATATATAGACAGAGATCAGGATTCTCGGGCTCTATTAATGTATTCATTTAGAATGCTGAAGAAGGCGGTATATGTTGCTAAGCACATGTAATACCAGTACTCCAGAATCTGCACTGGCTACCTATGGGTTTCTGGGTGGAGTTTAAGATGCTAGTTAGTTTGAGGCCTGCCTACCTAAGGCCTTGTCTACACTACAGGGGAAATTCAATCTAAGCTACGGAATTTGAGTTACGTGAATAGCGTAACTCAAATCGATGTAGCTTAGATCTACTTACTGCGGGGTCCACACTACACAATGTCTACCGGAGATGCTCTCCCATCGACTCCCCTGGAGAGCGATCTGCGGTCAATTCAGAGAATCAACCACCGATGCATTGATTCCCTGCTAAGTGTAGCCTGTGCCTCTCACCATAGCTAAGATCAGCAGAGCATTTGAGTTGGAGTTCCCATAGTATATTCAGACCTGTAATTATCCACTGTTGCAGTTCCATCTCTGGGGGTGATGGTAGAGGCAAGAGAGCAAGCCAGTGCTTGTCATCCCTATCTACACTAGAGCTTCTGCTGGTGGAGCTGCACAAGTGAAGTATTCGGGCATGGCTACACTTGCAGATGTAGAGTGCTGTGAGTTAAACCCGCCTTCGTAGAGTGCAGTAGGGAAAGCACTGCAGTCTGTCCACACTGACAGCTTTAAGGGCACTGGCGTGGCCACATTTGCAGCACTTGCAGTGGCATTGGGAGCAGTGCATTATGGGCAGGTATCCCAGCATGCAAGTGACTGCAATGTGCTTTTCAAATGGGGGGGGAGGGGGAGTGTGTTGTGTGTATGTGGGGGGAGAGAGAGTGGGTGAGCGTGCTGTCTTGTAAGTTCAGACCCCCCCCCCCCCACACACACACACACACACCTCTCTCTCACTCATGGAGCTTTGAATGGGCATTTCCGCATTCCTGCAGCTGATTTCACAACAATGACAAGAGTGGCCACTTGACTTAAGGGGATAATGGGACGTTTCCGGAGGCTGATCACCTCCGAGGTGGAGTACCAGCAGCGCTGTAGTTGCGGAGTCAGAGCGCTCTACATGCCTTGCCAGTGTGGACGGGCAGTGAGCTAGGGCGCCCGGGGTTGCTTTATTGCGCTGTAAGTCACAAGTGTAGCCAAGGCCTTAGTCCTGTATTTCCTAGCCTAGACAATCCCTAAGAGAGAGTTGTTTGCAGAACATACTGTATGAGAGTGCCCCCTTTTGGTTCAGAATAACCAACTAATTTGGGCTCACCGTTAAGGCATGCTGCCAACAAGCATGATGTTTTGGCAGACATCTGGGGAGAGTTTCAGTTTGAAGGGATATGGCTAATTATGTGGACTTTTTTTGTAGCGGGGGGAGAGAATCTGTTTTCCCCCCCCGACCCCCAGGAGGTTTTTGTGAATAACAATTCTTAGTTTTATTATGTTTGTGCTCAGCTACCTGGTAGGGTGTCTAGAGCCTAAAACAGGTATTGTTTGTCTAAATGTTGAAATAGAAACAAATATGAGCTGAGTCTACACTGTTTTTCCTCCATGTTGGGAAAACAATTTTTAAAACTAGTTTCTTCTCACAATTGTGAAGCCAGTATGAATAGGGCATAACTTAGTCAAAACAAGTTTAAAATCATTTTGAAACTAGTTCACTGCCTAACCAATAATGACTTTTAATATTCACTCTGTAGATTTTTAAAATTCCACCCAAATTTTCTATTGGGATTTTGGTTTCTTTCCCTGCCTTCTCCTCCTTCACTACAAATATAGGATGTGCTGGGAGGTTAGGGCCCTCTCAAATGACACTTTTCAGAAAGGAGTCCACAGTTCTTCCTCAGCCACTTTGTGCTTTCAGATTCTCTGCCTCATCCCTCAAATTGTAGGTGTTTAGAATCACACCAAGCTGGCTGTGTAGGACTTGCGGACAGAATTGAAGTGCGAATTTAAAAAGAACAAACTAGGCGTTTAATATACCTAAATCTTTTTAAATTGCCCCCTTGAGAGAAAAAGGAAAAAAAGTAGCATGGATTCTCAGGTGGTATTTTAAATAGTCCCAAGAATGTACAATATACAGATAGAAAAGAATAACAAATTTAAAATAGGTAGCTGTTCTAAAGTTTAATACACTAGGCCATAGTCTTTGGAGTCAAACCGGTATAAGTGATTACAAAACTTGGCCCACTGTGTTTCAGACTTGCGCATGGTGTTTATTGTCAGTTTGGTAACTCCTTATTCTAAGTCAAATTTTCACAACCTCATTACGTTTACTATTAAAAATAAAATTTAAAAATCTATACTACTGCTACATTTGACCACAAACCATGAAGGCCACCCCAGTTATTCTGGAAACTTTCTTTTCTTTTATTTAGAATTGTAATAAAATGCCTCGCCCTCCCTGATCACTCTCAGCAGTTGCAACTCACCACTTGGGAAACACTGCTCTAGAGTATAACCCTGTATGATTTAATTCTTACTTCTAAATAGAACAGAATAAAAACAAACATTTTCACTAATGATATGAACATTGAAAATTATCTAGACTTAAAATGAGGGAACAGGGAACTAGGAATGCAAAATTGTATGGGTTAAAAACATCACCTGCCTTTGTTTTTTATTAAGTAAAAAAAGGCCTTGTAATGTAACACTCCCTTTTCACTTTTTCAAAAACTGAAGTTGATTTTTTTTGTAAATGTCTCATTTATTGTCTATCTTTAAGGTAATAGTTTGTTTATTTGGGTTTATACAAAAGAGTGCCTATCCAAGGCTCTTAGGTGCTCTTTATACAAGTTACAAGAAGAAATATTAAATAGCAGCTTAACATCATATCCAGCAGAACTTGATCCCCTACAAAACACTGTCTCCATGTGGATCTCATCCCCATCAAATCCTATCCTCTGCAGCACCTGATGGAAATATATGTGCCTTGCTGCATGCCCTGAAGGTTAGCAGACCAGGACTGTTTCTGACTAGGGTAAGAAAGAAGGCTATTTCTAGAGGTGATGATCCCTGATAGAGAATGCTTCACCACCAGTCCTCTTTCAAACTGAGTGATCTCCATATGGAATGCTTTTACTGATTGCAGCTGTGGTGGTATGGTACAGGGTGGGGAGAGTCTCTCTAGTCTCTCCAGCTGTGTACTAAAAAAAAAATTAAAAAATTGCTGCTCTGGTCTGGCAGGGGGCAGGGCCAGCTGAGGGGGAGAGGACATCAGGCAGCCCTGCTGGAGCACTCCTGTCAGCAGCAGGCCCGGTGAGTTTCCCCATGCTAATTTCCCCCCTACTGTTACTCACACCTTCTTGTCAACTGTTTGAAATGGGCCATCCTGATTATCACTACAAAAGTTTTTTTTCTCCTGCTGATAATAGCCCACCTTAATTGATTAGTCTCGTTAGAGTTGGTATGGCAACACCCATTTTTTCATGTTCTCAGTGTATATATATCTTCTTACTGTATTTTCCACTGCATGCATCCGCTGAAGTGGGTTTTAGCCCACGAAAGCTTATGCCCAAATAAATTTGTTAGTCTCTAAGGTGTCACAAGTACTCCTCGTTCTTTTAGTTGTATTTAGGGAGCTAGGCCACGTCTGGGTGGATCTCAAAGTGACACACTTATCCAAAGTAACAGACTTATTCATATTAATAAATTCCAGGGCCAAAAGAGACCATTGTCGTCATCTAATTTGACCTCTTGTGTAACAGCCCATAGAACTTCCCCAAAATAATTTCTAGAGCATATCTTTTAGACAAACATCCAGTGCTGATTTAAAAATTGTCAGTGATGGAGAATCCACCACAACCCTTGGTATGTGGTTCCAGTAGTTAATTACTCTCATGCTTTCTATATTTGAAATGTCTCAGGTTGAGGGAAAGATCATGATCCAGAATAGAAAATGTATCACCTGATTACTTCCTTTATAGCATGAATAAAAATTGATTATTATTTTGAAAAAAAAATAAAAATGGATTTTTAAATTTTGTTTAAATTATAGTTTCTTTTTAAAAATAATACTGTTTAAAATTAAATCTGAATTTATTATAAAATATGTTAGGGCCTAAATTTATCTCTTAAAACATTTAAATAAAAAAATGGGCTGAATCCATGAGCCTCTAGCAAAATCTTTTCTATATAAATAAAGAATATGTGGAAAAAATCTAACTTTTGAGGTAAATATGGCACAGCAGGTCACATACTGTATTAAGTTCTTGTTATTAAACAAAACAAGACACTTTGTGCTCTTTTGCTTGTTTAAATTCCTGTTATCCTAATGCATCTTGACACAAATCATGTGCAAAAACTTAATTATCTAGTAAATAAGCAATATATCATTTACGATTTTCTAGCATACTAAAATATACAATTAATAAGAATCTGAAAATATTAAAATATAAAATTGCTTAAATGTACATAGTTATAGTGTACCTTCTTAGGTAGCAAAAATATGTACCAAATATAGTGTAAAGGCATGATTGAGTTGTAAATCAATGTGTTTTAGTGATTATATCAACCAATAAGAATGCACCTTTCTTTAGAAAATAAATGATGTACACATGGAAAACTTGATTACAATCTTGGTGATTTAAATCATTTATTTAAATCTTCCTGATTTAAATCAATCCACCCTGTTCCCTTCTGTGACTGACTTCTTCCCCCAGTCATCATCAGCTGCTCTAGGTGTAGATTAAGATCTCTTTGGGCTGCTCTTGCAGAACGGGACCTCAGCAGATGGGGAAGATTTGATTTTTAGTATATAAATTGATGAGTTTATGACTGTGTATTTTATAATGAATACCACAGAATATAATTGAGCTGACCTTATTTTCAACAGAGAAACCTGTACAACCTATTTTCCTGTAGTGTAAGTCCCCTATGGGCACTCACGGTATGTCTACACTGCATTTAGACACCCATGGCTGGGGTGTGCCAGCTGACTTGGGCTCACGGATCTAGGACTAAAGGGCTGTATAATTGCAGTGTAGATGTTTGTGCTCAGGCTGTAGCCTGAGCTCTGGGACCCTCCCACCTCTCAGGGTCTTAGAGCTTAGGCTCTAGCCTGAATCCAAACATCTACACTGCAGTTAAACAGCCCCTTAGCCCAGCCCCACAAGCCCGAGTCAGCTGATGTGGTCCAGCTGCAGGTTTTTAGTACATACTCTCAGAGAACTGAAAATTAACTTAGTAGATTTCCTTTCTAGGAATAACTTCTCCCCAGGTCCAAGACACGCTTCTTTGGGTATGTCTGCACTGTGGTGTAAACCCAGGGTTAGTAGAACTCAAGTTAGCAGACCCTAGGCTTGTTAATTTAAGGCTTGAATGTTTACACTAATTTGTAACCCCAGGTTAGCAATTGTTGAACCCTGGGTCCCCGCCTTGGGCTCCAGTGTCTACACTGCGTTATGCAGTCCCACGTCCAACCACTCATATTCCAGACTTTCTAGTGCCCTCCCAAAATGTGGCTGCTCTTGCCCACTGTTCATGGTGCAGTGTGGGAACACTTGACTGTCCAGGGAACAAAGAAAATCAGCCCATGGGATTGTAGAATACTTTTGGTGGACTCCAAGCACGAGTCCAATGGGACTGCATCTACACTGCAAAGCAATAAGGCTTGAATCCTGGGTCCCCGTTTGATTCAGGCTCTGACCCTTCATCCCTGTGGAGGTCTGGGATCCTGGGACAGAACCCTGGGTTAGTGTGATTTGTGTAGATTAAGGAAGATTAGGGTTCAGCCTGAGTTCGAACCCTGGGCTGCCTACAGATATCAGAGTGGCAGCTCAGAGGGGCTCCACAGCTTGTCATGCCCTACTCTAGATGAGTACTTCCAAAGCTGAATTGAAACACTACACCCACTAGTAGAGTTATCTGCTTTTCAACTATGGTTTTGGTCCTACTTTACTCATTGCTGCACCTAGACATCCAGTTAGCTAGAAATGTATTTTTCAGGCTATGTCTACACTACAAATTACTTCAGTATAACTTACGTAGCTCAGGGGTGTGATCAACACCCCTGAGCAATGTAAGTTACACCAACCTAAGCACTGGTGTGGACACCGCTATGCCAGCGGGGGAGCTTCTCCCGCCGACATAGCTACTGCCTCTGGCGGAGGCAGGAGTTAAGACGAAGGGAGAGCTCTCTTCCATCACTTTAGAGCATCTTCACTAGAAGCAGTACAGTGGTGCAGCTGCTGTAGTGTAGATATAGCCTCAGTATCCAGTCATCAGGAAGGACTTTCCATTCATATGGGGACTTGGCCTTGGGTTTGTGGGTGATGGATTGTTGGCTAGTAAAGCTTGTGAAAGTGAGCCTGAACAAGGTAAAAGTGATTTGCTTAAAGTAGCTCAGTATAATGAGACACTATTTGTGGAGAACAGCAGTTTAGCTGTTGGGAGTGGCAACTTGCCTGTTAAGGAAGCTGTCCCACTTTCCAAGTATGTGTGTGAAATCAGCCATGGGTGCTAGGACAAGGAAAGGATCTCTCCAATTGTTTGTCTGTTAAGAACAGCAGTGTGCCTGCTGCAAAAGTGTGTGTCTCTAGCTCTTTGTTGGGGGGAGGGATAGCTCAGTGGTTTGAGCATTGGCCTGCTAAACCCAGGGTTGTAAGTTCAATCCTTGAGGGGGCCACTTAGGGATCTGGGGCAAAAAATCAGTACTTGGTCCTGCTAGTGAAGATAGGGGGCTGGACTCAATGACCATTCGGGGTCCCTTCCAGTTCTATGAGATAGGTATATCTCCATATTTTTTTATTTATTAGAAGAAGCCTGTCAGCCTATGGTGGTTGAAAATTTATCAGTTGTACCAGAGCTGGTTCTGGATTCAACTGAAGCCCAGGAAGGAAATGTTCCTAAGTTTTTGTCTCTCCTGGGGAGAATGACATAGTAACTAGGTCGCACCCAGTTAGTGTCATAACAAAGTCCCAGGGACCAGGCAATTCTGGTGCGTCTATTTTGCCTGTTGCTAGTGTGTTGCTGAGTAAAGATATGACAACTCTGTTTAATCAGGTTGATATCATGACTAGGGCACAAGGAGAGCATTAAGGTGATTTAACTGTGTTACCCACTAACAGTGTGGATAGCTTTGAGAATGTTTTAAATGGAATGACAGGTTTCAGAGTAGCAGCCGTGTTAGTCTGTATCCGCAAAAAGAACAGGAGTACTTGTGGCACCTTAGAGACTAACAAATTTATTTGAGCATAAGCTTTCGTGGGCTACCGCCCACTTCATCGGATGTATAGAATGGAACACACAGAAGATATTTATACATACAGAGAACATGAAAAGGTGGGAGTAGCCATACCAACTGTAAGAGGCCAATCAATTGAGATGAGCTATCAGCAGGAGAGAGAAAAAAACCTTTGAAGTGATAATCGAGATGACCCATAGAAGGTGTGAGGATATTTTAACATGGGGAAATAGATTCAATTAGTGTAATGACCCAACCATTCCCAGTCTCTGTTCAAACCTAAGTTAATTGTATCTAATTTGCATATTAATTCAAGTTCAGCCGTCTCTCTTTGGAGTCTGTTTTTGAAGTTTTTTTGTTGCAAAATTGCCACCTTCAAGTCTGTCACTGAGTGGTTAGAGAGTTTGAAGTGTTCTCCCACTGGTTTTTGAATGTTATGATTCCTGATGTCAGATTTGTGTCCATTTATTCTTTTGCGTAGAGACTGTCCGGTTTGGCCAATGTATATGGCAGAGGGGCATTGCTGGCACATGATGGCATATATCACGTTGGTAGATGTGCAGGTGAACGAGCCCCTGATGGCGTGGCTGATGTGATTAGGTCCTATGATGGTGTCACTTGAATAGATATGTGGACAGAGTTGGCATCGGGCTTTGTTGCAAGGATAGGTTCCTGGGTTAGTGTTTATGTTGTATGGTGTGCGGTTGCTGGTGAGTATTTGCTTCAGGTTGGGGGGCTGTCTGTAAGCGAGGACTGGTCTGTCTCCCAAGATCTGTGAGAGTGAGGGATCATCTTTCAGGATAGGTTGTCCATCTTTGATGATGCTCTGGAGACGTTTTAGTTGGGGGCTGAAGGTGACGGCTAGTGGTGTTCTGTTATTTTCTTTGTTGGGCCTGTCCTGGGTACTCTTCTGGCTCTGTCAATCTGTTTTTTCACTTCAGCAGGTGGGTATTGTAGTTTTAAGAATGCTTGATAGAGCTCTTGTAGGTGTTTGTCTCTGTCTGAGGGATTGGAGCAAATGCGGTTGTATCTTAGCGCTTGGCTGTAGACAATGGATCGTGTGGTATTTATACTGATATTTCAAAGCTAGTGCCTGCAACCAGTCTTGGAACTTTTCTCAGCAGAAAAGACATTCCAGATCTAATGTGCTGTATAAAAAAGGGAAACTGAGGCACACTGCCATATTGCTTTCCTGGCTAAATGCCAAGAGTCCTACGCTATGGAGAACATTAATATCGACATTGACTTGAAGTTAATTGGGTTCCAAACAGGTGCCAGAGCTTGTTAGAATAAATTAGCTATTTTCATTGGCTCTTGGCAAGATCCCATGAAACATACAGGAATTATGCTGTAAGAGCAGATCCAATCCACTATTGGTCTAACCAAGTTTTACCTTGGGTTTGTAAAGGGATTCAATGATATTGTTACTTCCATAATGAACCTTACAAAGAAAAAGCCTGTTTTGATCAAACATAATTTTGATAAACCATTTCAGTTATACACGACACTTCTAATATTGGGTTAGAAGCTGTAGTAATAAATACAGAACCCAGAATGGGAAGTTCCTACCTTCACTGTTATTCCCAGCACAGACAGGTTGCCCAACAACACCTGCTTGCTTTCTCTTCAGAAACAGTTAACAGGTGCAGTTGCTAAAGTTATAAGGTACCAAACAGCACTTCTTATTCAAGCCCACTTTATTATTAAGGTAAAAAGCATTATAGAGAAAACAAAAAACAATAAAAGAACCTATATGAACGTTAATAAGCTCACCAAGGTTCACCCTAATGTAGATTGTGGAAGGAGCAGTCCTTCAACAACCTCTGCCTCCCAACCCCATGGGATTCTTTGTGGTTACCAGTTCATCACAGCTTCAGCTCAGAACAAGCACCCAGTCTCCTGGGGCCTCAGTAGGCCAACTCCTTCCAACCTCCCTAAGGATTGGGGCCCTCTGCCATGGGCTACTTTATAACCAGCCTATTTGTTCAAAAACCCTTTAGTTGTCTGCTGGTTAATGGAGAATCCAGTTTGAACTAGTATATAGGTACCTCTCCATGGTGTGGCTTCAAAGGACTAATAATAGAGGAACTAGATTAGCATCCCCCTCCCTATTAGAGACGGTACATACAATGCCACAATAACACATGTACAATAGCATTTTAATACAATGTACTCCAAATATATTAACCCTAACTCAATAAGGTTTAACTTAATTCTGTAAAGTTTATTTTAATTCCATATGGTTCATTCAGGATATTGTCAGTCTGTCATATGATCATTATAGAACAGTTTGTCAGCGTCTTGTTTAATTGAAATTATCAATTTCCATACAGGAAACACATTTGGAAATAAATATCTTGCTTTTCTTGCGTTTCAATATCAATTGTCCTTTTCTTTTCTTAGGAACCGACATTGCTGCCGGTGAGGAGGTTGCCATCAAATTGGAATGTGTGAAAACCAAACATCCTCAGCTCCACATAGAGAGTAAAATCTACAAAATGATGCAGGGAGGAGGTAAACTTAAGTTTGTCTAATAAGAGTATTTTTGTCTGTGTTCATAGATATCAGATACATTAGTGTTCAGGTTCCCTTTTGGAAATGGGGAGGTTTCCTTCAGTGTTTCTGTGTTCGAGGATTTGCCCCGAACACTACCATTCGCTAATCTAGTCAACACAACTCAGAAAAATGTTAAAATATAGCTTTTTCTCTGTTCAGTTTTTTAAAAGTTTAAAAGAGGTTGTTATCAATACTGATGTCTTACTGACTTTCAGTGGGATGCTGTCCAGGCACAGAGGATTATGCTAGCCCAGGGGTCTCAAACACGCGGCCCGTAAGCTCCTCACGACCCCCCCCCGCCCTCCCCCAACATTTACCTAGAGTGGCTCCGGCCCGACCCGCACCAGGGCAGGGCAGGCTCCCTGCCTGCCCTGCCCCCGCACCGCACCGGGAAGCGGCTGGAACCTGGGCAAGGAGGGGCGCAGGGGTGTGTGTGGCTGTTGCTTCAGGTACCGCCCCCAGCAGCTCCCATTCGCCGGGAATGGGGAACTGTGGCCAATGGGAGCTGCTGGGGGCGGTGCCTGAAGCAACAGCCACACACACCCCTGCGCCCCTCCTTGCCCAGGTTCCAGCTGCTTCCCGGTGCGGGTCGGGCCGGAGCCCGCCCCCCGNGGAAGGGGTGGAGTGGGGGCAGGGCCAAGGGCGGCAGGGGGGAGGTGTCAGTAAATGCGGCCCTCGGGCCAATGTACTAGTCCTCATGTGGCCCTCGTGGTCATTTGAGTTTGAGACCCTTGTGCTAGCCGATCCCAACAGAGGTTTGGGCCTAAACATATAGTTAACTTATTTTTATTGTTAACTGCCTCAAATAAATAAAATCCATTTCAAACGCTAAGCACAGATAAATGTTTTTATTGTGATATGATCATGGTTCTGGAAATCAGAAAATTGAGTTCTAAAGCTTGTTCTGACAAGCGCACACTCTGTCACTTTACCTCAGTCACTTACTTGTCACAGGCTGTCCATCTGTATAATGGAGCTATTTACCGAATGTGTGAAATGTTGTCTAAGGCCCTTATCCAACAAAGCACCAATGCATGGGATTACATGCTAAGCACAATATGTGTCAGTTCTTTTTTGAAAGAGGAGGATGCTAGTTTAGATATCTCCTGCTAGAAATTTTGTGTTAGTCCTTCTGCAGAATCTTAGGTTTATATTCTCAAAATGCCTTTACATAGTGTAAAATATTATACATCACTGGAAACACAATAGCCCTCATTGGGAATATTTAAAATTTACAGAAGAATGTGTGTTTTAAATCTGTCTTGAAGGTCCACGTTCATGACCTATAAAACTCAGATGAAAAGCACTGTGAATAAACTATTTTTCTCTGTTCTAGTGGGAATTCCCACAATTAAATGGTGTGGAGCTGAAGGAGACTATAATGTAATGGTGATGGAGTTGTTGGGACCAAGCCTTGAAGATCTATTCAATTTTTGTTCAAGGAAATTCAGTCTGAAGACAGTCCTGTTGCTTGCTGACCAAATGGTAGGAAATTGCTTTGAAGCTCTTGATGATGAAATATACTTGTCATAATAAGGTTTTCAAAGAGAGTTTACTGAGCTATATCCCTTGTCAGGAATTCAGAGGTGGGTGGGGTTTGCTATCTCTTTTAAAGGTTGTAACACTCAAAATTAGGTTTATTTTTGTAAATGCAAAACTTTAAATCAATAATTTTGATGAATGTTTAAATTAAAACAGTTTTTGTTTGAATTTAAATATTCTTCTGAATTGTTTACTACCTAGACATTGTTACATTGTGCTAGTGCAAAACAGCCAGTAAGTGAAGCTGAGTAGAAACAAATGTGAAATTTACTAAGGTGAGGGAACTGGAGAAAGATATGAAAACAATGTAGTGAAAAGTAAATGATGATTGTAAAATCCATTTCTTTTAATAATCTGAGATTTTAAATGATAAAACAGCTAAGAAAATGTCTGTTTTTAAGACTGTTTCTAGTAACAGAAATTCATGCACGTCTCTTGAAATTAATTTCTTCTCTGTATCTAGATTAGTCGGATTGAATATATCCACTCTAAGAACTTCATCCACCGAGATGTAAAACCTGATAACTTCCTGATGGGTCTGGGAAAGAAAGGCAATCTGGTCTACATCATAGACTTTGGGTTAGCCAAGAAGTATCGGGATGCTCGAACTCACCAGCACATTCCATATCGTGAAAATAAAAACTTAACAGGAACTGCCCGTTATGCATCTATAAACACTCATCTTGGAATTGGTGAGCTGGAGGAAAATAGCTTTCTGTCTAGCAAAATATGTATCTGTCATTTTGAGTCTTCAGTTAATGAAATACACAATCTGGATAAATCCTTTTAGCAAGCAGATATTCTTTTGTAGCTGATGCATTGAAAGAAAATGCCTATTAGTATTAATTGGCTGAGTTTGCAAGGCTTACACTCAACTTGATGCTGTCTATTTGTCATGCAATAACTTTTGAATGCTGCATTCAGTAAATTCCAGAATTTCAGCAAATATTTTAAGCAACAATGTGCAGAACCCTGTTGATTTTTGGGGGGAAATTAGAAAACTGAAAGGGTGCAAATGTGGGCGGAGGAGAAGCACACAGAGTTCTTGCCTCCTATTTAGAAGAACCACAAATTCAGGCACCTCTGCAATTGTCTATAAATCAAATAACTGGTTGATAGGGGTATTATGTTGGAAGGCATTTCTGGCCATCATTCCAATAGAATTGAAGATACTAAAACCCTGAATCCCAGTAAGAGAGAAAAGAAATGACAATAGTGGGGGTGGGCGGGAAGCAGGGGGTGCACGTAGCACCTTTGGCATAAAGGTGGGTTACAGAGATTTATTGGAAATAGAAGGGGATGGAAAGGTGGCACACAGGGAACTTGTGGTGGGAAATGGAGGAATGCAAGGGGGTCCCCTGGTGTGTGCAATGAACTTGGCCTTAGGTGTGTGATTTCTTTAGGCTTATGTCAGCAGGTAGGAATAAAAGCAGGAAACTAATGGTTCCAAGGAATTAGCAAGTTTTTGCATAACTGCAAGAGGGATAACTGTTTCTAATTATTGGCAAGTTTAAGATGGCCTTATTGACCTTCAGCCATATATTATGTATTTGTAAGGCTTTCAGTGACAGTTTGTGGCATAAACATTTTTGTACCTTCACACCAGAACATCAAACCTAACAACTCCACTTTTATACTCTTGTAGAGCAGTCTCGCAGAGATGACTTGGAGTCCTTGGGCTATGTACTGATGTATTTTAACCTGGGCTCCCTCCCCTGGCAGGGACTGAAGGCAGCAACAAAAAGACAGAAATATGAACGTATCAGCGAAAAGAAAATGTCTACACCCATTGAGGTTTTGTGTAAAGGATATCCTTGTAAGTTATCCTTTTGATGGTATATTGACAAAGTGAGCTTTTTTTTTTTTAATTTGTTGACATTGAATGGTAGGTTCTATTGCTATTTACATTTTAAGCTACATTAATTTAGTGATTACTTTGACATCTGTTCATAAATAGGCATATCAAACTCCATGATGGGCTAAATGTTCATGTACATGGATATCACACTTGCTTGTCAGGACCCCTCCCTGTCCATTGACCAGCTCTCCTCACCTTCAATTTTATATTTTATTTGAATGTGCATTCATTGGGACTT
Source organism: Platysternon megacephalum (assembly GCA_003942145.1). Classification (NCBI taxonomy): domain Eukaryota; kingdom Metazoa; phylum Chordata; order Testudines; family Platysternidae; genus Platysternon; species Platysternon megacephalum. The sequence continues at coordinate 5,911,040 of QXTE01000107.1, read as the reverse complement.
GGAGATTGAAAGCTGGCTCTCCAGGTCTCCTGACTCTGTACTTATATCATACTTTTTGCTCTTGTAAAAATGCTGTGCTGTATGAAGACAGACAAAAATAATTATTTATAGGAGTTGACCAGTTCCAGGTTTTCATCCCTTTGTTTGAGCGGGCTGGATTGCAAAGTCAGATGCACCAATAGCACCTGCTGGACTTGGGAACATGGAGCATAGGAATTACCATACTGGATTGGATATATGGTCCATCTGATCCAGTATCCTGTCTCCGAGAGTGGCCAACACCAGATGCCTCAGAGGAAGATGCAAGAAACCTTACATTAGGCTAGTGTTTTCCCCCACATTTGATCTGCCCTGTCACACTGTCCCTTCCCCCCCAGAAAAAATAGTTATCTTCCTAATCTCTGGCAGTTAAAAATTGTTTAATACCCAGACACATGAGGTTTAATCTCTTCCACAGTTTATCATTAACTAAAAATGTGAACTTTTTTGTTCGCTGTATAAATGTCCAGTCTTTGAATCTTGCTAAGTTCTTGGCCTCAGCAACTACCTGTGGTGACACTTCCACAGTTGGAATTGTGTGAAAAACATATTTATTTTCATACGTTTGGAATTTTGCCACCTTTCAATTTAATTGAATGTCCCTTTGTTCTTGTGTTACAAGAGACAACAGAAGATCCTGATCTGTCTTCTCTGAACCATTCATTTGAGTTGTCTGCATTTCATTTTAAGGAAACAAAGCTACATTATGGTTGAAAATATAAAAAATGGGAAACTTGCAGTCTAAAGTTCTCAAACAACGTTAACTCTGCCACTGTGTATATGTATAATTGTATGTATAATTTATTGCATGGAGGGTGTAGAATAGTAATATATACGTAACAAGAATATTCAGAGTTATAGCGTGTGTGTGTGTGTGTATATATAAGGGCTGTCAAGCGATTAAAAAAATTAATCGCAATTAATCATGCGATTAAAAAAATTAATCGCGCTATTAAACAACAATAGAATACCATTTATTTAAAATATTTTTGGATGTTTACTACATTTTCAAATATATTAATTTCAATTACAACACCAAATACAAAGTGTACAGTGCTCACTTTATATTTATATTTATTTTTTATTACAAATATTTGCATAGTAAAAAAAAAATTTTTCAATTCACCTCATGCAAGTACTGTAGTGCAATCTCTTTATCATGAAAGTTGAACTTACAAATGTAGAATTATGTTTTATTTTTGAATGCAGGGTTTTTTTTGGTACAGTGTAAAACTTTAGAGCTTACAAGTCCACTCAGTCCTACTTTTTGGTCAGCCAATCACTCAGAAAAACAAGTTTGGTTACAACTTTCAGGAGATAATGCTGCCTATTTCTTGTTTACAATGTCACCTGAAAATGAGAAAAGGCGTTCGCATGGCACTGTTGTAGCTGGTGTTGCAAGAGGTTTACGTGCCAGATGTGCTAAAGATTCATATATCCCTTCATACTTCAACCACCATTCCAGAGGACATGCTTTCATGCTGATGATGGGTTCTGCTTGATAATGATCCAAAGCAGTGCGGACTGATACATGTTCATTTTCATCATCTGAGTCAGATGCCAACAGCAGAAGGTTGATTTTCTTTTTTGGTGGTTTGGGTTCTGTAGTTTCTGCATCAGAGTGTTGCTCTTTTAAGACTTCTAAAAGCATGCTCCACACCTCGTTCCTCTCAGATTTTGGATGGCACTTCAGATTCTGAAACCTTGGGTTGAGTGCTGTACTTATTTTTAGAAATCTCACATCGGTACCTTCTTTGCGTTTTGTCAAATCTGCTGTGAAAGTGTTCTTAAAACGAACATGTGCTGGGTCATCATCCGAGATTGCTAAACATGAAATATATGCAGAATGCGGGTAAAACAGAGCAGGAGACATACATTTCTCCCCCCAAGGAGTACAGTCACAAATTAAATTGACGCATTATTTTTTTAACGAGCATCATCAACATGGAAGCATGTCCGCTGGAATGGTGGCCGAAGCATGAAGGGGCATATGAATATTTAGCATATCTGGCATGTAAATATCTTGCAACGGCAGCTACAAAAGTGCCATGCGAACACCTGTTCTCACTTTCAGGTGACATTGTAAACAAGAAGCAGGCAGCAATATCTCCTGTCAATGTAAACAGACTTGTTTGTCTTAGTGATTGGCAGAATAAGAAGTAGGACTGAGTGGACTTTTAAGCTCTAAAGTTTTACACTGTTTTGTTTTTGAGTGCAGTTATGTAACCAAAAAAAATCTGTATTTGTAAGTTACGCTTTCACAATAAAGAGATTGCACTTCAGTACTTGTATGAGGTGAATTGAAAAATACTATTTCTTTTGTTTATCATTTTTACAGCACATATATTTGTAATAAAAAATAAAGTGAGTACTGTGCACTTTGTATTCTGTTGTAATTGAAATCAATATTGAAAATGTAGAGAACATCCCAAAATATTTAATAAATTTCAATTGGTATTGTTTATAAGTGTCAATTAATCGCAGTTAACTCACACAATTAACTCAAAAAATGTATCGCGATTAATCGCAGTCTATATACATATATATATTTCAGTGTGGCTTATTCAATGTTTTAAACATTCCCCATGTTTATTGCCTTTATGTAGATGCAGGCTATGCCACATTTTGCATTTTAAATACATAGGTGTGTCCAATAGCAAAAATGAATACTCTTCCATGGAATTTTACATAAATAGAGACTGCCCCTATCCTGATAAAAGAACAGTTTAAATGCATTCAGAAGCAGTGAACGGCACACACAAAATAAGAGTTTTTCCTGTCCACTGTCCTCATTGCTACTGTAGGAGTATAACCTGTTCTTTCCTCTCCCACCTTCAGCTGTTTGGGTGGGTACTCTTTCGTCAGGTCATGTTCTCTGCTGCTGGCAAGTGGGGTTTCTACCTACTTTGTGATTGGTGATGAGATATGGAATGTCACACAAATCCTTCCTTTGATGCCCACATCTTTTTAGGTGGAGTCCATTCAATAGCTTATTTTCTACCATTTCCTTGTTTCACCCTATCTCCGTGCCATTGAGACACAGTACTGTCTCCTCCAAGTCCCAGCATTATGGTTTTGATTTTCCTTTCATTCAGGGGATTCTGTGACATTTATATCCTTGAACCAAATCTTAATGTCTTTAGGCTTTAGAATTTCTGTAGACTTGGCAGTGTAAATATTACAGTTGCCCCAGGAAAAATTAATAGCTTAGCAACTAAAATGGTGCTGCATCTTTTTGATTGCTTGATGTGTCTGAAGGAATAGTTGGGAAAATAGTGTTGCATGTAGAAAAGGATGATAAAATTGTGCTATCCCAGAAAACTGTACATTAATTTTGGAACAATTATTTAAAAGTAAATATGAAGCTAGTAAACTAGATTTCTCTTGTTACAGCCGAGTTTGCTACATACCTGAATTTCTGCCGCTCTTTGCGTTTTGATGACAAACCAGACTATTCTTATCTAAGACAGTTATTCAGAAACCTGTTCCACCGACAAGGCTTCTCCTATGACTATGTATTTGACTGGAACATGCTCAAATTTGTAAGTAGATAACATTGCTGACTTTGTCAAAGAGGCCATTGGAAGAATCGAATTCTTCTATTTAGGATAGCTGCTATATATTTTAAGTTTGATTTCTTTACTAACCGTGTATATTTTGACTGCTACCCAAGACTCCCTGTGTTCAAACAACATTTCTGAGGGCCCAGCTTTCTTTTGGTGTTTGAGTGCAGTCTGAAAGCTTGAAGAAGATTTTCCACAGTGCCTCTTCATTTCTTTAGTAAAGAGAGAGGGCATTGGCTTGAAGAAATATTGAGATGTTCAAATAAACTAGTACATTCCTTACACTAAGAATAAAATCTTAAGGGGAATTGGAACTTCCCATTATGAATTAATAAGTGGTAAGATGTTAATTTTCAAATGAGATCACTATTGAAACTCTCTAGTAAATTTATTCCTTAACTTGTAGGTGAAAATGTGTTGCATTTAATTCTTTACATCGAAAATCTAATTTCTGTCACTCTCTGGGATCATAGTATGGCTACACTGCAATGTAAATCCAGGATTAGTGGGACGCAAGTTGGCTGACCCTGGGTTAGAGAACTCAGGGCTTGAGAGTCTACACTGATTGTTAACCCTATATTAAGATTTTTCTAACCTGAGCTTGAACCTGGGGCTCCGGGATCAATACTGCAGCACACAGACCTGAGTCAAACCAGCCATATCCCAGACTCCCTGGTGCCTTCCTGAAATCTAGCTGCTCTAGCCCTTTGACGGTAGTGCACTTTGGGAAAACTTGACCGTCCATCCTGCAAGTTTGAACATCCTGCCAACACGTCTTGCTGATCGGTCTTTTTGGTCTATGTGGTCCCAGCATCGTGGAGGAGGTGCCTTTTCAAGAACTTATTTTGCTTTTGTTTTCACTCCTGTGTCAGGAAATGGGCAGAGTTTCCGTGAGCCGCTGGTGGACATTGTGGCAGTGTTTTTTGGCCCACCAAAAGCAACTGAAAGAGAATATGATGGACCACGAGGAGGAGGAGGCAGAGGAGAGGGAATACCCAGGCATGGCAGACTCTCACTGGCTAAGGCTGCTCATGACACTCCCATATAGCTGCTGATGCCCCCTATGTAGACTAGTGCTTTTGGTGCAGGACCACAAGAACAGACTGATGGGATCACATCATCATGCAGACCTGGCATGACCAGCAGTGGTTCCAGAACTTTTGCATGAAGAAAGCTGTTTCTGGAGCTTTGTGAAAGTTTGTCCAACCCACTAGTGTAAAGACATGCATGAAGCCACCCTTACTGGTCCAGAAGCAGGTTGCTATAGCCATCTGGAAATTGGCTACTCCAGACTGCTACATGTCTGTTGCAAACCAGTTTGGTGCTGGAAAGTCAACTGTGAGTAAAGTGGTGGCAGAGGTTCCTGAGGCAATCAGGCACATGGTTTACCCCAAGGTGGCGAGCATAAAAGATATTCCTGAAGTAACTGCTAATTTTGAGAGAATGGGGTTTTCCATATTGCGCTAGGACCATTGATGGGACTCATGTGCCCATAGTTTGCCCTCCTCAAGGAGCACAAGAGTATATAAACCACAAAGGGTACTACTACATTGTTCCCACCATCCTGAGAGATTTGTTTGTAGATGGAATGGTGGTCTGGGCTCAAGCCTGAATCTGAGACCAGGCTTACATTGCAGTATAGACATAACCAGTAATTACTAGAAATCACTGTACCAGAATAATGGATGTCTAATACCTAGAGTAGGAGGAACAGGACCATAATTGATCACGAGGGAGAAATTTGGCACAAGTGGCCAAATCTTTTGATTGAATCCCTGTGCTTAGAATAATATTTATTGGAGTTTTTATTATGCTTTTGTACAGAAAGGGTTTTCAAAGTTGCCGAGCCTGTTGCTCTTGGGACACCTGATCAATGCTGCATTCTGGAGAGATGTAGGGAATGTTTGGGAAAACATAATTCTGCTATTGTAGCTCTAATTCTGGTGATCTCCATCCCAGTTTTCTTCAAGCTATTTGTTGAAACAAAATTTCTGATCTTGCTGCTGCCCATCCCAGTTTCATTACCATGAATCTCAGATCATTCAAAGAAAAATTTGCTGCATCTAGTTATCAGAAAATGCAAACTACCCAAGCTTATAAAACATCTACAAAAACAAATAATTTTTAAAACTGTATATTGCATTAGTTCCCATGCTGTGTCCCTCCCAAACATAGAAGACGACACACACCTTGCTTGGAAAGGCTTATAATCTGAAAAAAAAAACCCCACCAAGGATCATCAAGGGGGGGAGGAAAGGGATAAAATGTATAAGCAAAATGATCAGGGGGTGACTGAATGCTGCTTGTTATATAATTGGTTTTTAAGTGAAATTCTAATATTTCCCCGAGACCAATTCACAGGTTCAGTTGCAATGTTCTTATGTCCCTCCACCTCTGCATTGAGTCCTTCACCATGGATGAGCAGTTTAAAGTATAAGTTAAATAAGTGAAGGAAGTAAGTCAGTGATTTTTGTCAGCTGCTTTTGTTATGCCTCCAGAAAGAGGTGTATCTTCAAGAGGGATTTAAATGAAAGAGAGGAAAGTGGCTTTGTAGATCAGTTCAGGAATGGAATTGCATGCATAGAGGACAACATAAAAGAAAGCTCGGTGATAGCTGAGAGGCATGGACAAAGAGGGTGTCAAAGTTGTGATTATTCAAACCCCTAGGCACCCTTGACAGAAGATACAAGAACAAAAAAAGTGCTAAATAGAAGCCTATGGTAATGCCAGCAAAAGTTGATGCAGTACATAAGTGAAGGGAATCATTCTACATATTCAGAGGGGGCCAGGGATGTGATCAGATCAACTGGTAAGGAGAGCTTAGCAGTTGCATTTTATATGGATTGAATGAGATCTACAGAAATTTGTGCAAGTTACATAACTTAGTTTGCCAGTTCAGATTATTCTTTGATCGGTGCCCTACTCCTGGATTTTTTGAAAGTTGGCAGTAGCTTGAACCAGCTTCTAATCAGATGCTGACCTAATGGTGATCCTTGTTTTTCACTTCAAAACTAGATTACTGCAATGTCCTCTGCCAGTAGCTTCCCTAAGAGTTTCAAGCGGACTCAGCTTGTGGAGAATGAAATGGTTCAGCTCTTGAGAGGGTGATTTTCTAAGAGTATATTATACCAATGTTTCATACTTCTGAGTGCAGGTTCAAGTGCTGATTGATGTAAGTCTTTAGTGACATGGAACCCTAAAGATTGCTTTTCCACTATGCCCTGTCACAATGGCTAAGGCCTTGTCTTCACTACTGTGATAAGTCAACCCAAGTTATGCTACTACAGCTAAGTGAATAATGTAGCTGGATTCGATGTAGCTTAGGTCGACTTACTCTGGTGTCTTCACTGCGCTGTGTCAATGGGAGACGCTCTTCAGTTGACTTCCCTTACTCTTCTCAGAGCTGGACTACCAGAGTCGACCAGAGAGCGCTCTGCCGTTGATTTAGCGGGACTTCACTAGACCCGCTAAATCGACCCCTGCTTCATCGATTGCATCAGCGTCGATCTCCCCGTAGTGAAGACAAGCCCTAATATCAGCAGGGTTGTTTCTGGTGTATTTTTCAGACCCAGGAAAAGGGTGTTCTCAGTCAAGTCCTTCACCTATGAATTCCACTCCTCTTGTGGTCTGCGAGTGTGATCAGCTTTAGGATACAAAGTAAGATCAAGTACAACCAGATCTTTAATTGGTATTTTCACATCAAAGCAGGTTCTGGGGTTTGTGAGGTCAACTTCTGAATTTTTGGAAGAAGGCAATTACTGTTACTTGTAACTATTGTGAGGTACCCAGATGCTATGACAATGGACATGTGTTGGATAGGATTTCTGACACCCCAGTCCTCCTCATAACTATAATATCTGGATGCTATAATGAAATACAAATTAAATTCAGTTTTTATGGGAACTTACAGGAACAAACTGTCAGGTTCCGTTTCACACTCCATGTGTTAAATATTATTTTAGTAATTAGTAGTTATATGAAATGGAGTACTAAGCTCAATACTCGCCCTAATTGTTAACTAGTTTCATGACTTACAGGGTGCAAGCAGAGCCGCTGAAGATGCTGAACGTGAAAGGAGAGAACGAGAGGAAAGATTGAGACATACACGAAATCCTGCAGTACGTGGTTTACCCTCCACTGCCTCTGGGAGGCTGAGGGGAACGCAAGACGTAGCTCCTCCTCCTCCCCTTACTCCAACTTCGCATACTGGTAAGTAATCAAATTCCTGGGGCAGACTCATCTTGCAGACTCATCTTGCAGACTATGCTATTCTTCAGCTACTTCCTGGTTGCTGAACTATACCATTTTGCCGTCCTTCAAAATCAACTTGAGTAAATAACCAGGATTAGGGAAATATTTTATAAATATACTCTCTGTAAATGCTGTTCTTTCCATAAATTACTGGACAGGTTTTCCTTTCTGCTGCGCATAATAATTGCCTTGCTACATGCTAGTCTGATTTAGATTGTTGCTTTAAATACCTGCTGTGGTTTGGTAACAATTTGGCCATCAATTTAAGGCTTTGTTAAAGATTTAAATAATCGCCTAGTGTACTGAAGTTGGGCTTAGATCTTCTTTTATTGCACCTCAGCATAGTTATGAGAAAATAGATTTCCAGCACAGTGGCAAACTGAAATGACTTCAGATATACACTTTGATCTTGCTGTTACATAACAGATCAGTAGTTCCGTACTGACTTCCACTTATTCAGATAATAAAATCAATTTCTTTTTCATGGCATTACCTCCGTAGAACCTCACCGCAGAAATCATGTGTCAAGACATGCTGCTACTGAACATATTAGAGCAGTAGTTGAAGGGAAGCACAGAGCTCCCTCAAGCCCCATCCTCCTGCTGGAACCAACCTCTCCCTTTTTACTTCATATTACACAAACAAATCTCATTGTCAGTTTTAGGCTGAAAAGTTCACCTTTTCAAATTTTTGATATTTTAATTCACCTTTTGGTCTTACCCAAAATTAGGAATTGCCAAATCAGACGTGATCCATCTAGTTTAGCATTCTGTTTCAGACTGTAATCAGGTTTCAGAGTGGTAGCCGTGTTAGTCTGTATCAGCAAAAACAATGAGGAGTCCTTGTGGCACCTTAGAGACTAACAAAATAAATGTGTTAGTCTCTAAAGTGCCACAAGGACTCTTCGTTGTTTAGACTGTAGTCAGTACTAGATGCTTCACAGGAAGGGGTGAGACAGCCCACATCTAAATATCAAAATGTGTGAACTTGAGCACCCGGTATTAAATTAGGATATTGATATAATAAGCAATCACAGAAATTTGGTGGAATGATGACAATCAATGGGACATGTAATACCAGCGTACAAAATATATAGGAATGACAGAATAGGTCATACTGGTCGGGGAGTGGCACTATATGTGAATAAAAGCATAGAGTCAAATATAGCAAAAATCTTAAATGAATCAAACTGTACCATAGACTCTCTATGGATAGAAATTCCATGCTTGAATAGTAAGAGTAAAGGAGTAGAAATATACTATCAACCATCTGACCAGGATGATGATGGTAATAATAAAATAATAATAATAATAATATAAATATTGTGAAATGCTCAGGGAGATTAGAGAGGCTATAAAAATAGAAAACTCAATAATAATGAGGGATTTCAACTATCCCCATATTGACTGGGTATATGTCACCTCAGGACAGGATGCAAAAAATAAATTTCTACACCCTGTTAATGACTGCTTCTTGGAGTAGCTAGTCCTGGAACACAGAAGGGGAGAGAGAATTCTTGATTTAGTCTGGAGCATGGGGTCTGGTCCAAGAGATGAATATAACTGCTCAGTAATAGCAACAATTATATAATTAAATTTAACATCCTCATGTGGTGGGGAAATACCAAAGGCGCCCACACAGTATCATTTAACTTTAGAAAGGGGAACGACACAAAAATGAGGAAGATAGTTAAATGAAAATTAAAAGGAACAGTCACAAGAATGAAATGCCTGCAAGCTGCATGAAAACTTTTAAAAAACCACCATAATAGAGGCTCAAATAAAATATCTACCCCAAATTAAAAAGAATAGTTAAGAGGACCAAAAAAAAAAAAAGCCACCACAGAAGCGGTTAAAGGCAAAAAGGCATCCTGTAAAAATCGGAAGTCAAATCCTACTGAGGAAAATAGAAAGTAAATAATGTCTTTAAAAAAATGCATTTATCTCAACCTGTTCTGATAACAAATGTCATGAATGCTCCATTCTAGGTTGGGGAACACATTTAGGATCTCTGTCTGTGGTCTTTGGAAGCCTAACGAGCAGCAGCTCCACATAAATTTGCTAGAGCTGAGGGCCATCAGGCTGGCTTACAAATCTTTGCACCACAGATCAGAAACATAATTGTGTTGCCTCTGTCAGAAAGTAATTGGTCAAAGTGGATGGTTCATTAAAATAATATCTGCTTTGCACTTGACACTTAAAAAAAAAAAAAGTTGCTTACATCAAATGGAAGGGGACACATCATCCATCACAAGTGAGCATTCAGACCTTTGGTGGCTCATATGAAGATCTGTTTGAGACCAAGCAGGGATCCCATGTGTATTAGACACCTTTTTTACACTGACAAGAAAGAGGTCCTCTTACCCCTTTCCTCCACATTTCCATTCATCCTTGAAATATTTATGGAGATTTGGGAGAAGAGACCCAGCATGATCTTAGTCTCACAAACCTGGACACGGCAGACTTGGTTATATCCGAGTTCCTGCATCTGTCCAAAGATTGATCTTCTCTTCCCTCTTCTCCCTGCTTCCTCCAATACAAGATTTCTTGTCACAGGAGAACAGCATCTGGTGCAACTGACTGCTGGTCCCTCAGCTAACAGCATAGCTCATAAAGCGACATTTGACGAAGTGGGTATTCACCCACGAAAGCTGCCACAGGACTCTTTGTCACTTTTTACAGATCCATACTAACACAGCTACCCCTCTGATACTTGACAGCATAGCTCATGAATTTCTAGGGCTTGATGTTTTATACTTGATCTGAGATCGAGACAGTCCTGTTTGTCTTCTACAAAATAAAACAGGTTTAAAGGGTTTATTAAAGGGTAGGAATAAATAATCAATTTTCCTAGTGGAAAGAGGTGAATAGCGGGGTCCCCCAGCGATCTGTATCTGTTCAACATATTAATGAATGATCTGCAAAAGGGGGCGAACAGAAGTGGCAATGTTTCTGGACAATACAGAATTAATTCAAGATAGTCAAGTCCAAAGCAGACTCTGAGGAGTTACACGGGAATCTCACAAAGCTGGGTGACTGGGCAACAAGATGGCAGATCAAATTCAATGTTAAGTGCAAAGTAATGAACATTGGAAAAAATAATCCCAACTATATATACACAGTGATGAATTCTGAATTAGCTATTGCCACCCAAGAAAGAGATCTTGGCGTCACTGTGGACAGCTCTCTGAAAACATCCATTCAATACACAGCAGCGGTCAAAAAGGCTAAAAGTCTGTTAGGAACTATTAGGAAAGGTATAGAAAATAAGAGAAAATATCATAATAATAAAATCATAATGCTCGTACATAAATATAGGGTGCGCCTACACCTTGAATACTGTGTCCAGTTCTGGTCACCCCATCTCCAAAGAACTGGAAAAGGTTCAAAGAAAAGCAACAAAGGTGATCAAGGATATGGAAACTTCCATACGAGGAACTAAAAAGATTAGGGCTGTTCAGCTTAGAAAAAAGAGGACGGGGGGATCTGATAGAGGTCTATAAAATCATAAATAGTGTGGAAAAAGTGAATAGAGGAGTGTTGTTTACCCTTTCCTACATAAACCAGAGGTCACCCAATGAAAATAATAGGTAGCAGGTTTAACACAAACAAGAGGAAGTACTTCTTCACATGATGCACAACTAACCTGTGGAACTCATTGTCATGGAATGTTGTGATGCCCAAAAGTATAAGTGTTTAAGTTCATGTAGGATAGATCCATAAATAGCTATTACCCATGATGGTCAGGGACACAACACCATGCTCAGGGTGACCCTAAACCTCTGAATATCAGAAGCCAGAAGGGGTAGATAGGGATGGATCACTTCATAATTGCCCTGGAGCTCTGGTATGGGCCACTGTTGGAGACGGTGCTGGGCAGGATGAGCCATGGTCTGAACCAGTATGGCAGCTCTTTTGTTCTTAAATCTTGACCTGGTCTTCTGTCCAGTTTAAATGAGTGTATACTTTTTTTCTCTCTCTCTGCTGTGATCTAATCCAACGCCTGGTTATTACATATAACTTAACTGCTGTTTCTGCCTACTGTCACTGCAAAAGGGACTTAAGTGTTTGTCCGTTCCCTGGTGAAACTTAGTTTTTAAGACCTTTTAAAAAAACACAACACCTCTTTAAATCCTGTTTAAAACTGTATTACAAGAAAGTTAAGTGATAAGGCTAATACAGTCTTTCTCACAGCAAACGCCTCTCCTCGGCCAGTGTCTGGAATGGAGCGAGAACGGAAAGTGAGTATGAGATTGCATCGTGGTGCCCCTGTCAATATCTCTTCGTCTGATTTAACAGGCCGCCAAGATACTTCTCGCATGTCAACCTCACAGGTACAGAATAAACACCTTTTTATGGGAAAGGGAGGGGTTTAATTTGAGAGTACTTATTTTGATCAGGCTGTTGTACCTTCCTATGTCAGTTTACCAGTTAATCAATGGGATTTCATACTGAAGAATATTCACTTCCTTATGTTATAAAGGAGTTTAGAATATTTAGGTATGTAGTTCCTACCTTTTTGCTTTGTTGGAGGCACCACTCATAAGGCCTTTGTCTTATGATATCAGTTCAATATATAACAAAGTATCATATTGATCTCTAAAGAACTGAACAAGGGCAATTTTTTTGTTTAATCTCCATCTTTCTATTTCTTTGTGTACGCCCAGTGGCAAGCCTTTTAATGCCAGGGCTGTATTAAAGAGCCTTATGAGAAGATGTTCAGTATACAGTAGGAGCCCAAAGGGTCGTGTGTGCTATTTGGTGGAACATATACTATATATTTGTTTCACTAAAGCAGTCAGAACAATTTCCTATAGTTGCATTAGACATGATTACAGGTTGTATAATATTCAGGATCTTAAAGGATCTTAAAACTATCTTAGTAATTTTAACTGCAGAATTCAAAAGTCTTGTGCAATCTAGAAAACATGGCTTGTGCATTTTAGTGTTTTTTTTTGTTTGTTTTTTACTGCTGAGAGGATCTAATGTAGAAATATAGCAATTGCTGTAATTCTGAGGTGGAAATATGATGATGCGGTATATTTAGTCAAGATAATTAAGTCTTGAACAAAAAATTTTCGTCCATGTAATCTTTTACTTTTCTTTTCTTTTCCACTTCTGCCTTGTTCCTTCGCTCACTATATCTTTCTTGTTTTGATAGCATGTTTAAGGCTTCTACCTAGCTATCAGGTACCTTTCATTTATAACTTTTGGATTTTTCTCTTAACTCCCAGTACTCGTAGTTCCCATTTAAAAGTGTAAAAGTAAAATTTTCTTAACTTTACTAGTCTTTTGGACATTTTGTAAACATTGGCTTATTTCTTCCCATCTGTGGATTTCTAGGAGAAACAAAATTGCTAATTGAGTATTTAATACTTATTTGACAAGCACATCATCACGGTCTTTAGTTAGGGTGACATAATTCTGTCAGAATTCAATTTGTATCCCTTCTGCAAAGTTCGCTGTCTCTCTGCGTTAATGGACTTTTTAACAAGGTTCGGAATTAACAGTAGCTTTTTAATTAGTGAAATTAATATGCTTTTTAAAATGTATAATGCCATTGTTTTTCCTACACACATAATTAAAATTGTGCCTAAACTGCTTTAGTGACTGTTTAAGTGCAACCTGTGTAGCATGGTGGTAGGCTATAGTGTAAATGGTCATACTGTGGTGGTGCTCACTATAGAATTGCCTTTAAATCAATACAGCATTCTTAGTGTATAGAGAAGATGAGAAATTCTAGACCCAACAGAACCTGTATCTTAAATTTTAGTATACACATGGCTTGTCTTAGGGTTCTCTAGAATACAAACTTATCTCCAGACATAGTTAGATTGTGGAGACTTCAGCGGTGCATTTGCTTTGAAATATCAGTTATTGACAGTGTCCTTCTATTGTTCAGGTAGTTTAGTTAATATTAGGGCTATCAATTAATCACGATTAACTCAAAACAAATTAACTCGATTAAAATAATTAATCGTGATCGCAATTGTAATCGCACTGTTAAACAATAATAGAATACCAGTTTAAATTTCTTATAACTATCTTTGGATGATTTATACATTTTCAAATATATTGATTTGAGTTACAACACAGAATACAAAGTGTACAGTGCTCACTTTATATTATTTTTATTACAGATATTTGCACAGTAAGAAAGATCAACAAAAGAAATATTTGCAGTTCACCTCGTACAATGGGGTGGGCAGACTTTTTGGCCCAAGGGCCTCATCTGGGATTAGAAATTGTATGGCGGGCCATGAATGCTCACAAAATTGGGGTTGGAGTTCGTGAGGCGGTGAGGGCTCTGGTTGGGGGTGTGGGCTCCAGGGTGGGGCCAGAAATGAGTTCAGGATGGAGGAGGGGGCTCTGGACTGGGGCAGTGGGGGGGGGGGGGGGGGGGGGGGGGGGGGGGGGCTGGGGGGGGGGGCTGGGGATGAGGAGTTTGGGGTGTAGGAGGGTGCTCTGGGCTCGGATCGAGGGGTTCGGAGGGGGATCAGGGCTGGGGAAGGGGGTTGGGGTGTGTGAATGGGTGCAGGCTCTGGGGTGAGGCTGGGGATAAGGGATTTGGGGTGCAGGAAGGTGCTCTGGGCTGGGATTGAGGGGTTCGGAGGTCCGGAGGGGGATCAGGGCTGGGGCAGAGGGTTGGGGTGCGGGCTCTGGGGCGGGGCTCGGGATGAAGGGTTTGGGGTGCAGGCTGCCCCAGGGCTGCGGTGGGGAGAGAATACTCCCTCCAGCCCTCTCTCCCCGCAGGAGCTTGGGGCCCGGTGAGAGGTGCCTCTCCCTGGCCGCGGCAGCTCTGATGGCGCTGAGCTGGGCTGGGGGGAGGGGTTCCTCTTCTCCTCAGCTCCAGTGAGGCGGGGCTGGGCTGGGGGAGGGGGTCCTCTCCCCACCTGCACAGCCCTTGAGAGCCTGCTGCACAGTCGTGCAGCTTACAGGGAACTTAGAATATCACCTGAAAGTGAGAACATGCATTCACATGGCACTCTTGTAGCTGGCGTTGGAAGGTATTTAGGTGCCAGATATGCTGAACATTTGTACGCTCCTTCGTGCTTTGGCCAGAATTCCAGAGGACATGCTTCCATGCTGATAACGCTTGTTTTAAAAAAAAAAAAAGTGTTTAATTAAATTTGTGACAAAACTCAGGGGAGAATTGTTTATCTCCTGCTCCATGGTTTTACCTGCATTCTGACATATATACAGGCGAGTCTCATCTTACGCTGGGGTTACGTTCCGCTGTCAGCGCATAAAGCGAAAAGTTCGTATAGTCAAAATTACATTGAGTGTAATGGCAGGCAGAATCGCCCGCACTAAAGGTACAGTATTTAAATTGTTATTTTTCGGGTTTTTGTTTTGTTTTTGCCAACCGTGTAAAGCTGAAATCGCGCATGTTAAATGCGCGTAAGATGCAACAGACTTGTATCATGTTACAGCAGTCTTGGATGACGACCCAGCATATGTTCGATTTCAGAACACTTTCATTGCAGATCTGACAAAACGCAAAGAAGTTACCAATATGATATTTCTAAAGATAGCTATAGCACTCGACCCAAGGTTTAAGAATCTGAAGTGCCTTCCAAAATCTGAGAGGGACGAGGTGTGAAACATGCTGTCAGAAGTCTTAAAAAAGCAACACTCCTATTTGGAAACTACAGAACCCGAACCACTATAAAAGAAAATCAACCTTCTGTTGGTGGCATCTGACTCAGATGATGAAAATGAACGTGCATCAGTCTGCACTGTTTTGGATTGTCATCGAGCAGAGCCCTTCATCAGTATGGAAGCATGTCCTCTGGAATGGTGGCTGAAGCATGAAGGGGCATACAAATGCAACTCCAGCTACAAAAGTCCCATGCAAACGCCTGTTCTCACTTTCAGGTGATATTGTAAATAAGTGGGCAGCATTATCTCCCAAAATTGTAAATAAATGTGTTTGTCTTAGTGATTGGCTGAACAAGAAGTAGGACTGAGTGGACTTGTAGGCTCTGAAGTTTTATATTGTTTTATTTTTGAGTGCAGTTATGTAAAAAATAATTATAAGTTGCACTTTGACAGTAAAGAGATTGCACTATAGTATTTGTACGAGATGAATTGAAAAATATAATTTCTTTTGTTTCTTTTTTACAGTGCAAATATTTGTAATAAAATTAAGTGAGCACTGTATACTTTATATTGTGTTATAATTGAAATCAATATTTGGAAATGTAGAAAACATCCATAAATATTTAAATAATGGTATTCTGTTATTGTTTAACAATGCAATTAAAACTGCAATTAATTGTGATTTTTTTTTAATGTTACAATTAATCACAATTAATTTTTTAAAATTCTTTAACAGCCCTAGTTGATATACAGGAATATTGTTATCTGGGAAGTAAATTCAGCTGTCATGGTTGGCATTCCATTTTGTTTTGCTTGCAAATGTGTCAAATTTTGAGATGCTAAGTGCTAATCAACATTTTCCATTTTTAAAAATTAATTTAATGATCTGGGATTTTATAATGGAATTAATGAGTTCAGAATTAATTGCAAATACGTTTATTTTGAAAGTGAACTTGAAAGGCTTTCTCCCTACCAAAATCTTGCAAAAATTGGACATTGCAAACAAAAAAAACCAATGCAGAGAGCTCTCGCTTTACTTGGCTTTAGAAATATACTAAACTGTAGCAGGGGAAACTATCCTCAATGTGGATTTTGGCAGTAGATAGTGAAGGAGGGAGTCAAAGATGACAAATAATTGAAAGAGGGTTGTAGATGCGGGAGTCAGTACTCTGCACATCATGCATCTCCCATTGAATGAGCCAGGATTATGCAAAACACAGCTTCATTCAGTCCACACTGTTCAAATTCTGTAGCAAAGGAGGCAGCATTCCTCTGGGCTTCAGCCACAGACACTACAGAGCTCTCTGCCTCTCACCATTGAACTTGCACACTGAATGGGGAAGTGGAAAACTTTCTATTTATGGATGCATGTAATAAATATATAAAGTAATAGCTACCCTGAATACATTTTAGAAATAGTTGAGTTTATAAAATCTTTATTTNACATGCTGTCAGAAGTCTTAAAAAAGCAACACTCCTATTTGGAAACTACAGAACCCGAACCACTATAAAAGAAAATCAACCTTCTGTTGGTGGCATCTGACTCAGATGATGAAAATGAACGTGCATCAGTCTGCACTGTTTTGGATTGTCATCGAGCAGAGCCCTTCATCAATATGGAAGCATGTCCTCTGGAATGGTGGCTGAAGCATGAAGGGGCATATAAATGCAACTCCAGCTACAAAAGTCCCATGCAAACGCCTGTTCTCACTTTCAGGTGATATTGTAAATAAGTGGGCAGCATTATCTCCCAAAATTGTAAATAAATGTGTTTGTCTTAGTGATTGGCTGAACAAGAAGTAGGACTGAGTGGACTTGTAGGCTCTGAAGTTTTATATTGTTTTATTTTTGAGTGCAGTTATGTAAAAAATAATTATAAGTTGCACTTTGACAGTAAAGAGATTGCACTATAGTATTTGTACGAGATGAATTGAAAAATATAATTTCTTTTGTTTCTTTTTTACAGTGCAAATATTTGTAATAAAATTAAGTGAGCACTGTATACTTTATATTGTGTTATAATTGAAATCAATATTTGGAAATGTAGAAAACATCCATAAATATTTAAATAATGGTATTCTGTTATTGTTTAACAATGCAATTAAAACTGCAATTAATTGTGATTTTTTTTTTTAATGTTACAATTAATCACAATTAATTTTTTAAAATTCTTTAACAGCCCTAGTTGATATACAGGAATATTGTTATCTGGGAAGTAAATTCAGCTGTCATGGTTGGCATTCCATTTTGTTTTGCTTGCAAATGTGTCAAATTTTGAGATGCTAAGTGCTAATCAACATTTTCCATTTTTAAAAATTAATTTAATGATCTGGGATTTTATAATGGAATTAATGAGTTCAGAATTAATTGCAAATACGTTTATTTTGAAAGTGAACTTGAAAGGCTTTCTCCCTGCCAAAATCTTGCAAAAATTGGACATTGCAAACAAAAAAAACCAATGCAGAGAGCTCTCGCTTTACTTGGCTTTAGAAATATACTAAACTGTAGCAGGGGAAACTATCCTCAATGTGGATTTTGGCAGTAGATAGTGAAGGAGGGAGTCAAAGATGACAAATAATTGAAAGAGGGTTGTAGATGCGGGAGTCAGTACTCTGCACATCATGCATCTCCCATTGAATGAGCCAGGATTATGCAAAACACAGCTTCATTCAGTCCACACTGTTCAAATTCTGTAGCAAAGGAGGCAGCATTCCTCTGGGCTTCAGCCACAGACACTACAGAGCTCTCTGCCTCTCACCATTGAACTTGCACACTGAATGGGGAAGTGGAAAACTTTCTATTTATGGATGCATGTAATAAATATATAAAGTAATAGCTACCCTGAATACATTTTAGAAATAGTTGAGTTTATAAAATCTTTATTTGGACTGTTTTTTGTGTTCCTCCACTTGTAAAGCCAAACTCTCTTAATATCATTACTCTCACAGATCTCAGAGTAAGAGGGAAATATATTTTTAAGCCTCTTTTAAAATTACCTTAAATTCTTCACACACAGAAAGTCTACGTCAGGACCCATCCAGGTTTAGAAACAAATCCTGTTTCTTTTTTGAAATCTGAGAATGGTCTCCATTTTTAGCTCTGAAGAGCAAGTTACTGAACTTTGAGTCCCAGATCACTGACCTGTCTCCTGGTCCCTTTAGTTTAAAGCAGGGGAGGGTTGGAGTTGTACAGTTGGGGAGAGGGAGGAGGTGCTTTTTCAGCAGATTGGGAGGAAAGAAAGCAGCTATTTTGAGAAGTCTTAAATTTGGATTTGTATAAATCCTAGCTGAGATAGTGAGCATAACGTAAGTGAGGTGGTTATATCTGGACATTAAATACAGCTTATCATATAGCTTTCACTGCCCCATATGTGGTGATTTTATTATGTTCAGAGATTTGGCAAAGTATAGTTAATATTGTTAAATCCCTTGGAGGTCCTCAGATGAAAAGATGATTGTCTTTTCTAGCCCAATAGGCATTATTTCAGTATTTACTCAGTGTTTAACTCTCAGATTTGATAGAATTTGAGATTGTCTTTGTAACAGTCGACATAAAAGCAAGTCATTAGTGGGGAAAAATTGCAGTAAGTGGTGTTTTATTCTTATTCCTTTCCATGTCTGAGTATATCTTGCTTGTAATGAAGGAATAAAACTCCCGATGGTAAAGTTTCAGAGTGTTCTTAATCCTGGTGTGGTTAGTAATTCATTCCAGTTCTTTAGCGTGGCTGTAGTTATGGAATGTTTGGCTCAAATTCGTGCATTGCATTTTTCTAAAGCATTTCTGTATTAAAGTACAAGGAGTATAGTAACATAATCCTGTTACATCTAGAGTTTTATAAATATAAGGCCCTATTCTTTCCAAATGGATCCATGTAGATATTGGGACTTGCCAGCCTGGATACATGAATCCCTTTGCAATTTTGGAGCCAAAGGGAGTATAGAAAAGAATAATCTATTTTCATACCATGGTAGCTAGCCAAGGATTTCAAACTTTGTTTAAAAGTCCTGTGGTTTCTCAGTCTAGAAACTTATTTACTTTAGTGCATAGTTTAAAACATTTCAGGTCTCCGTTAAACTTCAAACATATTTAGCATTTATTGAATATCACTGATCTCAGAGACTTCCAAAATGTTTTCCGGTATTTCAGATTTGAATCACACTTTTGTAATGTAATATAGATGACACTACAAGAATAGTTAGGGAAAATGTTTAATATCAATTTCTAATTTAAATATATATCATATACAATATTTGAGAATGTGAATATCTTGAACCATCCAGATTTGTTGTCAGTTTCCTCATTGATAATTCCAGACACAAGATGTTCTTCAAAGCATGTATTTAAGATTATCTTGTATATGATTAAGGAATCCTGCCTTTTAAATTGCTGATTGTTCCACTTTTGACACTGAAAAATTGGATTCAGGTTGGTGGTGATAGCTCCAAAATAAAGCAGGAAGTGTTAAAGGTTCTCATTTGCACTGACACTACAGAAATAAGTTTCAGATTTTTTTATTTGAATAGTGAATCATGTCTTAGTTTAGGGAATTTTTGTTTTCTAACTGTTACAATCCAACCAGACCAAAAGAGATTTTTTCCACATTTAACTTCAAAGGTGCTGAATCCTTTTTATATAAGACCCAATCAAGTTTATATTTGGGATCTTTTTGATCAGGAAAATGTGCCATGTCTCACCTCAGTCAAGGGTTCTCCAGGATGATGTTGCCAGTTACTTTATTTTTTTTTAGCTGTAAGAGATGAAGATATCTGGAAAGATATAGGTATGTGTTCTTCAAGTAGTCTGTACACATCCCCACTCCTGGGATGCACCAATGGTGCTGCCTGGACCAAAGTACCCTTCTAGTAGCAGTGCTTGTCAGAGTGCTCTCACACACATGCTGCCCCTCCTCTCGCTGCCACACATATTTGGAGTGAATGGCTATAAAAGGGGGCTTGTCCCGCCAACCACCTCAGTTCTTTCCAACCCTGATAGCAGACAAACCAGGAATCTGGCCATCTCCCCCAACCTGCATTTGATGGAACAGATCATTCCCAGTGCTGTCTTTAGTTTATTATGTAGCAATTTTAATTTCTTTCTTTTGCTGAGGATTTCACAGGGGCTCAGATCCCCCAGTTCCCAACTGTGGAACCGAAGACCACAAAGTTGGGGTTCAAGAGATGTGCCTTTTGCCCTGCTATCTTTCCTATTTCAGATGCACATGTGAATTGTTTGGCCTTCTTGGAGGAAGGCCATTCACTATCTTAATCCTCTATATGCAGCAGACTGACCACCAGGGCTAGCAAGAAGTTTCAGAAACAACTCCAAGCATTGCTACTGGAGGAAGCATTAGCAGCTAAACTTTCTGGCTCCAAGTCAAAGGGATCCACAAGTGTTGGAGACCCGATTCCCCTCTGACAAATGATGGGTCCAGAAAGCCCAACAGTTCTCTGGTGCAGGTGTCTATCTTCTTAACTGGAGCCAGTCCTAAGGTGCCAGTCAATGTGAATCCACTTCATTGGATCATACTGTGAAGAAATCCCTAACCTCACAGGTGTCAGACTCTTCTGAAAGAGCCAGACTACGAGAGCATGCCATTAAGGATCTTGTTCCTTACAACAAAATCCAAAATTGTTCCATCAAGGTGGAAGCCAGAGGCAAATCAAATGGTGATATAGAGGACCACGGTTGTAATATAGAGCCGTACCCTGCCCCTAATCCAGGGCCAACAGTTAGCTTGAAAATTAATCAGAAGCCTAATAAAACATATATTGCTTCCTTCAAACTGTAGGTTATTGCAAGCTCCATGATTCAGTAGCCATCTTTTTGTTCTGTGTTTATTCACTAGTATTTCTAGTTCTTCCTGTTTATTCCCCATACCTCTTGAATTAGTATAAAGACATCTAAGATAATAATCTGATTTTCCCTCTGTTCCCTCTTGTCTCTCCTTTATCCTTCCTATAATTTACCATGCTCTCCCCCCCCCCCCCCCCCCCCCCCCCCCCCCCCCCCCCCCCCCCCCCGATTCCAACCCTTTTCCCAGGTGTCCATGTTTGTGATTTACTTGTAGGCTTTTATCTCCTGTCCCCATTAAAACTAGTTTAAAGCCCTTCTCACTAGGTTAGCCAGTCTGTATCCAAAGACACTCTTTCCCCTTCCTTGATAAGTGGACCCCTATCTCCACTCAGCTGTCCTTCCTGGAACAGTAACCTGTGGTCAAGGAAGCCAAACCCCTATGTATTGAGTGTTAAAATACCCCTAAATCCTTAATGAAAAGCAACAGAGCACTCTCTATGGCTTGCCTTACTCTCATATTAGAAATCTGTAGATCTGCCATTTGGCATCTAGATCAGATGCTCAGTTGGTAAGACAGTACTGCAATCCTTAACCAGGCATTCTTGTCCAACCATGCAGCGGGAGGAGCACTACTTGCCAAATTCCCAAGAGTGGGAATATACCAAAAAGGTACTCTAAGAAGAAATGAAAGCTACTCACCTGTAACCAGGATTCTTACAGATGACCTCTGCACATTCACACTCCCAGCCCACCTTCCCTTCTTGGTTGGAATGCTGATTTCAACTACATCAATCTGGGCAAAATTATGGAAAAGCTGCTAAAGGTTTCCATTAATAAAGAATTGAAAGAAGGCAATGTAATGCTAATCAACATGGTTTTATGGAAAATATGTCTTGTCAAGCAAATTTTATTTCATTCTTTGAGATGTTTGGATGATAAAAGTAACTGAATAGATGTAATATACTTAAACTTTTGTAAGGCATTTGACTTAGTACTACATGACATTCTGATTAAATAACTAGCCCTATACAACAACAATGAAGCACATGTTAAATGGATTAAGACCTGGCTAACTGACAGATCTTCAAAAAGTAGCTGTCAGTGGGGAATCATTAAATAGAGGTGTTTCTAGTAGAGTTCTGCAGGGATCAGTTCTAGGCCCACTGCTATTCAGCATGTAAGTTAATGATCTGGAAGTAAATATAAAATCACTGATGATTTTCAGATGGCACCTGTCCAATTTATTTGAATATTAACATTTGATAGACATGCCTGGTCTGTCAAATATGTGTATATAGAGATTTCACTCAATTCAATGAAATCACATATAGGCGCTGCAAAGATGTTCAATGTGTAATATGGTAACACCCTGTTAAATAGAAAGCTCTGACAGTATTCCTATGTATTAGCTTTTGTTTAAAGAGACAACTCTTGTAATGATTGTTTGATATTTACATGGCAAGGATTTGTAAACTAATAAAAACTTCCTCAAATAATATTTTAAAGCATTTTGGAAGAATTGCAGATAGCGCAAATGTTGGCAGAATGTGGTGAGGACAGGGCAATCATACAAAGTTATCTGGATCGCGTGGAAAGTTGGGCCCATTCCAACAAAATGAGCCAAATGCAATGTCATATATCTGGGCAGAAAGAATGCAGTCCATACCTAAAGAACGGGGGACTGTATCCTGGAAAGCCGTGACTCTGAAAAAGGATTTAAGGGTCATAGTGGAGTTCAGTATGAGCTCCCAGTGTGATGCTCTGGCAAAAAGTCCTAACGTAGTCCCTAGATTTATAAACAAAGGAGTAGGAATTAGGAGTTGGGATGTGTGTTTACCTATGTATATGGCATTGATGGGAGTGATACTGGAATACTTTGTCCCATTTTGGTGTTCACATTTCAAAAGGAGAGGATGCAGACAAAAGCCTCAAATGATTTGAGGGCTGGAAAAAATGCCTTACAGTGAGAGAGATGGAGCTCAGTCTGTTTAGCTTATCAAAAAGTTCAAGAGGTGACTTGATCACTATGTATACAAGTTCCTTCATGGGGAGAAAATATTTGCTATGAAAGGACTCTTAAATCTATCAGAGAAAGGCATGAGAAGAACCAGTGACTGGAAGTTAAAGCCAGACAAATTCAAATTAGAAATAAGGCACAATATTTTAACAGTGAGGATTATGAACTACTGGAACAAACTACAAAAGAATATGGTGGATTCTCCATCTTTTAATGTCTTGAAATCCAAGACTGGATTCCTTTCTGGAGGATATGCTCTAGTCAAACACAAGTTAATGGGCTGCACAGAGGTAACTGGAAGAAATGGCCTGTGTGAAGCAGGATATTATACTAGATGAACTAATGGTCTCTTCTGGCGTTAAAATGAATCTATGAACTTTGGATCTGAGAAGGTGGTGGAAGTACCTGAGGCAGTCAGCATGCCATCCTACCTTTTATAGCTACACCTTTTGAGTGTTAAGAGTAGTGATGGAAGGATAGTGGGTGCATGAGCGCTCCCATGGGCACTGCTACTAAAATTTCCAGTCCAGACTGTACAATCGGGCACATCTCAGGCGAGTGAATGTGCAGAGGTTGTCTTGAACTCCAGTAACAGGTGAATAACCTTTGTTTCTCTTCATACAGGGCTCAATTCTGTAAGACTGTTTCAATGGAACTTCTCACGTGCTTAAAGTTAAGCACGTGCTTAAGTGCTTTGCTGGATACAGAGTGCATAGCACCTTGCAGGATCTAGCTCTTGCACAACTCCTATTTATGTTAATAGTAGATTGAGAATTCTCTCTGTAGTTGGGAGGAAAAGGTTTAGAATACTTAAGAGTAAAGGAATAATGGAATAAGTCTCTGACAAAGGAAAATGTTTTTAAATCAATGGCCAGCACTGGCAATGAACAATCTGTGTTATTACCACTTTATTGGACTAAAACACAGGCTGGAACAAAAATGCACTCCCAAAATACAGTTCACTTCCTAATGAGAAAACCTTTATTCATATGTTAATCTTTATAGGGATCATTTTCTACATAGCTCCTCAAACCCTGAGATTTCAGCTTTCTTTGAGGAAGAATGTTTTTGTTCCTTTTAAAATAGCTATTCGTACAGAAACAAGTCTTGTAGCAATCTGAAATTAAAGTCTTTGGAAAGTATATGTAGGTTCAACTGCAAATTTAGGTTGGATTTTGTAGTCAACTTTATATATTTGGACAGTAGAACTGTTACAAATTGCTGTCTTTTCCCCCCACCTCAGAATAGCATTCCCTTCGAACATCATGGCAAGTAGCTGCTCGTCTCCTCGTTGGAAGGCAGCACTGGGTGAGTCCCTTCTTGTTAGACCCAAATCTTTTTGGATGGGGTGGGATTAAATCCTGTGGAAACATCAGATTTGGCTCTTCCTCCTCACATTAACTCTTACAATTGTACGCTTTATCTCTGTGCCCTACGCTCAGATGTCAGGTACTTGACATGGCATTAGGATTCCTTCTGACTGTAAAAGTAAACATCCTTCCAAGAGCTGAAGTATTTACTACTATTCTTCCTAAATTCTTTAGCAGAATTAATTAAAATTGGTGATTTGGGAAGCCCCTATGGCTATTAAGGCATTGCTAATAAAATAAGCAGACCAACAACTCTAAACCAAGTCTGTCCTAGAACCACTAGTCACACCATAATTATGCTCACAATCTCAGACATCCATTGTAAACTAGATTGATCTTTTAAAATTATGAAAACAGATTACTTGTTCTGAAGACTTGTCATGGAGAACAAAATTAACTAATTCAAGTAAGGCTTTATCTTGGCATGAGTGGAACAAGTTATTAAAGTAGCCTTCATTTTTCTATGTTTTTAAATTCTCTTCCATCCCTTATGAGCTGTCAGAGATTAAAAACATTTTCAGATGAACTTCTCTTTAGTGTAGCTGAAACATGAGCACCTTGAATATAGGCAGACTTGAACTTGAACACTCAAAATCCTTTGCCAGTGGATAGTGAAATAATTTCTGCCTTTGTGCGCAGTTTTCTAGTATTTAAGCTAATTGTGTTTTAGCAATAGAAACATTTGTGGGTCAAAATCTGTACCTCACTGTTGAAGGATACTGACTCTTAAATTATTTTAGAAGCTGCTTCTTTGCTTTGCTATATATTAAAAAGGAAATCCTATTTTTCTGTTCCTTGTTAAATTCTGTAGTTCTTTCCGCTGCTTTACTTTCTCTATAAAGCTCCAGCTTGCACTAATCCTACATCTGCAGTTGGTGTAGCATCCTTCTCTTCCTCTTTTTTTATTTAATTTTCTCCAGTTGTTGTGTACTTGGCTGACTCCAGAAGCTTCTTCTTTCTTAAATTGTTGTTGTAATATTCAAAACTGTCTGCAAATGATGGTTTACTTCTTTAGAGCCCCAATCATTAGGCCTTACTCAAGCAAAGCGCCCATTGAAGTCAATACAAATCTTGCATGAGTTACGACAGCAGGAAACCAGCCAGATCAAGATCTTGTCTGTTGTGCTTGACCTTTATGTGCCAAAAATGTGGTAGCTACTTAAGACTCTGCTTCTCTATCTTCGAGTGATATTGCTACTTTGACATTTGTAACTTCTTAAATTAAATGTACCAATGTGTGATGCCTTTAACTTTCTGTGGGCAGTATGTTACTTAAGACAAACTCAAGCTAAGTAAATAATATTGTGAAATGTGTTTAATATGGCATCACCAGTAAAAAGCCAAAGAGCTCTATTTTTTTTAAACATATTTTTAACTTTATGCTTCGATATGGGTTTCTTCAGCCTTGAATCACTATCAGTTTTATTTTGAGAGCTCAGCAGCTTAATCTGGTTTTGTTCTTTTTTGCATGCATGTTTTTGCTCTGATTTATTTGTTCTTCAAACTCTGATTTTGCTGAAGAGGTGCATTTCCTGTGTTAACCTTAATACAGAAGGAAAATGCAGATAACGTGATGTGGCTACAGGTAGGTATGAAATAGCCTGTGTAGTCCATTGGATTATAGATTCTAGAAAGATCATTTTTTCTTTTAACAGGGTTTTTATGCCCAGATGTTTTGCAACAAGTGTCTGAAACAATTTTGATAGTACCATCTACGTGCTAGTTAAAATGTCTTGTGCTGATGTTATCTTGTTCTTTGGCTCTGATAGATTCCTGCTCGTGTGACTACCAGTGTTCTCCAGTCTGCTGTGCACCGATGAAAATAATTTTGCCATAGAGGGCAGATAATGCATGGCTGATTGCCTTTGTTACCAATGGCTTTACTAGCAAAAATACCCCAACCTAGAGCAGAAACATTACAACTGGAGCTCTCCATGCCACTTACAAAGAGAGACTTGCAGGAACATGGACAGACTCCAACAGGTGCCATTAAAAGAGGCTCTTGCCAGAAACCCAATGACCTTAAGTGAACTCTGTAGTAACAGGGCTGGAAAAGGAAGAGATGGTTTACAGAGTTAACCGCCTGTTGTTGAATAGCCATTTCAGTTCTCCCTCCACAGGTGGCAGACTTTACCCCCTTTTATTATTCTACTGTAACTATAAATCTTTTACCTGGTTGGTTTAAGAAATTTTTATATCATTTTGCTAAGATTATTGGCTTAATTCTGTGTAAAGAATTCTGTCTTGCTTTTGTCTGATTTTAAAATGTCAAATATGAACAATCCTGAATTAAAGACAATGACTTGAAATTTCTTGTAAAATTTAGTCTGGCAGGGAATATGTAAATTAATTAAAACCATCTGATTTTATTTAAACTGTTTACTTTTTTTTGTATGGTCCCATGTGGGGTGGGGGAGTTCTCCTGAAAGTTTTTTAATATGCATTAGTTTTATTACTTTGCTGCTTCCACATTTTAAATGGAACTCTCCATGAAACACAGAAACATTTTTGAATTTTTACTCTTCTCTAGTACAGTCAGAGAAAACAAAAGATACTGGACAGAAGTGTCTGGGCTCTTTAGAGATGGTGATATTGATAGATAACTTATTCCTAAAGAATGTGAAGAATAAAGAGGGAGAAGGGCTCTGATATTTAAGAGGAATTTGTTGGAGTTTAGAGATGGTAAACATGGCATGTGTTTCTCCTTCATTTGAGAAGGAGGATTGTGTATAAAACACTCTTCCTTGGTAAGATCTAGTTTTCTACATTGTGAGATTGGCTGGTTTGAAGACAGTTGCAAGTGGAACAAGAATTACTGCCATTGCAGACTGAGTGAATTTGTGTACATTTGCTTCAGCATCCACATACATAAAACAAGTAATTCTGGTCTGCTGTGTATTACCAAGACTCAAAAAGGAATTATAAACAAAATATTCCTGCTGTGAAATCCTGAGAACTGATTCTCAGGCGTGAATTACATTCATAATATAATACAAGTTGTATATTTCTGGGATTGCTATTCTTTATCTGGAGTTAAATGACTTGTTCATATGCCTAGAATGTCCAAAATAAAAAGTGCTTGGCAGATGTCCCTATTAAGGAATATGGAAGGATCTTTACATTGTTTCTAACTTAAAACATTTTCATAAAGTAATGCTAAATATTTTATCCTTGCAGGAACTAGAAAAGTAGAATTATTAGTCATACTCAAGCAAAGTAATGTCAATTTCCCTCTTGAAAATGAAAGTGCAATACATAAGTGTTGTTAGAAAGATTCCATCCTATTTGGAAACATAGGCTAAAAACAAATCCATTAATGTTTTCCTTGTGCCTCAAACTTTGTTAGGATAGTTTTTATTGTTCCAGAGTTTTGCAAATTCCTTTTCTATCCAAAATCCACGGACTAAATCTGTCAGTCACTTTTCTTGAGATATTTCACAATGCTAACTAATTGCTTGTGCTTGCTCTAGATCTCATTGGGGGAAACCTGTGTTTTGGGGGAGTGCAATGTAAAGGTTTAAAAGTTTGGTCCATGGATAATTTTGCATAACAGAATCCCTTACTCAGTTACTGTAGATTTCAGGACTTAAGGCATGTGCACTACCATTTGTACAGTTCTACATTTCACTGTGCTTTCTTTGTAAATATGTGTGGTTAATGATGTAATGTTAGAGAGACTTACAAAGGCAGCCTTTTTTCCTTTCTCTGTATCCAGAACCTTAAATTGCTGTACTGTACTTAAAAGCTGACTGATGCAAATTTCTAGAATTGTACTTGGTTGTGGGCTGTTCTTGCCCTTTCACAATAGTTATATCCCATCACCTGCAAAAAATAGTTAGAATGTCTGTATAAACCTGTGTATGGGTAACCAATATCTCGGAACACCTCATTTGTACTATCACTGTATTTGTGTACTTTACCAATTGTGTAAATAATAAATTCATAATGACTTCTACTTTTTTCTTGGTGAAATTTATTTGTCTTTTTAATGGATTCTCAGCACATACACAGGCAAATTCCATACTACTGAGGACATGCAGAAATCGAGGTAATACCAAAACGTTAGCAAGAAGATTGTGGTGTGTACTCCACATTGGAGTACTCTGGCCTAAATTTAGACTAACCCTACATTGGGGGAGAACACAAAAGGCCCTCACTCCTATGCATGGATTAGTCACAGTCACATTCAGTCCTTCACAAATGCTGAGCATTGAAAACTAGTGCCTACAATGATATTTTTCTTAAAGGTAGGGAGGGGGCAAGGACAGTGTGATGGCCATCTTCCCTGCACTGACCAGCAAAATTGGGTTGGCATGTCTAGGGGAAAGTATATATTGAAAGTGACACATGCTCCCAGAAGTGTGGTGACTGCCTCAGCCAGCTCTGGGGGAGGGGACTTCTGCCCCAATCTAGTCTTCTCCTACTGCAAGTGTTGATTGAAAAGCCATGATTCAGCTATGGGTTTTTGTAGGTTTAGAGGGCTATGGCAGCTTATACCAACTAAGGACCTAGCCCAGAGTATATAACACTTAGTGCCTGATCCAATGAAGATGATGGGGAAAAGAGTAACAAACCAATAACTGCAGGTAGCCCATGAGACACTAAGGACCTAACTGTATAGTAGTAGCCCATTTCTTCACATTGAAATTTTTCCCTAATGGTAAAGTATTATTTATTTACTATAAATATAGTAAACTAATATAGTTTGCTTCCATTTACAGTCTTATAAAGAGAAGCTTTTTCCAAGTGTTCAGTATTCTTTTATCAAGTATAACCGTGTATTGATATGAAGCTTGGGAAAACAATTGTTGTTGAGCTGTAAGACTTATAACTGAGTGGTAGGAGCTGTAGGTGAAAAGATGGAGGATGTGTTTCATATAACTAGTAATAATAATAGCTAGCTCTTATAGAGAGCTTTTCAGCAGTAGACTGCAAATGCATTAATAGATTTATCCTTGCAACACTCCTGTGAGGTAGAAAAGTATTTCCCCCATTTTACAGATGAGGAAATGAGGCAGAGAGAGGCTAAGTGACTTGCCAAAGGTCACACACAGGAAGTCTGCTGTGGTACAGGTCTTTCGCATCTTACGCGGGGGTTACGTTCTGCGGTCAGCGCATAAAGCGAAAACCGCGTATAGCCAAAATCCCATCGACTTTAATGGCGGGCGGAATCGCCCGCACTACAGACACAGTACATAAATTGCTTTTTTCCTTTTTTTTTCTTTTTTTTGCCGACTGCGCAAAGCCGAAATCGCGCATGTTAAATGCCCGTAAGATGCAACAGACCTGTATAGAGAATTGAACCTGAGTCTGAAGAGTATAGTATGTATGTTATTTCTGATGCAGATGTATTACAAACCACTGTTTTCTGGCATTTAATCTTCAAAATTATAATTATTCACAAGTTTCTTCAGGTCATGTGTGTCATTGTTGAAAGAATTATTAAAATTATGTTCTGTCAAAGCCTGGAAAGGTGGGGTTTACTTTGCACTTTCATAGCTGAAATGCATTATTTTAAAAAAATCCAGCCTTGCCATGTATGTAGTACTCCATGGGAACAATCTCCTTTGACCTTTTTTGTTGTTTTTTTAAAGGAACATTGACTTGGGCACCATATACACAGCAAGCATAACCAAACCTAGTGGTAACTGGGTTCCCAGACTCTTATATGGCATCAAGGATCTTAAAAATAGGTTGTTGCAGTACTGCAATTCAAATTGTGACATTTTCCCCCTCAGTCATCCAAGACCGAGACACACACTTTTGATACGGTCTCCCATGGTATTCTTGCCAGCAAGTTAAAGAAACATGGGCTGGATGAATGGACTATAAGGTGGATAGAAAGCTGGCTAGATCATCGGACTCAATGGGTAGTGATCGATGGCTCCATGTCTAGTTGGCAGCTGGTATCAAGCGGAGTGCCCCAAGGATCAGTCCTGGGGCCGGTTTTGTTCAATATCTTCATTAATGATCTGGAGGATGGTGTGGATTGCACCCTCAGCAAGTATGCAGATGACACTAAACTGGGAGGAGTGGTAGATACGTTGGAAGGTAGGGATAGGATACAGAGGGACCTAGACAAATTAGAGGATTGGGCCAAAAGAAATCTGATGAGGTTCAACAAGGACAAGTGCAGAGTCCTGCACTTAGGACGGAAGAATCCCATGCACTGCTACAGACTAGGGACTGAGCGGCTAGGCAGCAGTTCTGCAGAAAAGGACCTAAGGGTTACTGTGGACGAGAAGCTGGATATGAGTCAAGAGTGCCCTTGTTGCCAAGAAGGCTAACAACAATGCAAACAGGATGTTAGGAATCATTAAAAAGGGGATAGAGAATAAGACAGAGAATATATTATTGCCCTTATATAAATCCCTGGTACGCCCACATCTCGAATACTGTGTACAGATGTGGTCTCCTCACCTCAAAAAGGATATTCTAGCACTAGAAAAGGTTCAGAAAAGGGAAACTAAAATGATTAGGGGTTTAGAGAGGGTCCCATACGAGGAGAGATTAGAGAGGCTGGGACTCTTCCGCTTGGCAAAGAGAAGACTCCGGGGGGACATGATAGAGGTATATAAAATCATGAGTGATGTTGAGAAAGTGGATAAGGAAAAGTTATTTACTTATTCCCATAATACAAGAACTAGGGGTCACCAAATGAAATTAATAGGCAGCAGGTTTAAAGCAAATAAAAGGAAGTTCTTCTTCACGCAGCGCACAGTCAACTTGTGGAACTCCTTACCTGAGGAGGTTGTGAAGGCTAGGACTATAACAATGTTTGAAAGGGGACTGGATAAATTCATGGTGGCTAAGTCCATAACTGGCTATTAGCCAGGATGGGTAAGAATTGTGTCCCTAGCCTCTGTTCGTCAGAGGCTGGGGATGGATGGCAGGAGAGAGATCACTTGATCATTGCCTGTTAGGTTCACTCCCTCTGGGGCACCTGGCATTGGCCACTGTCGGTAGACAGATATTGGGCTAGATGGACCTTTGGTCTGACCCGGTACGGCCTTTCTTATGTTCTTAACATTTTGGGCTGTATAAGTAGGAGTATTGCCAGCAGATTGGGGGAGGTGCTCATTCCCCTCTATTTGGCATTGGTGAGGCCTCATCTGGAGTACTGTCCAGTTTTGGGCCCCACACTACAAGAAGGATGTGGAAAAATTGGAAAGAGGCCAGCAGAGGGCAACAAAAATGATTAGGGGGCTGGAGCACATGACTTATCAGGAGAGGCTGAGGGAACTGGGATTATTTAGTTTGCAGAAGAGAAGAATGAGGGGGGATTTGATAGCTGCTTTCAACTACCTGAAAGGGGGTTCCAAAGAGGATGGATCTAGACTGTTCTCAGTGGTACCAGATGACAGAACAAGGAGTAATGGTCTCAAGTTGCAGTGGGGGAGGTTTAGGGTGGATATGAGGAAAAACTTTTTCACAGGAGGGTGGTGAAGCACTGGAATGGGTTACCCAGGGAGGTGATGGAATCTCCTTCCTTAGATGTTTTTAAGGTCAGGTTTGACAGAGCCCTGGCTGGGATGATTTAGTTGGGGATTGGTCCTGCTTTGAGCAGGGGGGGTTGGACTAGATGACCTCCTCAGGTCCCTTCCAACCCTGATATTCTATGGCATGGTGAAGTGTGTGTTACCTTTCAAGACTGTTAATTTAAAAAAAAAAAAAGTGAAAAGATGCAGAAATGCAAAATTAGGGATGCACTTCTCAAACAAGACACTCAAATTAACGCTTCAGCAAGAGATATGCCAGTTTATTATCATCCCTTATGAGGCAGAATATCAAAATGTATACCACTGAGCACTGGTTTTATAGTTTTGTTTTGATGGGTCTCCAGTTAATAGTGTAGTTTTTTTTGTCGCCACACTATTTTGCTCTTTTGATGTAAGTGCTTTAATAGCATATGTCAGTTTCAGGGGGACCTGCACTGTATTCTCCCCTCCATAGTCCACCCCAGGTGTGTGCATTCTGGTTTCAGGACTCCAGCTGTCATCTGTCCCTGGGCAGGGCCCCTGTCTCGCTCCTTTCTGACCTGGGGTGCCATATACTGTGATGTTCCCAACAAGCCTGTCTGCCTAATGGACAGTACTGGAGTTTTGCTTTCTCTTGGAGGGCTATGAACAAGGTATTCCCACCAGTTACTATACAGTTCATTCTAAGCAAGCACATTTGTTAAGGTAAAAAGCATTAGAGAAGACATAATAAAAACAGTTAACAGACTTAAACACAAACTAAACATACCAAGAGTCACCCATCAGTCTTATATAGCCCCAGTAGGCTAAAGTCTCTACAGCCCTTCCACAAAGGGTGATGGCTGTCCTTGAACAGAAGGTCCTTTCTGTTTGCTGGAGTAGCAAGAAGGGCCAGTGTCAGTTTAACCTCTATACCAAAAGCGCTTTCTTTATTTGAATCCCTGGAAAACCCAGTTTGACCCAGTATATGCAAACCTCTCCAGTGGGTGGTACCGCTCTAGAGCTGTTTCGTCTCAGTGACATGCCTTAGTCACGCCTTTGTGTTTCTGGTTCCTGCATGAGCTGTGATAAATCTCCTTCATGGAGTAGAACAAAACATTCATAAATTTAATAGTGGCCCCCAAAGATAGTGCATGGCATTGCACTATCTGTCACATCATCATCTGGGCTATATGACACTTATAGATGGAGACACATGACACATTGGCTGCATCTGGCATTGAAGCACGTGCTGTAAGATCCTAAGTACTTCCTATGAGGAGGGCCTGGCAGGATTGGGCTGTGAATGGGCAGTGATTGTATCTAATATGGATTTGTTCATTTGGGAGTTTGTAAATATTGTGTGTTGTGCATTAATGTAAAGAAGGCTGTACAGTGATAGCACCCTTATCTGCTAAGGGAGTCTAATATTTGGGGGTCACTTAAAATAATTAAACTTTGCTATGGAAGGCTAACAATGATTTTCTAATTTTGTCAAGACCATCACTTTAGTGGCAGAATGTACGGTGGGTGAGAGACTTGAGAAATGCAACCTTAACTATGAATTACAGCCACCACATTAAATATTGTGATGGCTGATGTCCATACTACCCTCCCTGGGTTGGTGGTGCGCATCCTCACCAAGAGCACGCCCACCAACCTAAGAGGAGCAGTGTGTGGAGCTGAGAGCTCCCAGCAGGCTGCTCCCGCTCACCTGCCCATTCCCCGTGGGGAGAAGCTGCTGGGGGCTTTTCGCCTCCCTATTCCTCCCCGGGAACTTGGGGGAATTGAAAAGTAAGACAGCTAACAGCCTATGTAAGGAATGCACTGTCTACACAGACACTGTGTCGCCCTACATACACCAACATAATAAAATCACCTCAACAAGAGGTGTAGGGGTTATGTCTGCATAGCAGGGGAGTATTTCCGTGTGTACACTTCCACTTTTTTTGTCAACAAAAGCTGACTTTTATCAACAAAATTGTGTGGTGTAGACAAGGCTTAGTTGTCTTTCCATGTGTGTGTATGTAGTGTTTACAGAAGAGGTGAGCACCTCTCTCTTTAAACTTAACATATTAAGAAATAGAGGAAGTGAACACTTTTATGTAGTTATATTGCTACAGCAGGGCTCTCACTATATGACAATTAATTTTAAATTGGCATAGGGAAAGAAGTAAACTGTCACCACCCATTTAAAACAAAAATCATATGGATGTTATTGCAGGTCTGTAGGCTGACAAAACTGTAGAATTCCAGTTTTTTGGTTTCATCAGCTCCAGAAACCACAGCACACAGTCACTCCAAGCTATGCATTCCACATTCAGCAGCCCTCTATGGGGAAAAGCCCAGTATAAAATTTAGATATCAAATAACTTTTCCAATACTGATTGCTACTAATGGATGAACAAAAATTGAAATAGATGGTTGTATGTGTCGTCTTATTGACATTTATTTGCTATGTATCACATTAAATTTTTTAAACAAAATTATAGCCACTTCTCCAGTACAATAATTTTGCTAGTAAAAATAAGGTGAGTCTAACAACTTTTTTTNCGGGAGAGCTCTCTCCCATCTGCATAGAGCAGTTACATTAGAGAGCTTACAGAGGCGTAGCTGCATCAGTGCAGGTGCGCCACTGTAAACTCTCTAGTGTAACCGTATCCTTAGACTAAATTTGTCGTCCTGCTGTGTGACATATATGCCAACAACTAACTGTCAGCGTTAGGAAGAAATTCACCATGGACCTATACCATCCTTTGAAGCATGTTAGCACTGGTCACCATTAGCCAACAAGCTGAACTAGACAGATGGTCTGAACTGGTATGGTAATTTCTGTGCTCACACTGTACAAGGAGAACCTTCTACCTACAACCTCCAGTATAGACTTTATAGCTGTAATATCGCCATCCACTTACTTTACTTCTCTGTGCCCTGCTGTTAGGTTTCACAGTGGGGTGTTCCTACTGTCCATAACTGCAGGCCTGTTCTCCGAGCCTAGGCTTAGGACCACCCTTCAGGAAAAAAAACCTCCAGCATTCTCTGCCTCCAAAACTGTGCAGATGACAGAGTCCAGAACTCCCTTTGCAGAGGAGTTTTCCATATGATTTAAAAATCTTTTGTAAAGTAAGTTTGTTTGTTGGCTTCAAGGTTTTCTCAAAACCCCTGAACCCAACATTTTCTTTTGGCTTTCTGAGGAGTGTTTCAAAGGCAGCAGCTTCACACCCAACTCAGAGATAGCAAACAGAGAAGAGGGGAAGCAGAACGGCAACAAATATGCCCAATTTTCACTCCACCGCTACCCCTGGCAGGCCTCCGGGGGGTAAAGGTGAGGCATCGAACTGACATGTTGGTAAGGAAAGATAATGCAATAGGCAGCAGGGTGACCAGACGAGGGAGCCAGGAGTATGTGACTATGGGTAAGTGTTTTTTTTCCCCCTACATTTTTTGCATTACCCTCACTGTTAAAACATTGCACTTTACGGGTCTGTCTCATCTTACGCTGGGGTTACGTTCTGCGGTTAGCGCGTAAAGCGAAAACCGCGTCTAGTCGAAATCCCATTGAGTGTAATGGTGGGCGGAATCGCCCACACTACAGGAACAGTACATAAATTGCTATTTTTCTTTTTTGTTTTGGCCGACCGTGTAAAGCCGAAATCGCGCATATTAAATGCGCGTAAGATGAGACAGACCTGTATTTCTAGTCAGAATTTGTCAAGCTCCACTTATGCCTTGGTGGTATTTCTATCTTTTGTCTGTTGGATTGAAAGCCCAAGATCAAAATTTTGTTCCCCATGAAGGCACTTATAAATCAGGATTAAATCACACTTTAACCTTTGCTTTAAAAAGCTAAATAGAGTGATCTCTTTGAGCATGACCTTTCATAAGGCATGTTTTCCAATCTTTTAGTCAATCTTGTGGCTTCTCTCTGAACCAGCTCCAATTTACCAACATTCCAGTGCCAAATACAGATGTAATATAACCTCCCTATTCCTACTCGAGATTCCCCATTTATACATCCAAAGATTGCATTAGCCTTTTTGGCCACAGTGTCAAACTGGGTGCTCCTGTTCAGCTGCTTAGCCATCACAATTTTCAATCATTTTCAGTGTCTCCCCTTCCCAGGATAAAGTTCCCCTTTCCTATAAGCATGGCCTACATGCTTTGCTTTTATATGTATACATTTGGCTGTATGAAAACACGTGTCTATCTGTGCCCAGCTCACCAAGTGATCCAGCTCACTGCTTCAGTGACATATCCTCATTAGTTAATGTTTGCAGATAACACAAAGATGGGGAGTGTTATCAGTTCTCAGTTTTCATCCAAGTCACTGATAAAAATATTAAATAGCATAAGGCCAAGAACCAATCCCGGTGGAAGCCCACTAGAAACACACAGGCTTGATGATGAGGATTCCCCATTTATAATTACATTTTGTGACCTGAAATAAGGTGGGTGAGGTAATATCTTTTATTGGAACAACTTCTGTTCGAGAGAGAGACAAGCTTTCATGCTACACAGAGCTCTTCTTCAAGTTTGGGAAACTTATTCAGAGTTGCAGCAAATCAGTATATAAAATCTCGATCCAGAGCTTGTATTATCTCTTGGTGAACACATTCTTATGTTATTCAGCAGCCACCTGATGATGTGGTCTGAAAACTAGTCAATAGTGAACATGTACTTCCATCTAGTTAGCTTAAAAATATATACAAATTTAATTATAGGCCATATCCACCTAGAGAATTTGCTTCTAACACCCCCACACCCCCGCCCACTCCGGCCTCTGTGTACCATTTATTTATGCTGCTTCCTGATGAGCCTGGGCATAGGATGCATCCTGGAATGGACCTGAGGGCAGAGGATGGGGTGGCGGGGATGTTGCTAGGCTGAAACTCACACCATTGCAGTCATTCTTTCTTGCACTGCCAGCTGTAGGCAGCCTTGGGGAGGGTCCTGTAACTTAAAGCAGACTGTCCTCACTGTAGCTTAAGTTACACCAGAAGCTGTTGTGGCTCTTGCAGAACCCAGGATTAGGAGGGCACAAAAGTAGCTCTAAAACCCCTTTGCCCTCCTCTCCTTGGGCTACCCCTCTTTAAGGCACAGCACAGAACCTCAGCCGAAGACACAATGCCTCAATCTACCAAAAATGAAATGCTTTCCCCTCGCCTACTATCCCAATTTCCTCACAGGAAAAGCTTGTGAGAACAGCTAGGCTTTGGAACATGCCCTGAAGCTCAATGAATCTGGCCTCCTTTGGAGCAGGAGGGATAAGTAGTTTTTCAGAACTGAGGCTTCCTCACTGGGACTCTCCGGTACTATCCCCTCCCATTTAAATCTAGAGGATGTTTGTTTGAGCAACCAAGCTAATTACAATTATCAGAGTATCATATGAGGATAGCGACAGGTCCCTATGGCAGCTAACAGTCAAAACACTTCGGGTTTCCATCATAAGGAAACGAACTGGAAGCCAATGCAGACTACAGCTTACAAGTGTAACATGCTCTCTACAGAAACACTGTAAAGGTGTGGCCTCCTCCTGGGTGCACCCATGTTGCTTCAGGACAGCTCTGCAAATGGCCCCTGTCCAGTGTCCCTTTTGGGTAATCTGAAGGTCTCTATGCCAGCATGTCCTCAAATTTATCAACATAGTTAAACAGATGGCAAAAGTCCATAACCAAAAGTTCCACAACATAATCGATGTCCCCCCAGTACATCTTAGGGTGACCAGATGTCCCGATTTTATAGGGACAGTCCCGATTTTGGGGTCTTTTTCTTATATAGGCTCCTATTACCCCCCCACCCCCGTCCCGATTTTTCACACTTTCTGTCTGGTCACCCTAGTACATGTAGTCTTTTCTAGCCCATCAACAGAGCACATACCAAATGCCAGTGTCTTCCACCACACCTGGGCTCTTCTTTAGTCTGCCTCTATCCCTCTGCCAAGACTGCCACCCTGAGCCCTTCCTTCTGGAATACAATGCTGCTCTTCCTAGCAGGAACTCATGCAGCCTCTCTGCTAGGCGCCTCATTATTTCTCTCAGGCACAGCTCTCCAGCAAGGACATGCCAGCAGGTAAGGTCAACTGCTGCTCCCCCTGCCTTCAGCCCTCTCCTGTCCTTGGCTCCAGGTCTCCAGCTTGGAGCCAGCAGGCATCTCCTGCTGCTGCTGCTCCACCTGTCTTTAGTCCTCCTGCCCTGGCTTTCTTGCTTTGCTGCCCTTTCCCAGGAACCATCTTCTCTCTTTGATCACTCTGATCTCCTGTTCTGTCTTCTCTGAGTCAGTTTGTCGTCTCCTAACTGACTCTCCAGGCCTCTTACAGCTCCCCAGGTGCTGCCCTGCTCTTTTAATTGGCCCAGACAGGAGTACCTAGACTGGAACAGGAGAGCGGAGCCCAGTTTCCTTTAAGGAACCAGCTACTCTGAAACAATTGCCATATTCTATATTAGCTCCAGGTTCCAAATGGTCTTAAGGTGTAGTCCCATCTAACGTGCATTCTGTCATTAAATTGGGAGGTGACAAAGGTCTGGATCACTGTGCTGAGGTCCCCATTTCCAAAATAAAATGTTGCTACCTAGAAGGTGAGTGCAGATGAAGACAGCATTCTATTCCTATGATGCTATAGGCAGTATCCAGCAGCAAACGAACAGCCAGCAGGCCCCACAAGTTGTAAACCTGAGTATCAAAGAAACTCCTCACTCAAGGTAGCTAATTTTCCATAGCTTATTTTCTGACACCGTAACATTGACAACAGAATAAATATTTATTCACTACATTTGCAACAGTTGACTATAAAAGCATAAAACAAATCTAAATATAAATCCACACACCTTACATTCAAGTGCATTTACTAAAAACCAGGGACAAAAAGTGATCTTACTTGCATGAAACTGACATGCATACTCCCCTCCCGCCCTTCCCAACACAAATAAAACAGACACAAAAATTCTGCACTTACAATTTTGTAACATACAAGAGCTTTGTTCTTCTGGAAACCCTCCATCACCACAGCCTGGCCTTAAACTAAAGCTGCTCTTTGGGAAATACAAAGGCATACACTTGAGTGTGATGGAGGTTTGTTTGTTTTAGAACGAATTTGCATACACGCTACAAGGTGGTGTTTTTTTGTTTGTTTTTTGCTTTGATGGGGCTTAATATATATTAACATTACTGACAGTTAGATTTTCCAATCCTAGATGCTAGGCATCCCTCATTCTCAGCTCTAGGAGAGCTGGATAATTTACTAGCAGCTAATATTGATTCTGTTGTTACAGTATTTATAAGGAAGAAAAACAAGGCTCCTGCTCACTATTTTAAAGGACTGTTGCATTATTTAAAGATGTTTGGTTCAATCTGTTTTCTTGTATAGCCTCCAAGAGGATACATGTTATGTTTTTATTTAGAACTAGAATTAAAAGTAATTAATACTTGCTATTGTGTAGGAGGTGGTAAAGCAGCCTTGGTAACTCCTCACTTCTCCTTGAAAATATAGAATGTAACTGGCTGCTGCTCCTCCACTTTACTTTGGGTTTGCATATGTTTTATATATATATATTCACAAACCTATGCAGATACACTGAATATGTATGTTATACAGACACACACTATATTTCTTGCATAAAGAAATTTAAGGGCCCAAGATCAAGACAAAATCCAATCTAGAATATTTAACCATAATCTCTATTGTAAACAATATACAGACGGTACAAAGGTGAAAAAACTTAAAAATTAAAATGTACTGTATATTGTACACCAAAAGAGCGAGTTTTTTTTCTGTTCCTCGCTATTTTCAAAGAAAGCGGTGCAAACTTCTTCTACAATATTGCACTTAGATTTTGCATCTGTATATTCCGATGGTTTCCCCCATAAGCCAGTTAAATGTGTTCTCAAACCATAGGGCGAGAAAAATTGTAATTGTTCAAATATTTTGGGATGCAAAAGTAGTATTGGCTTCTCTGCAATTTGTGAGTTAAATTCTTTTTTTTTTTTCAAAGCGTAAGAAGATGTGCTAGTTGCAAGACCCTGTCTCCTATGCCCTTAAGGTTTGCTAAACAACACGGAATGTTATAAAAATACATTGTGAATATCTGGTGTGCTACTGATTTCAATCACAAAGGTTACATAACTTGACTCCATTGAGGTCTGGTGCTACTATTGAGGCACTGTGCCCCCCAAGTGAAGTAGTTACGGGCTACACCTCATGTTCTGCACTTTAAAAAGTTGGACCTATAGGGTTGGACCTATAGCATGTGGAAGTTAAAACAGAAGTAGCATTTCAGAGTAAGTGTTTTTATAAAGATATTTCTTGTCAATTTATAGTAAATAGAATACTGAATTAGTTTTGCAAAATGTAATGGCTCTAAGGGAACATTTTCCCCTCTCTCATGTCTGATATATTTTCCAGTTACTGTTTTTAAGGTAGCACTGGAAAACCTAAGAACTGGCATTTTTACAGAATTAGGAGAACACAATGGTGTATAGAATAATTCTCCAGGGGAACTGCATGGCTCACGAACTGGTGTAGGAAAAGCTTATACCTATTTTCATTGCCTCCGTGATATGTTCTGAGAATGTGTTAACTTGTCCTTGGTAAGAGGTTAAGATATAGAAAGAATAAATATATAAATTTAGAGTCTTAGGATAAGTCGCCCTATATTAGTTCGACTTACAGTCACCGCAGTAATTACTGCAGTGGTGCTTGTCCATACTACACTCCTTGGGTCGGTGGTGCATGTCCCCAGCAGGAGCGCTTCCACTGACCTAAGAGGGGCAATGTGGGGAACTGGGAAAGCCCAGTCTCAACTCCACTGGCAGCTCCCTTCAAGGAGACCAGCTGCCACACAGGCTCCCGGGTTCCTGGCAGGCTGCCCTCACCCTCTGATCCCCATTCTCCACTGGGGTAAGGGGTGGGCCTCCCTATTCCCTGCCAGAAGAAGGGGGAAGCCGCCCAGGGCTTCTTCCCCCTCCCCCCACCTGCTCCCTGCCAGAAGCCAGACAGCCTAGTTAAATTCAACACCATTCAGCAACTGCCCACTAAACTCAACTGAAATGAGACCCAAGTATTACATCCCACAAGAGACTAGACTTATGCGCCATAGGCACATCCTCTGCAGCCTTTCCTTTCCCCAACACCATTTTTATAATATATTTTAACGATTCTCTTCATTCATCAAAAAAAAAAAAAAAAAAAAGTGTTCTGCATAAGGCTATGATTTAGTCATGGGTATTTTTAGTACAAATCATGGACAGGTCACAGGCAATAAAGAAAAATTCACAGCTTGTGACCTATCCATGACTTATACTCATGACAATCTCGGGGAGCAGACACTGCTAGGAGGAGCACTCGGGGGGGGGGGGCACCCTGGGGAGGGCCTGCTGTGTGGAGGCGCCTCAGGGGGGCCGCTGCTCAGCAGGGGGGCCAGGGGCACCAGGTGCCAGAGGCCGCTGACCATGGCTGCTCCTGACACCCCCAGGACCGCTGCTCACATGGTCCCCGGGGCCAGCCACACTGGCTGCTGCTCAGGTGGTCCCCAGGGCCAGCTGCCCAGGGCCATCTAAGCAGTGGCTGGTGCGGCTGGCCCTGGGGCCGCCTGAGCGCCTGGCTGTGGAGCTGCTTCAGCAGTGGCCTGTATGGCTGTCCCCAGGGCTACCTGAGCGACCTTGGGGTCAGCCACACTGGCCCCTGCAGAAGTCACGGAGGTCGTGGAAAATCACAGATTCTATGACTTCCATGACCGACACAGAACCCTAGTTATGCGTTGGGTTAAATCGCATTGAAATTGGTGGGCATAACAGCTGCCTTTCTATTCAGGCTAAATGAGGGAGCAGTTAAATGCCTCTGTTTAATAATAGCTGAAACACTAGAGGCCACTGTCCAAAACACGGAACTCCATGGTAAGGCTGATTAAGAGGAAGCTATGCCATGCGGTCTGAGGGATTGCCTGGGGACTCACACAGCAAATGTAGGGACTAGGGCATTGATTGGTGGAGCTGTTTGTGTCTATTTGGGGTGTTTTTAGCACAAGAGATGAAAACACCAAACAGCAGGTCCCAGGGCAGAAAAGCCAAGGACACAGGCAGAACACGCACTGGGAGCGTAGTGCTGAGAAAAGCTAAGGCCAGGTGTACACTATGGGCACTATATCAACATAGCTATGGTGCACTAGTGATGCTGGCATAACCCTATAGCATAGCTACAGTGACAAAAGGTCCTCC
Organism: Platysternon megacephalum; assembly: GCA_003942145.1. Taxonomy (NCBI): domain Eukaryota; kingdom Metazoa; phylum Chordata; order Testudines; family Platysternidae; genus Platysternon; species Platysternon megacephalum. Next base: position 5,868,740 of record QXTE01000107.1, on the reverse strand, counting down.
TCTCTCCACTGTAGGAGCACCACCTCCCTGAGCAACCATAGCTAGACTGACAGAAGCACTGTTTTGTCAACCTAGATGCTTCTATACCAGGAGGTTAGGCTGGCATAGCTATGTTGTTCAGGGAAGTGGATATTCCCCACCCCCCCAAAGTGACATAGCCCAAAAGCTCTCTCTCTCAGGCCTGGTTTACTCTTAAAATTTAGGTCAACATGGCTAAGTGATTGGAAATGGGGCTTGGACTTGTAAGCAGGGACACTGAATGCAGCAGGACTCAAACAATAAGAGACAAGGAAACAGGACTTTGTACATTCTTTGTAAATAAAAAAAGATTGCATCAAATAAACCACCTGACTCCATCACCAATTCTACCTCTGAAAATTCCAAGACTACAAATTTGTATCTAACTGATCAGGTCAAAAGGGGTGTAATGCATGCATAGGGCCAAATCCTGCTCACCTTACTTATCCAATTAGTTCAATTAAAGTCACTGAGACTATATACAGGGGTGATAGATAGGATGACCAGATGTCCCATTTTTAAAGGGACAGTCCTGTTTTGGGGGACTTTTTCTTATATAGGCGCCTATTACCGCCTGTCCCGTTTTTTCACCGTTGCTATCTGGTCATCCTAGTGATAGAGTGATTTTTCCACCAATGGCATTACATAATGAAAAGAGAGAGTAACTCAGGGAGTTAAAAATAATTAAAAGTAGCACTCTGCTTCTTCACATACCCTGAATACTAGTAAAGTCAGCATATTGCTGTACAGAAGTAAGGAGTCAATAATCTCATGCTGATATCTAATAGCATAGGATGTAACAGCTGCTAGCATTGTGTGACTTTTCAACCAATTTCAGTAGCAGATGCCTGCATGTGTCAGCACAGTAGTTACCAATAGGAGTCAGTGTATGTGCAGTGCACATAGGCTGTAAAGAAAACAAGGTAAGCCTACGTAAGGATTAATACTGCTCATTTCATTTTCTTTAGGTGCTATTTAGGAATAGCAATTATGTGATTTGCTAAGAACAGGGTCTCTGAGTGCCTTTCAGTGTACAATATTTACAATAAAAATCCCAATTAAGAAAATTATATGTTTAGCTAAAACTCAGAAATACACTTACTTAAAACAAAGTAATAGATATTATTCAACTTAGATTAGGGCTGAGCAAAAAAAAAAAAAAATCTAAAAATAACTGTAAAAGTAAGATGTTTCAAAAACCTTCTGGAGACCAGTAAGTTCCTGAGATTTTTTTCCCCTCATCTCATTTTCTCCTTGAGAAAGAACACAGAAAGGGAAGTTACGTTTAATTGTACCACACAAACACAAACAATTTCACCCATATTGAATGAAAATGAACATATCATTCCTCTCTAATTCAAATATATTTTTTTCCAAGTGAGAATTTTCTGGTGATGCATAGCAGGATTTCTACATTTGGTTACAAAGGCTGCTTAGTTTACTTAAAATGTTACAAACACAGAGCTCCACCTCTCACTGATAAATCCAGTTTTAGGTGAAAAGGATTCCTAACAAAGCTTCCAAACAGTGATTTGATTAGCTGATTGGCCCCCAGTTGGTCAAGCAGATGGCCCAGCCCTAAACTAGTTCCGTTTCTAAAATAGTGTTGAAATTCTCTCACTCTTCCCTAAATGTTTTGCCACTCATCCTGTGTCACTCACACACACGTTTCTGGGTTAGTTACAACTTCCCCATTTTTTTCAGGTTCATCTTTCAGAAATTGTTCTACTTCAATAGAGTCCACCTTGGCATCTTCAGGTGTTTTGTCTTCGGATTTGTTTAACTCTTCTCTTTCTGCTGCCTCCTCTTTTGTTTGTGGTGCTTCTGATTTTTTCTTAACACAGAAGAAGTTTCCTAAAGCCATCACAAGGGCTGAAGTAACAACTTCAACTCCAGCAATAATAAAAACAAACATATACCTGCCTGTTGCATCCAAGAGTTTGCCTGAAAGACAAAATTCACAGGTAATTAAAAAAAAATGCTTCTCTTGTAATGAAGTTAATAAGATTTTTTTTTTTTTTTTTTAACAAAATTAATTTTCCAAATGATTCTTGAAGTGAAAAAAATCTTACAGGAATACTGGCATTTTGAGGTAAGATTTTCAAACGTGCCTAAAATTTGGGAACATGGGTCCCACTGAAAGTCTGTTCCCAAATCACTTAGGTGCTTTTGAAAAATTTACCCTTGAAGTCCAGTTGATTTTTAAAATGAGTTAAAATAGTTTCACATACATTATGTGCCCTGGGGTTCCTGGCTAATGTCAGTGGTTTTGCAGTTGCACTTTCCTATTTTTTAAAATGTCTTTTCCCCTCCCCTGTTTTGTGTCAAAGACCCACACTAACAAAAGGGGATAACTGCCAAGCTAACTATGGCAGGAGGTGGGGAGAGCATGAAACTGACTGTATACAATGTGCTGTCAAATGGACAAGGTAAGCAAACTGAAAAAAAATAACCAATTTCTTTCAATTCTATTAATCTTGCATAACAATTTATAACAAAAGACCAGAAAGAAGTGTGATTTTTAAATCAATGTTGGGTTCTTTTTAAGTGACATATAAAGGGTCTGATTTTGCATCCTTACCTTCACCATGCTTCTCTGTTTGCACATGAAGTTTTCCAGGCCCATCGTTTACATTTAGAAATCTATGTACCTGATTGCACTTGTGAATCATAGAAGTTGAAGTAGGCTGACCAGATAGCAAGTGTGAAAAATCGGGACAGGGAGTGGAGGGTAATAGGTGCCTATATAAGAAAAAGCCCCAAAATATCGGGACTATCCCTAAAAAAAATCGAGACATCTGGTCACCCTAACTGGAAGGGACCTCGAGAGGTCATCTAGTCCAATCCCCTGCACTCAAGCCGGGCCACGGATTATCGAGACCATCCCTGACAGGTGTTTGTCCAACCTGCTCTTAAAAATCCCCAATTATGGAGATTCCACAACCTCCCTAGGCAATTAATTCCAGTGCTTAACCACCCTGACAGTTAGGAAGGTTTTCCTAATGTCCAACCTAAACCACCCTTGCTGCAATTTAAGCCCATTGCTTCTTGTCCGATCCTCAGAGGTTAAGAACAACAATTTTTCTTCCTCCTCCTTGTAACAACCTTTTATGTACTTGAAAACTTATGTCCCCTCTCAACCTTCTCTTCTCCAGACTAAACAAACCCAATTTTTTTCCAATCTTCCTTCATAGGTCATGTTTTCTAGACCTTTAATCATTTTTGTTACTCTTCTCTGGACTTTCTCAAATTTGTCCACATCTTTCCTGAAATGTGGCACCCAGAACTGGACACAATACTCCAGTTGAGGCCTAATCAGCACAGAGTAGAGCGGAAGAATTACTTCTCGTGTCTTGCTTACAATACTTTTGCTAATACACCCCAGAATGATGTTTGCTTTTTTTGCAACAGCATATTTAGCTTGTGATCCACTAGGACCCCCAGATCCCTTTCCGCAGTACTCCTTCCTAGGCAGTCATTTCCCATTTTATATGTGCGCAACCGATTGTTCCTTCCTAAATGGAGTACTTTGCATTTGTCCTTATGGAATTTCATCTTATTTACTTCAGACCATTTCTCCAGTTTGTCCAGATCATTTTGAATTTTAATCCTATCCTCCAAAGCACTTCCAACCCCTCCCAGCTTGATATCGTCCACAAACTTTATAAGGGTACTCTCTATGCCATTATCTAAATCACTGATGAAGATATTGAACAGAACCAGACTCAGAACCGATCCCTGCGGGACCCCACTGGTTATGCCATTCCAGCATGACCTTGAACCACTGATAACTACTCTCTGGAAACAATTTTCCAACCAGTTATGCACCACCTTATAGTAGCTCCATCTAGGTTGTATTTCCCTAGTTTGTTTATGAGAAGGTCATGCAAGACAATATCAAAAACCTTACTAAAGTCAAGATACACCACATCTATCGCTTCCCCCCATCCACAAGGCTTGTTACCCTGTCAAAGAAAGCTATCAAGTTGGTTTGACATGATTTGTTCTTGATAAATCTGTGCTGACTGTTATATTATCTTCTAGGGGTTTGCAAACTGATTGCTTAATTATTTGCTCCATTATCTTTCCGGGTACAGAAGTTAAGCTGACCGGTCTGCAATTCCCCGGGTTGTCCTTATTTCCCTTTTTATAGATGGGCACTATATTTGCCCTCTTCCAGTCTTCTGGAATGTCTCCCGTCTTTCATGACTTTTCAACGATAATTGCTAATGGCTCAGATATCTCCTCAGTTAGCTCCTTGAGTATTCTAGGATGCATTTCATCAGGCCCTGGTGATTTGAAGACATCTAACTTGTCTAAGTAATCATGATCTTATACATCCATGTGTCAGAAGTTGTTCCCACAATTATGTGGCTCCAATATGTAGGCACAAACAGGGAGAAGACTGTCTTTTAAAAATATGCTTCAAAATTAGTAGATGCTTGTGTTTTTACAGTACAGGTCGGTCTCATCTTACGCTGGGGTTACGTTCCACTGTCAGCGCATAAAGCGAAAATTGAGTATAGTCAAAATTACATTGAGTGTAATGGCAGGCAGAATCGCCCGCACTAAAGGTACAGTATTTAAATTGTTATTTTTCGGGTTTTTGTTTTGTTTTTGCCAACCGTGTAAAGCTGAAATCGCGCATGTTAAATGCGCTTAAGATGCGACAGACCTGTAAATGCATTTCTAAGGCATTTAACAGCAATAACTTTTGTCATCATCAAACATAAATATACTTATTGGGAGAGTATTTTAAACACATTTTTCAGCTTGCAAAAAACAGGGTTTAGGAATGCTCTCGTTATAATGTCAACTTTAAAATATACTGTATTGTTTAAATGTCCTGAAACTTGCAAAACAACAAACACAAAACAACAATCATAATAAGCCGGGAAAAAACTGACCATGACTCAAGGCAGCTATTGATACATTTCAAAATAAACTATTTGCATGGGCAGATAAAGCCTGTACTACTTACACCTGCCTCTTTTCACTCCTGATAGCATTTTCCCTTCCACCCAAGTGCTGCATTTCATATGCTTTTAGATTTAACTTTCACTTAGTGAGCAAAATCTGGAGCACAGAACTGTCTCACAATTCAGCTTCTTAATTCAATTAAATTCAGGTGGACCTGGGGTAGGAGTATTATTGAAGTGGTGATTGGGCCTTCAGCTGCTTGGAAAGGTTCTCTCGTTTTACAAGAGACTAAATTAAAGAATAGATCCCCCCCCAAAAAAAACAACAAAATCTTACAAATAAAATAAACTGTAGAGTGAAGTTATATTGCATGAAGTCACCACCATATTTTTTTCAAAAAATTATTTTTAATACATGTCACTGTCACCTAATTTGCAGGACTGTGCAGAGCACTCTGCATGGGCTTGCAGAGGCGGGCGGGTGGATGACATTAGACAGAAAAGGATAATGCACTGGAATGGGTTACCTAGGGAGGTGGAATCTCCTTCCTTAGAGGTTTTTAAGGTCAGGCTTGACAAAGCCCTGGCTGGGATGATTTAGTTGGGGGTTGGTCCTGCTTTGAGCAGGGGGTTGTACTAGATAACCTTCTGAGGTCCCGTCCAACCCTGATATTCTATGATTCTAAGTGTTGTGTGAAAAAATAATTTCCTTTGATCAGTTTTGAATTTCCCACTTCCTTTTAATTTCTCTTTGTTCTTGTATGATGAGATTGAGAGCTTCTGTTCTCCCTATCTTTTAACCACATCAGCTCTTATTGTCTCCTTTCTAAGGTAACAATCCCACTCTTTTCAATCCCTCTTCATGAGAGAGTTTTTTTCATGACACTAATTATTCATTTCGTGAAGTTTTCCTCCTCCTTCAAATTCCCTATGGGGAGGTAGAATCTGTTCCATTGGGTTTTTAAATAGGGAGAGAGATTTCAGAGATGGGCCTGAACAAACCCCCAAATCTAAACAGCTCTGAACTTTACAAAAAGTTGTGAACTTTCTGGCTTAGACTCATCTCTGATTCTAACAGCAATAAGTTATGTGACTGTGTGCATCGTTAGATAAATGGTGTTTACTTCTTGGGTGACTGATGTTACTTGGCTTTCTATCTCTTGTCTCACAACACACGTAAGTAGGCACCACTGGTTGAACAACACAAATGGTGTTAAACTCTTAATTGAATGGAATATTTACCTGCTGATGGTGGACCGATCAGAACAGCTAGAGCTTCAGCCAGAAGCACCAAGCCAATGGCACTGGAAAACTTCTGAGTACCAACAATAGCCATGAGAACTTCAAACTGAAGAGCACCTACCATTCCATAGGAAATGCCAAAGAAAATGCAGAAGACCGCCAAGCCACCATAATTGGTAGACATAGAACCCATGAGATCTGTAAAACCATTAAAAATCATAGCAAAACTAAAGAGATAAACACAGCGTGGTCTGACCCACTTCAGACCAGCTACCACTCCACAGATAGGCCGGGCAAAGATATCAACGAATCCAAGAATGCTCAGAAGAAAAGCTGATTTGGTGTCTGGATATCCCAAATCCTTGGCATAGCTCACCACAAAGACTGGAGGCACAAAGAGGCCCAGCACCATGATGGAGGCAGCCACAGTGTAGACTAAAAAACCAACATCTTTAAAGACACTGAAATCCAGAAGCTTTTTCTTTGTTTTCTTCTCAGTAAGTTCTTTAGCAGCTTCAGATTTCTTAGGAGGCTCCAAAGGCCTCATTAATGCCCCACAAACACAGCAGTTGAGCAGCATTCCGCCCAGTATAAGGAATCCCCCTCGCCAGCCATACTCATGTTGCAGTATTTGCCCCAGAGGAGAGAGGGTACAAAGAAACACAGGGCTTCCAGCAGCAGCAAGCCCATTAGCTAAAGGGCGGCGTTTGTCAAAGTAGCGATTTAACATGATGAGCGATGGCTGGAAGTTGAGTGCCAGACCCAAACCTGAAACAGAGAGCACACAAAAAAGTCAGGCCTCAGCTGCAGTGTCTATATAAAAATCTCCACCGTTACAACATTCTTTGATTCACAAATATGGACAAAAAAAGGTCAGGCTTCTCCTATGTCAACTGGAGGAAAGATTCCAGAATAATCAAAAACCATTAAAAATGTTCCATCATAATATTATTCCTGCATGCAATGGCTAACATAACAGAAGAGTTAACATTTGCTAGAACTAGTCTGACTAGTTCCTTCCAGGTTGACTTGGGCTCTTCAGAGAGGCCCATTATTGAGGATCTAATGCTTTAGGTGTTTGCCATTGATACCAGTGCTAACGTCAGAATCTGAGATGGAGCTAACTTGCGTATTGTCAGTCACCCACACCTACTTACCAGTAATGACACCTGCAGTGAGATAGAGCTGAATGATGCTGGTACAGAAGGAAGCTGTCACCATCCCCAGTGAAGCAAAGAGCCCTCCAACCAGCATGACTGGACGACAGCCAAACCAATTGACACACATGCTACACAGGGGACCTGAGCAAGAGGAACAAGAATATGCTTGATACAGTAACCAGGACAATCCAATTTCTCTATTGATTTAATCTATATATTTGCATTTCTTTCCACACTTTGTGCACATCTTCAAGCCACTCTGGTGGCACCATCTCCTCTCTGGTAACTCTCCATACTTAGCACTTTGCAGCTTCAGAGTGCTGTGAAACTTTCTTTTTCTACTGAGGAGGATGAAAAGGAAGTTACAGAGACTCTCTCTTTATAGGCATGATGGATGTACCCAGGGAACTGACAATTCATATGTTGCCCCATAGTTAATTTTTTCAAAATGCCTGTTTTGCACGCAGATTAACTATAGGCACTTAAGACCTTTCCTTCTAATGTGAATTTTATTCGTCTGTTTGCGTCCCAGACTACATTATTTTAAAAACAGATATAATTTACCTGTTCCATAGAGCATAGCCAGTAGAATGGAGGAGATCCATGCTGTGTCACTGTATCCAACACCAAACTCCCGGATAAGCTCTTTAAAGAAGACACTAACAGCCTTTGGAAAGGCATAGGAAAATCCAGTGATGACAAACCCTCCAAAGAGAACGGCCCAGCCCCAACCCCCATCAGGGGCTTTGACACCAGATGGAGCATCATCAACCACCACAGCTCCCATAGTGAAACTCAATGGGTTGCCTAAGAAATAATAAAAATACAGTTACTAGAATCCATAGATACATATCGGAATGATAATCCACTCAAGTTTATTCCACAGGAAGGAGGTGTTGTATATGCAGACACATGAAACGTGAGAACATTCTAAATATAGTGGCTGAAGACTTGGGAACACAGTTTTTTTGTTTGTTTTTCTCCTAATAAACAGAAAATCTGTAGCCATTATGCAGAAATATAATTATTTGGTAGAATTTTAAATGGATATACATCACAGATGACCTGAAGTTAAAATAGAGAGGATTTCAACTAAAACAATCATTTTATAGAGAACTAAGAAATTCAGCATTTCTTGGTTTCTCTTTGCATATCATAAATATGTTAAGCCCACTTGCTACACAGGAAACTCTGCTTTCCTTGTGCTGCGAGGACTGTTTGTCAATGACCTTACAAGACCTTGATGCTAGCAAGGAAGGGTGGTTCAGTGCTTAGGGCAGTAGCCTAGCATTTGGGAGACCAGGGTTAAAGCCTCTGCTCTACCACAGACTTCCTGTGTGATCTAGGACAAGTCACTCTGTGCCTCACTTCCCCATCTGTAAAATGGGCATGCTAGTACCTCACATGGATGTTGTTAGGATAAATACTTTATATAGCTTTTGAGGCATTCAGATACAACAGTAATGGGTGCGGGGGCAGAGAAATACAATAGATTAGATAGACAGACCAACCTATAGTGGTGACACACCTGCTGGCAATTTTCAAAGAAGAAAAAACAGTTATAAATCATAGCAACCGTGATTCTTCAGTAGGATTGAAGGAAGAAACTGCCTCCCCAGGCTCACCCCCCTCAGGTTATGGGCCTGAGAGTGAGTGACAGGATGAACAGTGATTCTGTCACTGTGACAGAGAAGCATAGAGAGTTTGAAAGGAGAGAGGGCCTGTGGGTAAGGTACTGGGCTGAGACTCAGGAGATCTGGATTCAGTTCTTGATTCTGCCAGACACTGCCTCTGTGACATTGGGCATGTCACTTAGAGACTTGAGGCATAAAGAGTTTATCTGTAAAGTGCAGATAATACTGTAGTCAACCAGGCCTTGGGGCGGTCAGGCCTAGTGGTTGAAATGAGCATTTTTCCTGCTGGTTACAGCTGGGTCCAGGGTGGGCAGAGTCCAGGAATGAGCCAAGGGTCAGTGCCACAGGGATAGAGGCCAAATGCCAGAGCTGGAAGGTCAACCAGAAGCATAAGCCAGAGGCAGAGCTTGGGATTGAAACCAGAAGCAGAAGGGAATAGGGGCTGCAACAGGGACTAGTAGCAAGTTGGAGCAGGGCTGGAACAAGAGCAAGTGCAGCTGTGGGCATAGTACACACTGAGCAAGCCGCTGATTTTTGTTTTTGGTCACATCAGCTAAAAATGAATGAAACAAGTGGATGTCCTAGCCTTGTATGATGAAGCTAAGGTTTTTTTGTTTTGTTTTCAATATATCCTTTCACTCAGACTAGGATCCTTAAGGACATGCAGCATGACTTTTTTTGCACTATTCCATTTCCCTGACAGTCTCACTAATCCCTTTAGGGAAAAATCAAACTGCACAAGGAGAACATTGTGCATCACTATCAGAATCCACAGTATTTCAGGAATAAAATACAACCATTGTAAGTGACGAACACCTAATAAAAGTTTGCCTAGTGATACTGTCTCCCTCCTTGGTTATGGTTGTGATAAGGAATTTTGTTTAAATGGGGGGGGGGGGGATAATAATTCAGTCCCGCTGCCCATACTCTCTGCAGAATTCTGCCCTCCTCCATCATACATTGGGTTTAATCACTGGATAGGGGAAAAGACTTTTTGTGGGAGCCTCTTGTTAGAATACTTGAGGTACCTCAGTGGTTCATTAATTTGAATTCGTTAGTACCCACTTAAAAAAACCTTGTCACCAACTAGATTTTCATTCAGGTGAACTGTCAGAGTGCCCACTGTCAAGGGAAAGTCACACTAAAACTATAATTTATCTTATTTATAATTTATCTTATTATTGCATTATATGGGCCTGCTTGGGGTAAGTGGCATATAATCTTACATAATATATTGTACAAGTGCTCAAAATATGGGATGAGGGCCTGACAAAATAAATTATGCCAGCAGATTATGCTGAAGACACAATAACCCTCTTAACATTCAAATTATGACAAATTTTGAGTTAAATGTCAGATAAGCTACAATATATACTATCAGCATCATTGCACTTCACAAAATTCAAGATAACAAAGCTAAAGAGCCAATTAATAAAGAAGATGGAAACTAGCTCAGTCCGAGGAAGTGTTCAGACTCCTGAATTTAGTATCATACTAAAAGAATACATTGAAACTTTCTAGCCCTAAATAGCTTTCCCATAGAAGGAGTTTGTTTTATATGCGTGTCACAGGGCGAGTTATTCTTTTAAAGGCAGGCATAGGTCCAGCCCATCCTTCCTCCTAGTTCTGACTCTTTAAGGACATGCAGTATAGCTGTATCCATGTTAGGTGCAGTATATTAGAGAGACAAGGTGGGTGAGGTAACATCGTTCATTGGTCCAGCTTCTGTTGATGCAAGACACAACCTTCTGTTGAGAGTGAGACAAGCTTTTGAACAAAAGTTGGTCCAATAAATGTTATTACCTCATGCACCTGGTCTCTTTAAGGACAAGCATTCTGGGACTTGTAGTTGCATGAAAAGTCATATGACAGCAGTCTTTAAAAAAGCTTGCGGGGGGAACAGGGCTACTATGCTCCGCTCAGTGTGAGGGAGACCTAGGTAAGAAACCCATAGAAGGGAGCTGATGGAGAAGGCTCTTGAGGGAACCCATCTGGAAGAAGATTGAGGAAAGGGTTGGGGAAGAAGCCTAGGAGGATGGCAAGCAAGTGCTTTGGAGATAAGTGAAGCAGGAATTATTTTTTAGGTGGAGTGGACAGCAGCTTCATAGAGCCTAACAGAGGGAGGGTTGCCAACTGTCATGATTTTATTGAGAGTCATGTGAGAGCTAGTGTTTTTCTTGAAAACAAAAAGCCTAACGGCTCAAAACCTAGAAGGCAAATAAGACCCATTTCTTTTTTTTTTTTTAAATCTCATGATTTTTGGGCCTAATTAATGATTTTTGAAAGCTAGGGATTGGCAATGCTGGCAGACTCTCCTATACACCACACAGAAGAGGTGTGGAAATGCCTCCAGCCTTAGACCACAGAGAAAGACTGAAGTAGTGTTTCGTCTCCATTTTCCTGGAGTGTAAGACTGGTCACAGACCTCCCTTTGGGGGTGGGGCCCTACACTTATTTGGACATATCACTCAAAAATCACCAACCCACCAAATCACCCTACCAGGCAAAGGAAATCTGAAGTGGTGGAGGAATCTGCATGCCAGAGAGGTAAGATGCCTATTACTAAACAATACTTCTGTTCTCTTATGAAATATCAGACAGTGATTTTTGATGCATTATGCATTTTGTACTTGGCTCACCGTGCCTTATTCCTGATAAATGCACTTCAAAACCAGAGTGTGTAGGCCTAGCTATCTTTTTGGCACAGATTTGCTGTCTAGACAGCTGCGTGCTGAATACATGATAATTCTTAGTCTGAAATGAGTGTCCTTTCTATGACATTTAGACCAGCACTCTGCTACTTGGAAGAAATAATTTCACATTCATGTTCCAGAAATAAACCTGGCAGCGATCATCACCGATCTATTTCACAGGTCTGTTCTTTAAGGGAAAGCTAGCACCACACTCCCCCCCCCTTTTTGGGGGGGGAGGGGGGAATTCAATTGCAACAGATACCTGTTGTTCAGGAAGTTGTATATCTAGACCCTAAAAAACAGTACAATACCAACAGGCTGTGAAGCATAAAACCCCAAGAAAGTAAATGTATTTTAAACATGGATGCCAATATTTTTAAAGGTATGTGCTTCCTCAATACCTTTTGAATGTTTAGTCACTTTTATTTAGGAGAATAAGCCCCTAATCCTTCAAACACTTAAGTGTGCTGAACTTTTACTACTGTGAGTAGTCCCATTAAGTTTGTCTTACACACTTAACTCTGAAATTTTGGAATGGAATTTCCATCTGGAATATAAACTGAAAAATTAAAGAATCCTTTGTGGAAGAAAGAAAACAAAATGCCTTGTAGTGAAAGACTTAGAGGACTCAATCGGTTTATTTTATCAAAAAAAAGATTGATACATTACTTAACAAGAGTGTATAAGTACCTGGATGGGTAATAAAGGGCTCTCTAATCTAGAAGAGAAAGGCAGAACAAGGCATTAAATATAAACACACACTGAGAAATCTCATGTGTCCAAAAAGAAGTTCTGGAGACACTAGGATACCAAAGACATATGTCACTCAGGGGCATGCACAAGGGGCAAGCAGGGGCACACTCTCCCACTCCCTCCCCCCAAAATAATCAGTGAGGGCCCAGAACTCCAGGCAGGGAGAGCGAGCTCCTCCAGCCCCAGGGCCCCTCCAAAAGCAATGAAATTTAAATTCCAGCACATGCCCGGCTTCCTAACACTGGGGTACATATAGTCTCTTCACTCCTGTTGACTTTACTGATAATTAATTTTGCACAGCAAGTTAAAATTCATTAATGTATTTAAACTTGTTGGTTTAATACGTTTTGCTAAATAAAACCATATGCCATTCTGTTTCAGTAAATATATTGCCATTCATTTATTTTGTTGCAAAATTAGGTGATTTGGAATTTGTTCCATTCATCATATAGGTTTCTACCAAAATATTCTTCTTGAGCAAACAGCCAAAGTTGGATTGTATTTCCAGTACATCTGCAGGATAAGTTAGCTTCCTGATTCCAGTGTCTTCAGGACTTTGGTGTGCACATAGAGTGAAGTAACTGCAGGAAAAAGTATTGTTTCCATCATGACATTTTTACAGGAACTCAAGTTTACAAATGACAGAAAGTAATAGAAGAGACTTTTTCTATCTTCTCTCCCTCCCCCATGTGCTGTAGTATCTGGATACCCAACTTAAAAACAAACAACTTTTCCTACCACAGACAGGTCACTACTACTTCCCTTCATATACAGTCCACCTGCCAATTAAAGTCTCTGCCGACAGATGGGTGCCTTACTTTTACACAGTATAACTCCAAATTCATTCCCAAAGCCAGCTGCAAAACCCTCAAATTCATGCCCAAACCACTCTGTCAGGCTCTGCCAGTGCATGCAAGAATAAAACATAAGGGCCAAATTCTGTACTCAGTTACACTGAGACCAGAATTAGGCTTATCCCTGGCAAAGTCTCCTGTGGTCTATCAGAGTGAATCATTCAACACCCATTATGCAAACAAAAGATACAGTATTGCTGCAACTGATATGTGTAACGTTCCCAGTCCCAAAATCAGGAATTCTATGCTTAGCTGAAAGAATACCTGTTCCCTGCAGAAACATGAGCATCCATCCATCCATGTGTGCACACTTTGTGCCAGCTGCTCACTCACATCAGGACCAGCATGTACCTGTAAACTTATTCTGATCCACAGTTGCACGGGCAGAAGCCCAACCACCAGAACTGTTCATGGCATTCATACTGTAGGTAGAATACAGGTATTCTTACTTCTTTGGTTTTGCCTCACTGTATGAGGGATAAGAATGCTACATAGTGAGTCACAGTGTGTTTTGGTATTTCATTTTTATAAAAAATATGTAGTTTTTTCCCCCCAGCCCTCTATCTAAAAAAACCTCATTGACAGAAATGGAACCAGGCTACCATTCTGGTAAAAATGGCAGCTCACTAGAGAATGCTGCTGACTCGAGTTGTGCTGCATGAAGGTTCCTAGCGAAAGCAGTCTCTGGAAGCCAGGACCCCAAAAAGTTTGAATTTGGCAGCAAGAGAACACTTCAAAGTCAGTTACTGGAACAAGAGAACAATGTTCTAAACATCAAAGGTCTCACAGATTGTGAGGGAGATGGACAACTATGACCTTGAAATCCTGGGCATCAGTGAGAACAGATTGACAGGTGGGAATAAGAAGTGCTTCAAGCAAGAGAAGAAACATCTCATCTAGTCAGGTTGTAGTGCCACTTGTAAACTCAGAGGGAGTAGCACTCATTAAGACAGATTCTGAGGGGGAAAAATTTCACCTATCAACCAATGCCTCGTGTCAGATTTCAAACCAAATTCCTAAAGATGTCAATCATACAGTGCTATGCTCTGACAGAGGAATACAGTGATGAGGATAAAGATAAGGTCTATAAATGCCTCAAGTGTAATTGAAGGTATTAAGGTAAAACTGAATATGGTTAATGGAAAAATTGTGAAACAAGTTGAAATTATTAAAAATGTTGGACAGCATAGTTGGAGTGAATCGGTTTTGGAATGGTCACCTACCACAAAAGGAGTTCTGAATGTAATGTTACATCCTATAATTGTATTATGTAGTATACAAATTGTTTGGATTCAGAGTGGTAGCCGTGTTAGTCTGTATCAGCAAAAAGAATGAAACTGTTGGAAATGGGCCATCCTGATTATCACTACAAAAGTTTTTTTTTTCCTCCTGCTGATAATAGCCCACCATAACGGATTACTCTCATTATAGTTTGTATGGCAACACCCATTTTTTCATGTCCTCTGTGTGTATATATATCTTCCTACTGTATTTTCCACTGCATGCATCCGATGAAGTGGGTTTTAGCCCACGAAAGCTTATGCTCAAATAAATTTGTTAGTCTCTAAGGTGCCACGAGTACTCCCGTTCTTTTTACAAATTGTTTGTTTGTCAGTTATGCTTTTCATGTGTTTTTTGGACCAAAATAATGTATTTTAGATTGTGAAGCGTTCAAGAGAAAACGAGACTTGAAATGAACTTGTTCAGCAAATTAGAAGTGTGATAAGAAATTTGTAAATAAGCCCTGAAATGAAGTATAACCATAAGGAATATCTTCCTTTGAGGACTGGTGAGCCAATGATGGGTATGATGCCTGAAAGACAGGGGCAACCTAAGGCAGGCCCAGTTGTGGGGAAAGAAAAGAAAAGCAGTGGAATGCAGGCCGCGCTACCAGGAACATGGCCAGCAGAGTAAATGCAGCCTAGAGCTATCAATCAAGCTGTCCGCTGTGTAACCTCTGTAAGTCTGCACATAGGCAGAAGGGACTCCTGGCCTGAGGTATGCAGGTCTCAGGATCCTACTTATGGTTATGATTCACGTGAAAGATAACTGTTTTTAGGTAAACAGTTCTTGGCTGGTTGATTGGGTTAAACTAACAACAGCTCAGGCTCTGTGTTGTTAGGTAAACAAAGTAACCAATCAACAGTTCACATGGCTATGTATTGATTGGTCAATTGCTTTAACATACACTCTCTCTCCCAATTTATTGGAGCTATCTGATGGTCAGATTACGCCACCATGACTCTGCTAAACAGAGCTCTGGTGTCTGTAAACCCACATCTTTAACAAACAATTTGTTAAATACTTACCTGTGTTCCAAGAGTCAATTTCCGTATGGATCAGGAGGTTAGCAGGCAGAACCCGAGGGATTACTACCACCTAGAGCAGGGGTGGGGAACCGCTGGCCCACTGCTTCTTTTCATCTGGCCCGCGGCAAGTCTCTGCACCGTGGGCTGGACACCCCGAGCCTCAGCACTGTCCCACGGGGTTGGAGCCGCGAGCACCAGCTCGTCCCTGCAGCCCCTAGGTGGAGGGGCGATCAGGGAAGCTCCGCACACTGCCCTCGTCCCCGGCGCTGGCTCCGCAACTCCCATTGGCTGGGAACCGTGGTCAATGGGAGCTGCGGGGGCAGCGTCTACAGGAGCAGGCAGCATGCAGAGCTGCCGGACTCCTCCGCCTAGGGACCAGACATGCCGGTCACCTTGGGGAGCAGAGCAGAGCCAGGGCGCCTGCCTTAGCCCTGCTGCGCTGACAACTGGGAGCCGCCTGAGGTAAGCGCCTCCCAGCCAGAGCCTACACCCCGCACCCTCTCCTGCACCCCAACCCCAGAGTCCCCTCCTGCACCCAAACTCCCTCCTGGAGCCTGCAACCCCACCTGCACCCCAACCCCGTCCCAGCTCTGAGCCCTCTCCTGCACCCAAGCTCCCACCTGGAGCCCACACCCCAAACCTCCTCCTGTACCCCAACCCCATCCCCACCCCAGAGCCCACACTGCCTGCCAGAGCGACACCCCCTCCTCCACCCCAATCCCCTATCCCAAGCCCACTTGTGCACCCCAAACCCCCTGGGCCTCAGCCCAGAGCCCCCTCCCACACCCTGAACCCATTTCTGGCCCCACCCCAGAGCCTAGGGAAGCCCTGAGCCTCTGTGCCCCCACGGAAGCGGGGAGCTGTGGCCAATGGGAGCTGCGGGGGCAGTGCTTGCAGAGAGGGGCCACATGGGAAGCCACGTGCTCCCCCCCCCCGCCCTCTCCAGGAGCCGCAGGGGTGCGTTGGCCCCTTCCGGGAGCGGCATGGGGCCAGGGTAGGCAGGGAGCCTGCCTTAGCAGCAGCCACACTGTACCACCAACTGGGAGCCGCCGGAGATAAGTGCTGCCCAATGGGAGGCTGCACCCCAACCTTGAGCCCCCTCCTGGAGCCAGCACCCAAAACCACCTCCTGCACCCCAACCCTGACCTCCTTCCCAGAGCCAGCACCCTGTACCCCCTCCTGCACCCCAACACTCTGCCCCAGCCCAGAGCCCCCTCCTGCACCCCTCACCCCCTCCTGTACCCCAGGCTCAGCCCAGCACCCCCTCCCACACTACAAACCCCTTGGTCCCAGCCCAGAGCCTGCACCCCCCTCCCCAACCCCCTACCCCAGCCCAGTGGAAGTGAGTGAGGGTGGGGGAGAGCAAGCAACAGGAGGGGAAATGGAGTGAGCAGGGCAGGGCTTTGGGAAAGGGGTGGGGCCTCGGGGAAGGGGTGGGGTAGATCCTGGGTTGCTCTTAAATTCAAAAAGTTATTTTGGGCATAAAAAGGTTGGAGACCATTGAGTTAGAGTAATTTTTGATAAGATAAAAGCATCCTTCGATGGATAATTAATTTGATTAAACCTCAGAAACACTTGCCCCATATCAGTTACAAGTGGTTCCTTTCTTGACATCTGGACATTTCCCGAAGCATCACAAGTTTAGAGTTAAAAGGACACTGTTATTTAACACCACACGAACACACTACAGAAAACTTTCAGCTTACCAACAACACACTAGGGTCAGCTAAAGTTCAGAGTAAAACAGAATGGATAATAAAGTAAAAGCCTTGTAGGACAACGACATTAATTTATCCCAAATAAAACTCTTTAATGTGGTTTAGCCAGCACCTGTGGCTAACAGAAAAGATTCTGAGATGTTTAGCCAAGAAATCATGAGTGTTTAACATAAAAAAAAAAAAAAAAAAAAAAAAAAGATTAATATTTACTAACACCGAAGAAAAATGGGACATCCTCAGAGACGGTGATTCAAGCGGCAACCATCACAGTTAGATATTAAAATAGACAGCCAGAATTGGATAAACCAAGAGATGTTTTATCTCAGAGGAAAGAAAAGCACGGAAGGGGAAAAGTCCCAAATGCTAAGACCAACTAAATATTGGAAAAAGTAAAAGGAGGAGTACAAGAAAGCAAACAAAACAGTGAAAAAACAACACAATGAAAAATAAATGGAGATATGTTGAAGACCTAGCAGCTGAAGGTGAAATTGCTACTATGATTGGTAAACAACTCTGTGGTTGCCTATTGACTAAACTCTGTGTGGAAATTTCAAAACATGAAATGGGCCAATAAAAAATAAAGATGGAAAAATGCTTACAACTGAAGTAGAACAGAACTAGAGATGAGTGGAGCATTTCAAATAAGTCCTGAGACAAGCTCTACCTCACCATCAGAATTCAGTTAAACAGGCAAACCTGGTCAACTTGACATTAACATTGGTCCAACATATATGTCAGGCTGGAGTCAAAAAGCTGAAAACCACAGAAGTGTTGGGAAATGATAAAAATCACAGCAGCAATGCTAAAAGCACTGGACACTAACACCCTAACGAAACTGACAAAGCTGTTCAAGGAAGTTTAGGGGGGAAAAAGAGACCCCCTGTGGCCAGTGAAAACATGGGATAATTGTCAGAATAATAGCAGCCATGTTAGTCTGTATCCGTAAAAAGAAGAGGAGTACTTGTGGCACCTTAGAGACTAACATTTATTTGAGCATAAGCTTTCGTGGGCTACAGCCCACTTCATCGGATGACTGTAGAAACTGGAGAGGAGTCTCTGTTGTAGGGAAAGTTTTCTGTAGTGTGGTACTACACAGGATGAAAGAGGCAGTGGATGCAAAGCTGGGGAAGACCAGGCCAAAGAGATCTGTATAGATCAGATTATCATGTTAAGGACATCATAGAAGGATGTCTAGAATGGCAGGCTCCCCGTATCAATTTAATTGATTTTCAAAAAGCATGTGACAACCTGCATAGGCATGTATTGTGGAATATTCTACAGTCTGATGGAATTCCAGCTAAAGTCGTCAACATCATCAATCTATGTTCAGTGACACAAAGTCTGCTGTAAAAGTGAACCAGACAACAGCGTGGTTCAACTGGACACAGGTGTAAAACAGGGCTGCATTCTTGCTCTCCTGTTGGTTGGCATTGCCATAGACTGGCTGATGAAGAAATGTATTAGCAACACAAACGCTGGCATAGCACGGGTAGATGGCAAATGTTTAGAAGGCCTAGACTTTGCTAAGTATATCATTCCATTCAATAACACCCCCAAAAAGCTACAAAGCCAGACACCTTGGCAAAAACAGCAGGCCAAAGCAAGGCTCAAAAATCAGTTATGCCAAAACAAACATCCTTGAAACCTAGATGTCAAGCAGCAACATCATACTGAAAGGCAAAAACTTCAAGAAAGTAGAACAGTTCATTTATCTGGGCAGCACCATAATAGCCAACAGAGATCAAGAAAGAAGTGATATCAAGGTTAAGAAAGGCATCCACAGTATTCACTGCACTCAACAACATATGGAAATCAAATATATACAGCACCAAAACAAAAAAGAATTTTTAATTAAAATATAATCTCAGTGCTAACATATGGCTATGAGAGTTGGAGATCTATTAAAAAGTTAGAAAATGAGATGCCTTTGAAAATATTGCCTTTGAAAGACTCTAAGCATTGAATGGAGAGACTTTACCAGCAAAGAGATCCAAGAAATTACCAACCTGCAGCTTGTTTTCATTAGTATTAGAAGGAAGCGTTGGACAAATTGTGGCATGTACTCTGGATGCCAAGACACAAACTCCCACCTGAAGCTGTCAAGTGAAAACCACCTGGTGTAGGGAAACAAAACAGCCCAAGAAAAGCCTTAAGAAGGCCCCTTATAAGGGGGAGGGGGGCAGAATAGTCACTCTCAAGTCCATAGAGCAGATGGAAGCAGCTGCTAATGACAGAGACGGATGGAAGAGACTTGTTACTGCCCTGTGTGCCAACACTGACGTGAGGGCTGTACTAAAATAAAATACAGGCCCCGTCCTGGAAATAGTTTTATTTCCTTGCTTGCCTGGCTGTTGAGCCAGTGAAACAGACAGCAACTTGACTGAGCAAAGGTACTACTTGCAACCAGGCCTGTCACATGTTGCCATCCAGAACTTCCCTTACCCACTGAAGCCTCCTAGTGAGGACCTCCTGTCTTCAAGCCAGGTCTTCTGCATGTAAAATCAGATCCATGGAGTGTCAGAGAAGATTCAGTCAAGTAGTGCTGCAGGTGGTGATCTGACCAATGGTCAATGATGGGATATTAAAAGTTACTACAGAGAACTTTTTCCTGAGTGTCTGGCTGGAGAGTCTTGCCCGCATGCTCGGGGTTCAGCTCATCGCCATATTTGGGGTCGGGAAGGAATTTTCCTCCAGGGTAGGTTGGCAGAGGCCCTGGAGGTTTTTCGCCTTCCTCTGCAGCATGGGGCGGGTCTCTTGCTGGAGGATTCTCTGCAACTTGACGTCTTTAAATCATGATTTGGGGACTTCAACAGCTGAGTCAAGGGAGAGAATTATTCCAGGAGTGGGTGGGTCAGCTTTTGTGGCCTGCATCATGCGGGAGGTCAGACTAGATGATCATAATGGTCCCTTCTGACCTTAACGTCTATGAGACAGTTGAGCCACCTGCAAGCAGCTACAGACTCTTCCTGGCCACTATATGCACTTCTCCTCACCTGCCCTTTATCAAAGGCGAACACCAGATTATGGCAGAACACTTGAGGAGGGGAGGAAGGGATGATCAGCTCTTCAAAGGGAAAATAAAGGACACTTATGATGTGGTAAGGGAGGGTGGTGAAGGGAACAGATTGTGTGTGATTATCATGGAGGATAGGTCCATCAATGGCAGGGGGCGGGGAATAGCTCAGTGGTTTGAGCATTGGCCTGCTAAACCCAGGGCTGTGAGTTCAATCCTTGAGGGGGCCATTTAGGGATCTGTGGCAAAAATCTGGGATTGGTCTTGCTCTGACTAGATGACCTCCTGAGGTCCCTTCCAACCCTGATATTCTATGATTAGCCAGGATGGGCAGGGATAGTATCCCTAGCCTCTGTTTGCCAGAAGCTGGGAATGGGTGACAGGGGATGGATCACTTGATGATTCACCTGTTCATTCCCTCAGAAGCAGCTGGCATTGGCCACTGTCAGAAGATAGGATATAGAGCTAGATGGACCTTTGGTCTGACCCAGTATAACCATTCTTATGTGTGGGTCAGGAAGGTGGGCGTAGAAGAAACTGTCCACCAGCATAGCACAGATTAAGGACAGCCTTTGGGCCCAGCTAGCCCCACCCTATCATACCTGCAGCCAATGTCAGGCCTAGAGGGGGTAGAAAAGGAGAGAGCATGGCCCAGTTCAGGGCTGACTAGTGAAGAGGTAGGAGCTAGCTACTGCCCCATCTGATTGGAAGGACCACTCACTTGGCAGCCACCAGGGAGCACATTCTGTCTACCAGCAAAGGGATGCTGTGAAGGAGACCTAGGAATCTCTGGCAAATGAAGTAACTGGATGATCACACCCCAGAGATATCGTGGGGTTTGGCTGTACCAAACGTATAGATGCCCTGCCTGAAGGAGCCTGGGACAGTGGCAGGGTGCCACCCAACATCCATGAGAGGGCACCATGGGAGGCAAGTCACCCCAGCAAATTGGACAATGGGGCCACACCCCAAACTGAAAGGACTCTGGTAGGAAGTAGCCCAGGGCAGTGGATTTAGACTCCATGCTTAGAATGGCCCCTGTTCAGGGGTCAACTCCCCCAGGCACCTGGTGGGGTAGGGAGACCCAGGCCCTACCACTCCCACTGCTTGAAAGACTGAGGCACCTTGACCAAGGAAACAAGTGGCTGGAAGTCAGGCGCACAAAACACTAGCCTGCCTGGCCCTCCAAGCACTGTTACACATGGCTTTGGCAACAGGGGAAGGGGTGGAGGGAGAAGTCTCAACTACTCTATCATAAGCTGAGCTATCCCCACCTCACCTTCTCTCCTTTCAAAATAAAACCAAACAGTTTACAGTAAAAATCAGGGTAGAAGAAAATAATCCTTATACCACTCAATTCCTTTTACCTTTTTCTCCCAGTATCGGCCCCTCTCCTCTCTGTATCTGGATGCCCAACACCTTTAGAAAAGAAAAATTTCCTATGTTCTCATCTTGTGTCTCTGATCTCCACTCTCTCCTAGATTTTCTATTTGTTTTTCAATCCTGTTACTTTTTTCCCCCTGCCATTGCTTTCCCTCTGTTCATTGCTCCCCTCCTTTTTCCCCTCTTCCATCCCTAAACTGATCTTCCCCTTGCTTTGTCAAACTCATTCCTTTTTTCTTATTCACAGTCAGTCCTTTGTCTCCCCCTCATGCTCTCTCAACAACAGAGGCTCCCTGCTGCCCTGGCCCTGCTCTAATCAGGTGGTCACTGCTGATGCAGGGACAGCAGCTTCCAGCAGATGGGGGAGATGTGACTGAGCAAGGCTCACTGTTCCCAGAACTGTGCCCCTATGTAGATCTAACTTTGCTGGGTGGAGATGGCTAGCTCAAGGGAAGGTCTGGCTCAATGTGGGAAGAGCAGAGGTAGGGCAATCCTGATGGGCAGCCCCTAGGTACACATGTTCCCAGCAAACGTGCTATTCATTTTTCTGGCCTAACCAGCCAGGGCCAGTGGCTCCTTCCAGTCTGCCTGGGTTACAAAAACCTGGGCAGAATAATGGATTTTTCTGAAATCTGTAGGAACAATCACTGAAAGCAGGGGCAGTTCTCATTTCCTGGGACACCCCCCCCATCATATCAGACTTCCTTTTGTCTCCCTGTCTCTGGGGGAGAGGAGTGGCAAAACTCAAAAAATGAATGAATGAGTTTAGCAGTGAGAGGCAGAAAGGGAGAGACATGAAGAATGGGGAGAGGCGTGAACAGGGAGGAAATAAGGAACAGAAAACAAGTACAGATCTGAGGAAGAACAGGATGGAGATGAAGATCAGGAAAAGAGGAAACAGTGAAAGGAAACCGAAAGCACGTGCGGCTGCTGCGGGAGGCCAGGGAGCCTGTACGGGTGAGAATGGGCGGAAGCAGCAACGTGCAGTTTCTCCCACCCCAGGCTGGAAAAGGGCCCAGTTTCCATTCGCCGAGCGGGAGGCCCAGCTGCCTTCTCCCTCGTGCGCCGTGAGCCCCATTAACCCATCCCCGCCGCCGCCAGTTCACCCCGCAGCGTCCCACCTTCCCCGGCCTCCGCTCCCCTCCCCACCCCACCCGCTGGTCCCTGGGACCCGCTGCTGCGGGGCGGGGCTGGGGGAGGCTCCATGTCGGGCTCAGGGCAGGACTCCGGAGGCGACACTCGCTCACATCCGACACTCGAGCGCCCGGCTGCACTGAGACGTGACGGACGTGACTCAGGCAGACCGGAGCTGTTGCTACCGTAATTGCCAGATACGCTCTTGCCATACAAACCAGGGCTCCTAGAATGACCGGAGGATTCTCGGTCTCACCACACCGCCCAGAGCTAATGTAATTACCAGAGACTAGCTCCCTCTGCCTCCATTATTCCCCCCATTTTACTTCAATATACCCGAAATCTGCCTGTTAAAAACAACACCAGCCTCTCTTTCCAGTCACTGTCACCACACAAGGAACCAAACTTTCTAATATTATTCATATATGCAACACTAATGGCAAATTAGTACCTATAGGTTAGTGAAGATATGTAATGGTTTGTGTATAAACATAACTGTGACAGGAATACACATACAAACAGCAGTCTGTAGCGCTCACATTTGCTCTATTCTATATATGATCCGGTTTGCTTACAATCTATGTTGTACTGCATGCTTAATACAGAAAGACACTGCTCTACAAATGGGTTGAAATGGAGCATTCCAGGAAGTAGATTTTTCAGCCCAAGAATAAGTTACACTTACAGTAGCTGTATCAAAGTAATAGGGAATCATATGGATTGATACTTCCAGATCTCATATTATGTTATACAACAAGAGAACAGCAAAGACTCAGGGGTGCTGGAACAATCTGTATAGCAGGGGTGCTGAGAGCCATTGAGCCACATTGGAAACCACTTCAAGCCAAGGGGTGCAGCAGCACCCCTAGTACCAGCACCTATGCCAACAATTGCAGATACAACTGACAGCTCCAGAAACTGAGGGGCCCTGTCTATGTTAGAAAATGAGCAATCAATCCTCCTCTTGTGTAGTTATCTAGCCTTTGCAGAGCAGGCCAAACCAGGTTCACTACCTTATTCAGAAAGCCCTTTCAACTCTATTTGGCCTGGTCTACACAGGCTGGCTAATCACTTCATAGGTGCTGATGACACACAACTTGAACTGAAGTCAAGAGAGCTGCAAATACCCAGAATGTCTAAAAATCAGGCCCTTGGGTTCCATAGGGAAACCGAGCAAAATCATTTTACTCTTTTCCCCCCCAAAAAGTGTCAAAGTATATAAGACTAGAGCTTGAAATAAAACAGCCATTTTTCAAAATTGGTCTAATGATGAATTCACACAGAGCTATGAGACAGTCTGATCTTAACCCATTGCTAATTCTCCATATTAAATATGAATTGATGTTAGAAGAGAAGTCTAAAAACTATGAGCGATGAGCCCCATCTCTTTAAAAACGTATAGAGAAAACAGATAATGAGCTGTCTACTAGATTAATACCTTCCATCAGGGACAGTGTGTGTTAGAAAGGAGATTTACTAGTCTCACTCAAAACGTCTTTTCAACAATAGTCACAACACAGTGTTAAGATCTCAATGGTAACTGGTTCCTTTTCTAGTTCTTCCACTGTTGCTAGCACCAGAGGAGCAGTATTGGTGGTAGCAATGGCAGTGAAATGTTAAGGACAAAAAATCTAGTACAGACAAAAAAATCTAGTACAAACTAAACTAACTGATAGATTGGAGATGAAACATCCTCTATTGGCAGGTTACTCAAAAATTGTCCATTACAGGGGTTCAAGCACCTTTCTCGGAAGTAGCTGACTCTGGCTGTAGTCAGAGATGGGGGGGAAAAAATAGACTAACTAGGCTTATGTCCATCTCCAAGGAAAGCTGGTCTGATCCAGCCCACCAATTCCTATATGCCTATGTGTTATGTTTACACTAAATTTCACCTATTAAAGAACTGCATGCTTTAGTAATATTACCCATGTTTAATCATATAAAATAACCAAAAGAGAATGGGAAGGTTTTATATGCTTCCGCTCTCCAAATTATGTCTTTGCCTGTTCCCTTAGAAACCAGTGCAGGAATAAATATGATGGAACATTAGCAGATTGTTTACAGCAATATGCAGGATGCTGTAGGTATGAGAAGTGTTGACTTACTGTACCCAAAAGGAGAAGCTTTGTAATATAAAAGATTTTTTAAACAGAGCAGTTTTACGATTTGCAAGTCAGCCTGACACCTTTTATTGCCTGTGTAGCAGTATCTCATGGTGCCGGGATTAAGGCACAGATTTTTAAAGGTATTTAGGTATTGGGCCACTCAGCGTTCCAAGGCCTAACTGATTTAGGAGCCTAAGTCTCAATTCCCAATGGGTACCAAAAGGAAAGCAGATCTTTGATTAGTAGCATTAGAGTAGCAGTTGAGATCAGGACCCCCATTGTGTTTCTTGGTGCTATACAAATGCAAAGGAAAGATGGTCCAAACCTGAGAGTTAGGAGACCCAAGTTTAGTATATTAAAGATTGGAAATTGCTTAATAGTATGATGATGGGGGGCATACAATACCTAGGTGGATAAAAGAGATGGAACCTACCCTGAAGATCTTAATCTAAACGGACAAGACAGAAAAATGCATTATTATCCCCAGTTTACAGATGGAGAATGGAAACCGAGATATTGACTTTTCCAAAATCACATGGGAAATTATGACCCCTATAGAGATCAATTAATTTTCATTGGCCCTCTCCCTTTAAAGCAATCCTCCTCCTACTGATACACTTTTCAAGTTTGCGTAGTCAGCAGTGCAACACAGCATGAATACACCTCTATTCTGACACTTTGCTGAATTACTTTCATGTATTTTTAAATGTCACATCTCGATTACTATAACTCACTCTTCAATAGTTTCCCAGAATTATCCAGATCCAAACTCTAATCTGTTCAGTCTGTAAAGCGGTCTTCTCACTCACACAAACAACATCCTCAAAGGCTACCACTGACATCCCATCCACAAGCCCCTTCTAACTACTACTGTGACTTTGTCTCTCCCCCATGTCCACTTGAGCCTTTTTTCCTGCCAATCCTGGCTTCCTTTCCGCCATGAGAGGTGAATTCTTCACTTCTGCTCTTGGAAACAGTTTGCCAGTTTCTATCATTCCCCTTCTGTCTGTTAACATCCCCCAATCTAATAAAACCCCATGCACCAATTCTATGCTGTCTAGCTGTTGATCATGTTCCACATCAGCACTTACTATCACCAGCCCATTTCCTATGTCTATTTACCTTAACACCATCATATTGTGACACTTCCATTGGTGTAACTACAGTAATATACATGGAGATACTCATCTGAATAATACATTATTAAACTATATTGAAACCCTCCCTACAGAGAGGAAGCTGGATGCTGCTCCTTTTGAAGATGGGCAATGCTGATCATTACATCATCTGGGATACTAATGGGAATTACAGGAAGTACTCCTTTCTAAACACTGAGCATGTTACCACCAAATATGTCCAGCCTACGCTCCTCCAGAAACAAAACTATCTGGAGACCCAAATATAAATCTGGCTCAATACACTCAGAAGTGCTGACATAGATTTCTTCATATCAACAGAGCCAGAAAGAGCATGTCTGTCAATTTTCTTTAACAAACATTTATAGTTAAAGAACACCCATAAGTCCAGCTATCACCCTATGAACCCTTAAAGTGTAATTCTGTAAACAAGATGTCATGGATCTCTTAGCTTACTGACATTCACTAATTTCTATGTCAAATGTGCTTAATGTACAAATAAGCAGATTTTTTCCCTAATGCCTGTGTTTTTACATCACATCCACCACCACTGTATCTAAGTGCCTTACTGTCAGCATCACAAACTCACCTTCAGAACTGATAGTCAATCCATGCCCTGTCTTTGTACATAATCAGCTGAAAGCTAACTTATTAGAGACACCTGCATAGCCCCATTGAAACTCCATTGCCTTCAGTATGTTTGCAAAGGTAGATATTACTGGACCTGAAACTAGAGTTCAGTACATAATTGTGTTGATGGTACATGAGAAGGACTAGAACTAAAGTATGTCTTACAGCCTCTGCAGTGCTTCTAAGAGTAATAAATAGCATAAAAAAATTGCCATAACTTCTTCATAGCAGGGACTGCCTTTATTCTGTGTTTTTTGAAGCACAAAAAAAAAAGTGCCAAAAAATAAATACTAATGAAGGCTCAAATCCTGCAAACACTTATGCACATTTGATTACTCATACTGAACATCATGGAACTACTCAGGTATACAGAGTTGTTCACATGCATAAGTGCTTGTAGGATCAAAAGCAGATATGACTGAATATACAGGAAGAGGTCTGTTGAGTAAGACTGTCATTTTACTCAGTCACTTTTCAGCATAGAAGTAGAACTCTACACTGTCACAATTTAAAGTCTATGTGAATTTATGCCTCAAGAATATACACTTCATTCACAATTTAAGAATGCATACAACTGATGTGAATCCTTGTAATTAAGTTGGAAGTAGTAATTTAGGACAACACCGATATATTGTACTAACCCATACACACAGACTTCTGATCCAAACTGTCTTTCAAACTGCTGATTTGCCATTCCAAAATAATTGAACCACCACTCCATCAGACAGAGACATTGCAAAACTTTAAATAACTCACTATGTAACTCTAAGAGGAACATAACTTTTAATTTATCTGTATTCAGCACTCATGCAGTCAAACTCAATGTCCATTTCTGTCTGTGTTCCAGGACCAGTGCTAATAATCTTGTCAAATGAGGAAATGGAAGTGTTAAAATTTCAGTCTCTTGCTTTTGATTTTTTTAAAAGCCAAATAAAATAAATAAGGCAAAACAATAACTCGGTGTGTGAACAGCCAATCCATTTGTTTGCAAAGTCAGTGTAGTAAGGAAGTTGCAAAGCAAAGCAAATGCCCTGAATCTGTACAAAAAGGAGGACATACATGGTGGGGGAGAGAGAGAGAGAGAGAGAGAGAGAGTGTACACACCTACCTACAGGCACATCCTGGCTCAACCAGAAGAGGTTGAAGTTGTCTCACGCTGGTCACCAAAAAATTAACCACCAATATCAATAGCCACTTTCGAAAATATCAGGGGGTAGCCGTGTTAGTCTGTATCCACAAAAACAACAAGGAGTCCGGTGGCACCGGGCATGAGCTTTCATGGGTTTAAAAAAAAAAAAAAAAAAAATCACTTCTGTTAGTCTTTAAGGTGCCACCAGACTCCTTGTTACTTTCGAAAATGTTGGCCTAAGTAGCTAATGGTTTGGTGTTCACATGCTGTGCTGAGATAATTTGTCTTCTTTATAAAGGGGAATATTGGTAGGGCCCTACCAAATTCACGGCCATGAAAAACACATCACAGACTGAAATCTGGTCTCCCCCTGTGAAATCTGGTCTTGTGTGCTTTTACCCTATGCTATACAAATTTCACCGTTTTTCTCAAATTGGGGGTCCTGACCCAAAAGGGAGTTGCGGGGGGGGGGGTCACAAGGTTATTCTAGGGGCATCATGGTATTGCCATCCTTACTTCTGCACTGCCTTCAGAGCTGGGCAGCTGGAGAGCGGCAGTTGTTGGACAAGTGCCCAGCTCTGCAGACAGAAGCGCAGAAGTAAGGGTGGCAAAACCATAACATGCCATCTTTACTTCTGCGCTGCTGCTGGCAGTAGCTCTGCCTTCAGAGCTGGGCTCCCAGACAGCAGCCACTGCTGTCCAGCTGCCCAGCTCTGAAGGCAGCTGCCGCCAGCAGCACCTTGCAAACCCCACCACACACACACACACACCCACAACTCCATTTTGGGTCAGGACCCCTACAATTACAACACTGACATTTCACATATAAATATCTAAAATCATGAAATTTATGATTTTTAAAATCCTATGACCATGAAATTGACCAAAATGGACCATGAATTTGGTAGGGCCCTACATATTGTGCTTTACTCTGTTTAGTCTTCTATTAAACTTATTTTGCAGATTTTACATTTTTAATTGATTTGACGAGGATTTCAGAATTTAAATCATGCTAAAATAAAATATAAGAACATAAGAATGGCCATACTAGGTCAGACGAATGGTCCATCTAGCCTAGTATCCTGCCTTCCCACAGTGGCCAATTCCAGGGGAGATAGGAGAGATAAAGGGAATGAAGAAGAGATGGTTGGATGGAATAAATCCTCAGCTCCCAGATCTAGGTATAAAACTATCAGAGGCATCACATGAAACACAGAAAACAGCAAGGAATCAATGGCAAAGGCATTTGAGTATCACATTATATATACCGCTTCAGTACTCGCTGGTGAGGGACATAGCCCTAGCCTCAAATGAGAACACTGGGAATAAACGTTCCCAAGACCACAGTAGACAGCAGTCTTACCAGCTTCATGGTGCAGTGCTTACCTTATACCCACGGAGAAATCCTCCGGATTGTTCTACTCTCAAGAATAATGTAAAGAGTTAAGACAAGAAACTAGATAGAAAAGCCTCTTTCTTACCTTGTCCAACCCAAAACGGAACAAATCAACTTCCGAGGCTAATTTTGCATATTAATTGTCTCTAACTCAGACCGACGCATGCTCATATGAAAACGCATCCTTCCCAAGCGCCGGCAGAACCAGACCGGCAGCCGCCGGAGCGAGGGTCGGGAGGAGGGGGAGGGTGATCCCAGCTCCAGAAGAGGGAGCCGCAGAGCGCGGGGCCATTGGGCACCTGGCGCGCAGGTTGGGCACCGGAACATGTTGTGCCTGCGCCATGCCAGGGGAGACCTTCTGTCCCCATCACTCACTGCCCCGGACACGCAGCTCCCACCCGGGGTCTCTGAGCTCCCCAGGGGGCCCAGGCGGTCTCCGCGGAGCGGCGCTACAAAGCGCCCGAAGCAGAGAACCTGGACAAAGGACGGAAGAGGGGATGCGCCTCCAGCTGGCGATCGTCTCCCGGCCCCTCCTGCTGCACAAAGGCGCCAGCCTCCCCCGGTTCAGCTCGGGGGAGGCTTTTTCTGACAGGCTGGTCGAGTCCCGCCAATGACCAGGCTCCGCTCAGGAAGCCCCGCGGGCGCCCCGGTGTCCTGGAGCGCCGAGGGAAAGGGGATGCGCGGTGCGCTCCCAGCCCGGACCCCACCGGCCTCATGACCTAGCCCAGGCTAATCGGGGAACCGCAGCCACTGGGTTCTGGCCCAGATCTCTGTCCCGGTTCTGGAGCGGCTGATTTCATCTGCGTCCCCCGGCGCCGGCTGCAGCGCCAGGATCCCTCCTGGGGAGGCGCCGACCCGCTGGGGGGCTCGGGGAGGCAGCCGCCGCCTGCGCACCGGAGCGGACAGTCAGCATCTCAGCATCCCGAACGGCGGCGCCCCGGCTCCCTGGGATTCACGTACCTGGGGCGAGCCTGCACCGGGCCGCCTGTGCCGGTCTCAATCCCGGTTCTGAGACCGACCCGACCCGCTGGTTTCGTCCCGGCTTCCGGGGCGATTTAGCGCCTGTTACTCAGCAGTAGCGGGCGGCAGCCGCTAGTTTCCGACCAACGTCAGAGCAGCCGGGTCTGGACTCCTGACGGGTCCTAAAGCCGCCCACCGCCTGGTTAATTCAGAGCCAAGCCAGCCCCCGACCTGGGCCCACCCGGGCCACAGCCAGATTGGCCATAACGATCATTATAACATCCAGGGCTACAGATTCGGAGCCACCCCATCCCAGGCCACCTAACCAGAACCACCCGGCACCAGGCTCACGGCCAAAGGTCTGGGTACAAGCGGGTCCAGAGCCTTGGGGACCAATACCCTGAATTCCCACGTAGAAGTCAAAGTCCTAAACTCCCCAGGTTTCAGGGCACTGGCTCCCCCCTTATCCTCACAGTTTCCAAGCTCCAGGGACACACCACTTTCGGTAGCTGGGATACAGGACTCCTTAGTTCACAGACTGGCTCTAACACTCACCTATTTGCTGTGGGGCTGAGCATATCACTTACCCTAACATGAAGATTAGGGAGCTAGGCAGCAGATCCCTGCATTAAAGACACTTTAGATGCCTGGTGTTATTATTTCAGTGTCTCATTATATCAAACCTAACCAGGCTCTGTCACACCCAAACTGGCTGCATTAATCAGTGTGGGGATCATTATACACCCAAAACAGGTGATTCTGATCCAGTTAATTCTCCCTGGTTTAGCTGTTAATTTTGAGTGGTGAGCTCTGCATTTCAGGAGCCCTGTTACCAAGGTTAATGCAGGGTGGCGGGTGTGCTGGATATCAGAAATAAAACAAGTATTTTAAGGGCTGGGAGATCAATATGTTGAGCAAAAGGCAGATCTCATGAGCAGTTGCATGGTCGGCTGTATAAAAATTCAAGATTCTAGCTCTAATATGACCAATTAAAGCATTTTTGTTTTTTTTATTAATTATTTTTAGGACACAGGCAATGTGAAATTTAATGGGGTTGGTAACACTGTATCTTTTATCTCTGACCCCTCTCCCCACCCAAGCTGCAGACTTCTTTGCTCAGATTTCACCTTTCTCCCTGGAATATCTGTTGACTGACCCTTTCCTATGCAAGCCTGACTAACTGGGAGGCTGCAAATTTGCAACTGCAAATTTCTCCTGCAGTGTGGACGCCCGGGCTATTAATGTGCACTAACTCATCCCCAAATGGCCTTAATTAACTTTCAAAGTATATTATCTAATTTGCAAAAAAATGCCAGAAAAGTTGGGGGGAGGGGGAGGAGAGATTTGTATTGTGTGGACACAAGGCATTTTAATCCAAAGAAACAAAAGTTAGTGGGGGGGATGGGGGACTTCCATATAAACAAGCCTTTAGGAGTCCTGGGTGGTAGGTGCTTCCAACTGCAAATTTCTCCTGCATCCATCACCCACATCCTCCAGTTTATAGGTGACTTTCAGATGGTGCGTCTCAACTGCCTAGAGCTCCTCATGGACTCTTAAGTATTTGAGCTTTAAAAAATATTTTCCTTTTAACATGTGAGGCAAATATGCCTTTTTTACACTTGAATTAAATACACATGCACTATAGATATTTTTACTTTGTTGTGCATTTTTAGAATTATAACAATAAAATTTTACACTATGAAGTGATTTAACTCAGTTAACTTTGCTGCAACTATTCAGTAATGCTCTCACACATGCACTGGGGGCCTGTGATGGGGTGTGTATCCTACAGGCCCTGAAGAGGTTAAGGTAGACATGAGAGGCCAATTAACATACTTGGCAGCACCTGTCAGAGAAAGACAAGGAGCCAGGCTTAATTGATGAAGCCCAGCTGAGGAGAGGTTAGGTGGTGATCATAAAGCCTGGAAGTTTATAGCAGAAAAATGTTGTAGGAACAGAGTGGATGTCTGTTGGTGCTAGCTCCAGGTGGAATGCTTAACTGCATCACACCCTGAGGGCTAGTCTACATTGGCAATGCTAAAGCACCCCCTGGCAGATTAGAAGCTAAATTATTCTCTGCAAAAAAATAGCCCTTGGAATCATGCCACTATCTGTAGTCACCTTCTAGGGTAATAGAAGTAAGATGTGGTTTAGGGTGATAGTAAGAAATCTGAGGGAGTAGACCTTAGCTGCCAGCTTCAGGATCCCTGAGCTGGAACCCTATGTAGAGAGTGGGCCTGGGTTCCCCTATTAGCCATTGAGGAAGATGGGGTGAAACCCTCTCAGGCAAGGGGGATAAGGACCATGGAGCCCAAAGACAGATGGAAAAACTGCTGTAAGGTCATTAGACTATTATAGTTTGGCTGGATTCTGCTACCCTGGAAGGGGTGGACTAAAGTGGAACCCAGCCAGAGAGGCCAAGTCATGGGAAGAGATACCACTGCAGCAATAGCGTGACTCTTGGCAAGGGGTGCCATATGGGGAGACAGCCACTACACCATGCCTAGTTACAAAGTGAGTGACCCCTTTATAAGGCCCTTGCTGCATAATTTAGATCTAATGTGGCATATAGTCCAAAGAATCTTTGTAAGAGCTCTACTGCACAAAAACTAACAAATTCAGAATTGAGGTTCCAAAAACAATCTTAACTTTGCTTCATACACAACCATTGACAATAGGACCTTTTTTATGTGATCACACAACATACATAGACCGATACAAAAGCATATATGTAGATAAATTTAATGTTTACAAAACTTTAACAAACAAACATCAATAGTACACAATTAAATTTGAGACAAGAATTTACCCAAACTCTTTAATTCTGGATGCCTAATATTAGCTCCAAAATCCATATTCAGATTACTAAATAATAGCGCTTTTCAGAAGTGCTAGGCATCTGCATCTCCAGCTGAGTTCAGTGCAAGCTGCAAGTATTCAGCACTTCTGAAAATCAGGCCATTTTTATTTAGAAGTTGAACTTTAATCACTCAGGTTTTAAAACTTTGGCCCTAACTTTCCCTCTGGTATACTATATAGCATTATTTACCAAGTAATATGAATTATATTCCTCAGGGTTCTATGGTCAGGTAATGAAAGACCATATTATTATGCATATAGTGGCAAAAACTATAGCTGTGAGAACACTAACTGCATTTCAATTACATTTCAGTGTTGCATTAAATTCATGGTTTTGCACTTAATTCTTTAAAATGGAGTGTTTACAAACAGTAGGCAACTCCCTCTCCATTGTGAAACTATTTGTAGGTTTTGTTATCTTTTATTCTAACTTACATCAGGGGTTAGGACCAAAATACAGGAGCCAGAAAGATGGCTTTAAGTCACTTTTACCCCATACACTCTCTTGTTGCACTAAGCATAGCTCAATTAGAACAGAGAATCTGTCTGTCTCTTAACTCCTGTCTGTTACTACTGTGACAGATATGGCAATATCCTGTATAAACCTTATTGAATTATGTTTAAGTATTTTAGGAGTTAATTGTATAAAAAATACAAATGTTTATGTAGTTTAGTGGGATTGTATGTAATGTGTCTACGGAGGAGACCTGACTAACATAAACCTTGAAGGGTTATGTGCTTCAAAGGATAGCTTGAAACAAACTTAAAAGTTAAGTGGGTTTCCCAGGAAATCTCTAGGGGGAAGTGTATACAAATATAATTCCTTTGATTATGTAAGAACTCAGCCTTTTGAACCTTCAGCTGGAGGAGAGGACGTTTTGTCTGCTGACCACCTGTTACATATTATAGGTCAAAGCCCCAAATTGTATAAAGAAGTGATTCACAGATTCATGGGTGTGCTTGTTACAAACTTCTACCAGCAGAAAAACTCCTTGGTAGGGTTTGAAGGACTGTTTATCTGCTTGATCTCTTGTTGGAGTTCGGGTGATCACTTGATTAGCATGTGTGTACGTTCCCTTATTGTTTTGTCTGGGTAATGCTTTCACCTTAAGAATAAATGTTCTTGCTTAGAAAGAACTGTCTGGTAACGTAACTGTGAGAAATTATGCTGTTTATAGCCTTTGAGAAAGGCAAAGCAGGCCTCCTGAGACAGTCTGTCTTGCTGGGGAATTCAGTGTAGTCAGGGAACTGTGCAGCCTAGAAAAACCCTGATCAGGAGCGGGACAGAGACATCAGTCTCCACCTGAAAGAGGTGATGGCCAGGGAGCTGGAAATCTAAGCATGGGTGTGCTTGGTGGACCACAGTGGAGAAATATAGGCACAGTTGCCCTGAACTGTGACAACTACTAAAAGGAAAAGAGATTTCATATACTTACAAAATCAGGAAATTCTCTGGTTTCTCCCTAGATATCGCTGTGTAGCTGCATGTAGTGATGTCAACAGTGATGCAGTACTTTCTAAATTGTTGCAAGAGAGGATTGCTGATTCATTGCTTGTTTGATTAAAACTGAACCATGCCGTTCAGGGCAACTGTACCTGTATTCCTCCACTATGGGTATGTCTACACTACAAAATTAGGTTGATTTTATTAAAGTCGACATTGAGCCTCTGATTTAAGCAAGTCGATTCTGCATGTCCCCACTACGCTTATTGTATCGGCGGAGGGCCTCCTCATTACCAGGGCTTGCATCAACTCACGGAGTGTTGCACTGTGGGTAGCTATCCCACAGTGCATGGAACCAAGTGGAATGTTGGGTTGGGCTGGCATGGGATCAAAACATTTGCGTGGGTGGTTATGGAAACATGGCATTAGTCTCCCATGATGCACTTACCTCCCTCCCTCCCTGAAATCAACGGCAAACAAACCAAGCCTTTTTCGTGCCTTTTTTCCTAAGGGTGGGTTACCCGCGCAGACACCATAGCACGGCAAGCATGGACCCCGCTCAGCTGTACACTGTTGTTGTGATCATTACAAACACCTCGCACCTGATCCTGCGGTATTTGCTCAGCCGAAGCAGGAGAGGCTGGGCGGAACAATGTGATGCCACATAAGCAGCCCTGCTGGAAGCCATGGAGCGGAGCAATTCGCAGATCCTGGCGACAGTTGTGCTCATGCACCACCTTGACACGGTGGAGTGCTGCTTCTGAGCCTGGGAAACAAGCACTGACTGGTGGGACTGCATAGTTATGCAGCTATAGGATGACGAGCAGTGGCTGCAGAACTTTCGAATGTATAAGGCCACTTTCATGGAACTGTGTGAAAAGCTTTCCCCAGCCCTGAAGCGCAGCAATAGTAAAATGAGAACTGCTCTGACAGTTAAGCGAGTGGTGATAGCTCTGTGGAATCTTGCAACACCAGACTGGTACCAGTCAGTGAGGAATCAATTCGGAGTGAGTAAATCTACCGTGGGGTATGCTGTGATCCAAGTTGCCAGGGCAATCAATAGACTTCTACTAAGAAGGGTAATGACTCTGGGAAACGTGCAGAACATAGTGGATGGTTTTGCCACGATGGGGTTCCCTAACTGTGGAGGGCGATAGACGGAACGCATATCCCTATCTTGGCACCAGACCACCTTGCCAAAGAGTACATAAACTGAAAAGGGTATTTCTCATTGGTGTTGCAAGCACTGGTGGATCAGAGGGGCCGTTTCACTGCCATCAACGTGGGATTGTCGGGAAAGGTGCATGATGAGCGCATCTTTAAGAACTCCGGTCTGTTCAGAAAGCTGCAAGCAGGAACTTTGTTTCCAGACTACAGAATAATCATTGATGATGTTGAAATGCCAATCGTGATCCTGGGAGACCTAGCCTACCTCTTTCTCCCATGGCTCATGAAACTGTACACAGGCATCCTGGACAGCAGTAAGGAGCAGTTCAACCATAGGCTGAGCAAGTG
This sequence comes from Platysternon megacephalum, assembly GCA_003942145.1. Taxonomy (NCBI): domain Eukaryota; kingdom Metazoa; phylum Chordata; order Testudines; family Platysternidae; genus Platysternon; species Platysternon megacephalum. Next base: position 5,832,736 of record QXTE01000107.1, on the reverse strand, counting down.
CAGAATGGTGGTGGAATGTCCCTTTGGACGTTTAAAAGCCAGCTGGCGTAGTTTGCTTACTAGGTTAGACCTCAGTGAAAGCAATATCCCCATTGTTGTTGCTGCATGCAGTGTGCTCCATAATATCTGTGAAACAAAGGGAGAAAAGTTTCCGGCAGGGTGGGGGGTTGAGGCAGATCGCCTGGCATCCAATTTTGAGCAGCCAGACACCAGGGCAATAAGAAGAGCACATTGAGGCATGCTGTGTCTCCGTGAGGCTTTGAAAGCTAGTTTAATCAATGACCCACAGTAATGTGACACTTGTGTAGTGTACCTTACCAAGCTGTCCCCTTCATTGCATGTACTCCCCTGTAAACGACACCCCCACTATCCACAATGTGCTGAATGAATAAAGAGCCTTTTTTCCTCAATCCATCAATTTTTCTTATGCTCACAAACACTGAGAGACAGCAAAGAAAAGTAAGATAACCTGGGGCTAAAGGGCTGATAACACTGGGGGTGGGGGGAAACAAGGACAGCTTGCTTACAATTGCACTGCAATAACCAATCAAAGGTGTGGGAATGGGTGCCTTCTGGTCCTTGTACCCTCCCCTGGAGTTGAGTGCAAGGGATACCGGAGTGAGTCCCCCCCATCCTAGGACATCTGGGAGAGGAGGATGTGGAACTTGGCGACGATGGCAGCAGGTTCAGCATAGGCTGCAGTGGGACTCTAGGGTACAGATGCCTTTCTTGAACCTCAACCAGATGCCTCAATATGTCTGTTTGCTTCCTCATAATCCACACCATCTCAGCTTGCGTGTCACACTTGTGTTCCCTGCATGCTCTCGTGTCCTCATGGTCATTGTGCAGGCTCTCCAACAGTGCAATCCTCCATGTGCTGAGCTCTGTCTTGTCATTCTTGGAGGCACGCATTAACTCATTGAACATATCCTCCCGAGTCTTCTTTTTCCGCTGTGACAGGGCAAGGCCAGATGCCTATAGGAAAGTAATGGGAGACAGATATATTAGCCCCAGGCTAAACAGATCCCTGTTAGCAGGGTAAGCAAATGGCAATTGCTCCAGGTCAATTAAGACACCTGGGGCCAATTAAGATCCTTTCAGAAAGCAGTAAAGACAGCTTGGTTGATTGGGACACCTAAAGCCAATCAGGGGCTGGCTGAAACTAGTTAAAAGCCTCCCAGTTAGTCAGGTGGGCGTGTGTGTCAGGAGCGGTAGGAGGAAGCCACACTGATGGAGAAACTAGGTGGTACAAACCCTATCCGGCACAGGGGAGGAGGCCCTGAGGTAAGGGTGAAGTAGATGGTGAGGAAGGGGGGAGGGGGGCTGCTGCGGGGAAGTGGCCCAGGGAATTGTACCCATCCTGTTTCAAAGTCAGCTACCAAGGGTTGCTGCTATTAGGGTCCCTGGGCTGGAACCTGGAGTAGAGGGCGGGCCCGGGTTCCCCCCACTCTCCCCGATTAATCACAGAGACTGTGAAGCAACAGAGACTGTGCAAGGCAGGGTTGCTTCTTCCCACCTCCGTTGCTGGCTTATGATGAAAATGGCTCAGTAGGCTGTGACCCTTGCCCCTTGAGAAAGAAGGGCTACATGGAAGGTCACAGTGAGTCTCTGAGTCTACCATAATCCGCCTGGAAGTGTGGGACCCACTGAGACAAGGTCGGAGCTCTGCCACACCGCCTTTTAATCTGGGAAAGTCTCTGTCCCGGTGTGGAAGATGTGCCTATGGATAAGGTTTCAGCTGCAAAGAATACAAAGCACAAGGGTATAATTGACAGTGCATACATTGTTTCTGGTGCAAGGTTAAATCTTTTTATAAAATAAATACCCCTCAATGCACTTCCATGCAAGCCACAATGTAAGCAGAACCGCTGGCTACTGCAAGAGTCTGTTTGCTGCTTCAGCCAGGGTGAGTAAGGCCACGAGACATAGGCGAGAGGTCTTGTGTTGCAGTTTTTGTTAAGACATCCTTGGATCAATGGTTCCGACCTCAGCACAGCCCCCTTTCCCATAGCAACCTGGATGGTGCTTGAGGACAGGCACCAGTGTAAAGCCCAGCAAATAGTTTGATTGTTATAAAAGTGGCACCAGGTTGAGGTGGAAGGGAGATGAACAGGAAGCGATGCCCACCCCACCCTTTTAAAATGCTGACTGCAATACAGGGTGATCCCTTCCAGCCACAACCAGGGCATGCTCGGGAAAGCGTGGTTGTGACCCAGAATTCACCAAACAGGGGTGGATTACCTGTCGAATTGCTTGTGGTTTAAGGGCTAGCATCTAAAACTTCCCTCATTTCCCCTACGTGACCATATGCGATATCACTCTCCTAAGGGTAACAGAGTCGGCGCTGCCACTGTGGGTTGAATGTGGCGCAGGCTCACACTCCAACCCCTACCCTGCCCCCACTGGGCTTCCCCTCTGGACCAGGCTGGGATTAGGGTTATGGTGCTGGGATGAAGGGTGCTGCTGTGAGTGGTCTGTGCCCTCTCAGTGGTGAAGGAGGAGAAGAATCCTGGCCTATTGGCCCCCACCCACAAATTTGAACCCTGGTTAGGTCACAAAAAAAGACAATATGCAATTGGTGCATTGCCTTACTAAACAGTTTGGGAACCAGTGATAGAGTGGAGGGGCTGATAGCTGCCAAGGGGGAGGGAGAATTTGTGGAAAATGTAGTAAAGGGGATAATACTGCATAATCGGGGAGGAGCTAAAAGAACAGGGCTGACACCTGTTTGTTGGGGAAGATGGGCAGGGGAGTGATGGTGTTTAGTACTTCCTAATGAAGGTAGAGTTAGAGGCAATTTTGGGGAAAGGGACTGATACTAGCTAATTGTGTGTGGAGAGAGGGCTGGTAGGAGGTAAAGGGCTTAAATTGGATAATAATGGGCGGGACAGCCAGGACTGGCGAATGGGAGGTATGATGACCACATGGTTGAAGAAAATGAAGGAAATTGTATGAATCTCCTATGGCAGAGCATGTTTATGGGGGCTTAGGTGATGTAGGTGAATAAGGGACAGATCGATGGGACATTGGTAAAGGACTGATAGATTCTGGGGGTTGATGAGGGATATGAGTGGATAGGGCCTTGGTGGGGAATTTTTTGGAGCACAGGTTGGTGGGGGGAATGGGTAGCTAGGGGGTTGGTGAGGTTGATGGGGGATTTGAGGACTTGATTGGAGCATGGGTTGATGGTGAATGTGAGATGATGGGTGTTAATGGGGGGATATAGATGGATGAGTCGTCAGTGGGGACATTGGTGGATAATGGACTGGTGAGAGGTTGATAGGTGAATGGAGCATTGGTGGGGGTTGTTTGATAGAAGTATTGGAATGGGCTGAGCGTGACCGGACGTGGGTTGATGGGGTGAGGGTGGATAGGGATTTGGTGGAGGGGTTTATGGGGTAGAGGGTTGAATAGGTTGGATGGTACATTGGTGGGGTGGTGATAGGGTGCAGCTCTCTGAATGGGGACAGCTCAGGTCAATGGAGACATGGGATAATGGGGAGGTGTTGGCTTATGCTTTAGTGGGGGCTCAGGTTGATGATAGTTACTGAAAGTGGGTAGGAGACTAAGGCTGCAGAGGCATATGGGGTATGTGGACTGGGGGGGTGGATAGTACAGTGGTGCGGTTCCTGCCATTGTTTACATCACAGCAGCTGGCACAACACCCAAGGCGAGTCTCAAGGCATTGGCAGGATGCCAGATCCGGACAGAGGCCAAGGGCGGGCCTCCATGAGGGCGCGAGGGAAGGGGTTTGAAGCCGATCCCACGGGCGGTCCCGATGGGGTTGGGGCCCTCGTTCCCTGGGGAGGCGTGTTCCTTGAACACCAGCAGCAGCTATGGTTCCCATGGAGACGGGGCCTGCTCAGCAGAGACCCGCCGCCGCTTAGAGAGCAACTCGTGAGTTCCCTCCCCCCGCCCCCAGCGAGTCGGGGCGCCCAGTCACCCGCGCGTCCCCTCCAGCGAGTCGGGGCACCCAGTCACCCGCGCCTCGTCGGCCCCCCATATCCCACCGGGCTGCTCGGTCACCCGCGCCTCCTCATCTTCCTCCCCCCCCCCCCCCCCCCCCCCCCCCGGCCCCCCCCCCCCCGCCCCCCCCCCCCCCCCCCCCCCCCATCCAACCCCCCCCCCCCGAACCGGGGCACTCGGTCACCCACCTGCCGCTCCCTGTCATCCCACCAGGGTGCCCTGTCATTGGTGTGCATCCTGCTATCCCATTAGGGGACCCTGTGATGATTGTAATAATTTAGTTTGATTTCCTGTGTAGTGTAGCACAGCCCATAGAACTTACCCAAAATAATTTCTAAAGCATGCATTTTAGGGGGGGGGGATCCAATTTTGATTAAACATTGTCAGTTATGGAGAGTCCGCCTTGTACCTACTAGCATTAACTTTTAGTTCTGTGATCAGTTTCACTTTATCTGTTAGGACAAGGTTGAACAGAGAATTCAACCATGTTATCTGCAACAGTTTTTGAGTTAGCAAATGGTCATCTATACTATTTAGAAATTCCAAGGATGTTTTAGTACTGGCAGCATGAAACCTGCATCATATGTCACTCGAATTGAAGACCTCCATGAGCATAGTTTTTTCTGCATTACAGATAGGTACATAAAGAGGGTGATCACTGTGTTCCCTAGTATGGTTTGGTAGTCTGTAGCAGAACAGTTAGTACTCCAGCTTGTGCTTTATCTCTTAGGACATTGATCCATAAGGATTTAAGATAACACAGAAGAAAATTATCAGTGACTTGGAAATAGCTAATGCCATTTTTGATGTAGAGTGCCATTCTCCCTCTCCTTATGTCCACTCGATCCTTCCTAAATATCTTATAACCATTGATTTTAACATTCCAATTGTGTGAATCATCCCATCAGGTTTCAGTAATATCAACTAGATTGAATTTATGCTCACAGATCAGCAATTCCAATTCCTAACATTAGTGTATAGATTATTAAAGAATGTATTCTTTTCATGTTCTTTGGTTTCTTGATAATTTTGTTCTCAACATCTCAATTTAGTGTTAAGTGCTTATTTCTTCCCTCTATAGAAGTTGGATCAGTGTTCCACAAAACCTTTACCTTAGTACTTACCTAGCTTGCCATTCCGTTCCAGAATCTTCTGCCTTCTGTCTTCCTTTACTTGTGGGACAGGAAGAATCTCAGAGAAGATTGCTTGGACAGTCTTCTTCAGCTGAGTTCCCTGAAGTAATCTTCTAGTTTTTGTAGTATTTCATAAAAAGGATCAGATTTTGGATTAATGCTATCTCTTCTGGTGTTCCATAGCTGAATCTTTTCAACTGAGAATACTTCATCCTTGGCTCTCATGTGCTTTGTTTTGGGCTTTGTGGTATATGGTGACCCAAAGAAAGACATTTGTTTTAGCAGTTCATAGATTGAAATGCGTTCTTTAAATGCATGTAGCTGTGATTTAACTCACTGTTTTGAGATTGGGACAAAGCCCTTAAACTGGTAGTGGAAATGAATGGGGAGGATTGAAGTACATTCTTGATGTGCTCATGACAGCCTAAACAATGGAGGACTCAGCCACTCTTTGTATCAGCTAGAGCTTTGTATTGTTTTCACATTCTGCTTCAGATACACCGAAGTACAGTAATCTTGTCTGGGAGGTGACAAATGCATTGATCGCTGTGGCCAGCTTCTCATCCCGGAGGTAGGGGTAAAGTTTCCTAGTGCATTGGAGATGAGAAAAGATGTTTTTAGCCACAAGTGCTACCTAGTGAGCTAAGCTTTAGTGATGATTCAAACAGACCCCAAGACTTTGAACCATTCTGACAAAAGGAGGCTGTATGTCTTTGACAGAAAGGTAGAGGTGTGCAGAGTTCTAGCTAGTTCTTCAAAGTGCTTTCCCCACTTTCAGCCAATATCACTTGGTCTTGTCTGGGTTGGTCTGAGCCATCTGATCTTTTATAGGCATTGTAATATTTTTAGCAATGGGAGTCATTGGATCAGTGACAAATGAGATAGACATTTGAATGTCATCAGCATATTGTTGGCAGCTGAGCACAGAGCATCTCACAATCTAAGTGGTCTCATGTGGATATTCAGTATGGATCCTAGTGAGATTCTTCATGATTACTCCTCTTCCCCAAAGGCCCTCTTACCGATCATCATTCTTTGGGTTCAACTGGAGAGAAGTCATTGGAATCATTGTAGTGTTATGTTTCAGAGTAGCAGTCGTGTTAGTCTGTATCCACAAAAAGAACAGGAGTACTTGTGGCACCTTAGCGACTAACGCATTTATTTGAGCATAAGCTTTCGTGGGCTACACCTACTTCACTTAAATCTCTCTAACCCCTCAGTGACTGACCTGAAGGTGGCAATTTTGCAACAAAAAAACTTCAAAAACAGACTCCAAAGAGAGACTGAACTTGAATTAATATGCAAATTAGATACAATTAACTTAGGTTTGAACAGAGACTGGGAATGGTTGGATCATTACACTAATTGAATCAATTTCCTCATGTTAAAATACGTTAAAATATCCTCACACCTTCTATGGGTCATCTCGATTATCACTTCAAAGTTTTTTTTCTCTCTCCTGCTGATGATAGCTCATCTCAATTGTTTGGCCTCTTACAGTTGGTATGGCTACTCCCACCTTTTCATGTTCTCTGTATGTATAAATATCTTCTTTCTGTGTGTTCCATTCTATGCATCCGATGAAGTGGGCTGTAGCCCACGAAAGCTTATGCTCAAATAAATTCGTTAGTCTCTAAGGTGCCACAAGTACTCCTGTTCTTTTTATTGTAATGTTATGATTTACCCCAGCTGTGTTACGCAGACAGTTTAGCAGTACTTTGTTGTTTCTTGTATCAAAAGTTGCAGATACATCCTGCAATATGAACATGGAAATCTTGCCTGTATCCATGACCATTAGGAAGTAATTTTTGGTGCCACTCGGGCTGTGTCTTTACTGTACTCTGACTGAAGCTTGATTGTGAGACATCCAGGATGTTGTTCCAGCTGCTGTATAAAAGAATGCAGCAGTTTTCACAATACTGTATACGTACCTGTCATAGTTTTAGTAATTCCCTATTGTGAATACTGCTGCTCTCAGAAGCAAATGCTTTCTTCCCATTATTAGGTTCTGTATTTTTAAGCTTTCCTCACCCCCGTAAAAACCAAGGAAATACTGAGGGAATAGAACAAACCCAAAAAGAAATGACATTTTTTTCTCTGTTAATTACTATTTTCAGTTAAATCGCATGCACACAAAATATTAACACCTTTTCTAAATGTAAAATGGAAGATCCTGTAAAAGTAAAGATTGATTTACTCTAAGTTTCATGTTTAACCTCCTTTTGAAAAATTGTGACTTCAGTTTGATAGATACTTAAGGGGAGGTGATAGAGTGGCAGTAAGATGGAAGATCTAATTTTTGCTCCCTTCTGACTGTTACAAAGGTCTTGTCTAAAGATTGTATGGCCAAGTTTAGCCAATGATGTGTCAGGTTTTATTTTAAAAGCACTTATGAAACTGTTTTGATACCACTCTGTTTATGGGCTGGCACAAAAGCCTCTTTTGTTTAACAGAGCAGATAACTGTTCAGTGCAGTTTGAAATATTTTGAGATGATTCAGCCCACTAATGGATTTTGAACTAATGATAATATTGTTATATTTTGTGTATAAACTTGGCATTTGTTCCTTTGCATTAGAAATATTTTACTTAACATTTGTGGCTGTGTTAACAGCCAAATGCATTTGGAGCAGCAGCAGCTAAAAGGAGGGAGATATAAAAAGAACAGACCTTTCTTTAATGTTGTCTGATAAGTACAAGAAGCACAAAAGAAACATTGCTCATAAATGCCCAGTAATATTGCTTTTGGTAGGAAATATCCATCTCTTCCTACTAAAGTAAAAAGAGAGATTGTATTATAGTATTGTGAACACCTTCTCCATAAATACACAACTATCAAATTTAAGTTGAAGAGAGTATTCCATTTAATTTTTCTTCCATTAATGGAAACAGTAATGACAATGGCAAAACTGAGCCACAGCAAATTTTAAAATCCATCCAGACCACTGATTCCTCTAACAATGGTTACTATGTGATTTGTCAGAGAAAAACAAAGCTTCCTCAGAATACTATGCTGCTTATCATTTTCCATCCTGACCCTCATAGACTAAATTTTAAACTCTGAAGAATGAGATTTGTTAGGTCTATGGGGAAAGAAATCATGTTTAAAATGTGGCATCCTTTTGGAGCAGGGATATTGTATCAGGTTTGCTGATCTGAAAATCTATTTTGCATTTTAAGAGATTAAAGAGCCACCACTGGAAAGACCTGCCTGTCTGATTTATTGTTCTCTGTATCCCCATGCTTATATAGGCGGGATTTTCTGTAATAACTGATACAGAATAATACTGTGCTGTGAGAACATCTGTACTGACTCCAGAGATTTAGGAAAAGGGGCTGAGCAGAGACTATCATATACTATTTTTACAGCACCCAGAAGTGTGAATGGCACTGTACAGAATGAATGGAAAGTCATGGTCCCTGTCCTGAAGAATTTATAATATACTAGATATGACGTAAATGATTGAGGACAGCGCCGGCTTCAGGGTTTTTGCTGCCCCAGGCAGCAAAAAAAAAAAAAAAAAAAAAAAGCCGCGATTGCGATCTGCGGCGGCAATTCGGCGGGAGGTCCGTCGCTCCGAGCGGGAGTTAGGGACCCTCCGCCGAATTGCCGCCGAATAGCTGGACGTGCCGCCCCTCTCCCGAGTGGCCGCCCCAAGCACCTGCTTGTTCAGCTGGTGCCTGGAGCCGGCCCTGATTGAGGATAACAAACAGTAGGAAGAGGGTGAGAATGGACAAGGGTTACAGCAATAAGATGACATGATTACTCAATTTAGGCTTGTGCACATCTTGAGAGGTAGATTTAAAGATAATTTTAAAATATTGTAATTATTTGACTCATCTTCTGGGTATTGAGAATGGAATTTCAAGGGAAGAGAGGATAGTGGCTTGGCAGAGCAGAATTGGAAGGGAATGATGTGGAAAAGGTACCCAGATGATTGGGGGGAAGTGGACAAATAGTGCATAGAGACTAGCATCATCAGCAGAATGGAGAGGTCAGGGAGGCAATGAAATAAGAGACCATTTTGGAGTGTGGTGAGTAAAGTTATTTTCTTTAATAGGAGCAAAATACATGGGTGAGTCACAACTGTTCAGGCCTGGAGTGGATTTTATAGTCCTAAAAATTGGAGTCTCTAATGGAAAACATAACATTTCCTTTCTGGTGGTAGTGGGGAGGGCAAAAGTAAAGGATTTTGTTACTTTTATTATTTGTATTACCGTAGTGTATAGCGGCCCCGGTTATAGACCAGGAACCCTTTGTGCTTGGTGCGGTACAAAAACAGAAACAAAAATGGTCCCTGCCCAAGAGTCTTACAGTCAGAAGCCAGCTGTGCTGCTGTAGCGCTGTAGTGTAGATGCTTCCTATATCAACAGAAGGCATTTTAGCTAGTTAATCCACCTTGAGGGGTGGTATCTAGGTTGATGGAAGAATTTTTGTTGACCTAGCTGCCTCTACACTGGTTGTTAGGTCAACCTAACTATAGTGCTAAGGGTGTGAAAATTCTCACAGCCCTGAGTTACTTAGCTAACACAGGAGACAAAAGATGGATATAGACAGATGTGGAAATACAAGTAAATAATGAGACATTATTAGTCAGCTATAGGCAGTAATCTCTGCCCGCTAGCAGCCTGTTATCAAGTACTCTGTAGGCATCATGGCAAAGGAGAATTTTGAGGAGTGATTTGAAGGTGGATAATGAGGTAGTTATGCAGATGTTTATGAGGATTGACTATAAAGGGCCTTGAAAGTGAATGCAAGCAGTTTGTTCAATGTAATAAGAGAAGGGGAAGCCACTGGAGGGATTCAATGAGAGGGGTGACATGGTCAAAGTGACAGGGTAGGAAAATAACCTTTGCAGCAGCATTCTGAATGGATCTGAGTGCAGCAAGACTGCATTTGTCAAGGCCAGAGAGAACGATGTTGTAGTAATCAAGATATGAGATGGATGGGAGCTTAGATAAGAGTTTTAGCTATGTGCCTGGATAGAAAAGAATGCATTTTAGAGATGTTATGCAGAAAGATCCGCAAGATTGAGATATAGTCTGGATTTGATTACATAGAGTGAGGTCTGAGCAAAGGTGATTCTCAGGTATGGGCCTTCATGACAGGCATGTATGGTTGTGTTGTCTACAGGGATTGGGAAAAGAGGAAGCAGAGATGACTTGTGGGGGAGATTAGAAGCTCTGTTTTAGCCATGTTCAGCTTGAGCTGGTGGCTAGACCTCCACAAGGAGCTTTCAGAGACAGGCTGCGATTTTAGTTTGGACCAAAGGAGACAGGTCTGGGTTAGAGAGGTATATCTGAGTTGTCAGCATAGAAATGTTTCAGAGTAGCAGCCGTGTTAGTCTGTATCAGCAAAAAGAACAGGAGTACTTGTGGCACCTTAGAGACTAACAAATTTATTTGAGCATAAGCTTTCGTGGGCTACAGCCCACTTCTTCGGATGCATAGAATGGAACATACAGTAAGAAGATATTTATACATACAGAGAACATGAGAAGGTGGAAGTAGCCATACCAACTGTAAGAGGCTAATTAATTAAGAGAAGCTATTAACAGCAGGGGAGAAAAACTTTTGAAGTGATAATCATGATGGCCCATTTCGGACAGTTGACACGAAAGTGTGAGGCTGCTTCAACATGGGGAAATAGATTCAATTAGTGTAATGACCGAGCCATTCCCAGTCTCTGTTCAAACCTAAGTTGATTGTATCTAGTTTGCATATCAATTCAAGTTCAGCAGCTTCTCGTTGGAGTCTGTTTTTGAAGCTTTTTTGTTGCAAAATTGCCACCTTAACGTCTGTCACTGAGTGATTAGGGAGGTTGAAGTGTTCTCCTACTGGTTTTTGAATGTTATGATTCCTGATGTCAGATTTGTGTCCGTTTATTCTTTTGCGAAGAGACTGTCCGGTTTGGCCAATGTACATGGCAGAGGGGCATTGCTGGCACATGATGGCATATATCACATTGGTAGATGTGCAGGTGAACGAGCCCCTGATGGCATGGCTGATATGATTAGGTCCTGTGATGGTGTCACTTGAATAGATATGTGGACAGAGTTGGCAGCGGGGTTTGTTGCAAGGGTAGGTTCCTGGGTTAGTGTTTTTGTTGTATGGTGTGTGGTTGCTGGTGAGTATTTGCTTCAGGTTGGGGGGCTGTCTGTAAGCGAGGACAGGTCTGTCTCCCAAGATCTGTGAGAGTGAGGGATCATCTTTCAGGATAGGTTGTAGATCTTTGATGATGCGCTGGAGAGGTTTTAGTTGGGGGCTAAAGGTGACGGCTAGTGGCGTTCTGTTATTTTCTTTGTTGGGCCTGTCCTGTAGTAGGTGACTTCTGGGTACTCTTCTGGCTCTGTCAATCTGTTTTTTCACTTCAGCAGGTGGGTATTGTAGTTTTAAGAATGCTTGATAGAGCTCTTGTAGGTGTTTGTCTCTGTCTGAGGGATTGGAGCAAATGCGGTTGTATCTTAGAGCTTGGCGGTAGACAATGGATCGTGTGGTGTGTCCTGGATGGAAGCTGGAGGCATGTAGGTAAGTATAGCGGTCAGTAGGTTTCCGGTATAGGGTGGTGTTTATGTGACCATCACTTATTAGAAATGGTAGTTGAATTTGTGTTTGCAGATGAGATTTCCCAGAGATAAGGTGTAGTGAGAGAACAGAAAACAGTAGAGTTTTGTTCAGCCTTCTATATAAACAGCTAGCATCTTCCTGAAAATTGTCATTACTGAGCAGGTGCTGATGAGTCCCTAGGTCAGACAGTGAGACCAAAAGTATTAGGAACTGGAGAGAGAAAAGGAAGGCAGAAGAGAGGGACTCTGCATAGACTGAAATACTGACTAGATCTCAGATTCGCAGGAGGAGAGAAATCAAACTAGAGAGTCACTGTAACTCTCTAGTGCTTTTTAAGAGTAGAGTGACTGGATAAGAAATTCCTTTGCTAAGTTTGTGTTCCTTGCCTTCATACCACGTTGGGCCTGAAGCGATTAAACTAGAAGCCTAAAGTGTTCAGAACCACCGTGGAACTCTGAGGTATCCTGTGGGGGGCTTAGGAGGGCAGAGGCACTGGTTCCGGAGCCTGGGGGCCACCAAACAGGGGAGTCCCATATCCCAAAGAAGCGCTCAGACAATGGGTCTGGGCCTGGAAGTATGCCTTATAGACCCAGAGCTAGGAATTGTGACTAGGGTCTGTCTAGACCCGGTGGTTTAGGAGCACGTGGGATTGAGCAGTTGGGTCTACTCAAAACAGATGTCCATTCAGAAGGAGACTGGGCCAGGTTGTTACAGACACACTGTAGGAATTTAACACGTTAGTTAACTCATGTTAAAAGTACACCTTTTTTCCTATTGTAGACATGGCCAAGAAGTTTAAAAGCAAAAATGGATAAGATCGGATGTGTGGCATTGCGAAAAGAACCTCTGTATGGGGTTTTGCACCTGTGCGACATGGCCCTCACCTGCATAATTGTCCTTCACAGGAATTTTAACGGAGTTTGTGGGAAAATGCTGGACACTCATAATCTGAGTTTAAATTTAAAACTGAAATTTAAAACTTCCCCCTAAGTTTATAGCCAGTGATTTTGGTGTCTTGTGGACTATTCTCATCCCAATGGGCTTTTGAAATCCCAGTTACCATACAGAAAATGGAGGAAAAGAATAGATTGGTGAAGGGATGAAGTGGAACACAGACATGAAGAATGGTCCAGTGATTTGAGTGCTATCCTCACTATCCAAAGGGATTCAGGACTCCTCAGTTAAATTTCCTGCTTCATTACAGACTTCCTGTGTGCCATTGGGCAAGTCTCTGAGTCTCCTGTGCCTCAGTTTTCCATCTGCTTAATTGGGGATAATCGTACTTAACTATCTCACTGAGGTGTTATGAGGATAAATACATTTAAAAGATTGTGAGGGGGGGTGTGTGTGTCATGTAAGATAAATAGCTTCCTGCTCTTAGCCATGACCAATATCTGATATTTCAGAAAAAGTTAAAGTCCACTTTAAGTCCATAAGACATCTAACTAATTATGCAGTACAACAGATGGAGTGTGGAGAAGTGAATGGTTGGAGAGGAGACATTTTTAAGTCATCAGGCTCCAGTCAGTAACTTTCTTCTATCTTAGGCTCAACAATGTTACAAATGGAGAAAGAACTAAATGAACTTCTTATGAGGAAAGAACAAGAATGGAAAGAGCTACAAGCTCGCCAACTCTGTTTTCAGAAGACAACATTGCAGGATACCAGAAAGCAGCTCCAAGAAATGCATACAAAATTCAATAGGTTAAAAGAAGATTTCACCTATAATCTGAAAGTTCTGGAAGAGAGGGACAGAGAACTGGAGCGCTATGATGCCATGTTTACTCATTTGAAAATGGCTGAAAATGCTAAACAGGCAGAAGTTAGCGATCTTAGGATACAGCTGGATAAGCTGCAACAAACACTTCTCAAGGAAACCCAGAAACAAGAGGCTCTGCAGTACCAATATCAACAAAAACTTAAAGAACATCAGTTAGAGATGGAGCGGCTGCACAGGTAAGAGATATTTTTCTTTATAGTACAGTACTATCTTGGAAAAGTAGACATTCAGCCTCCCAAATGAGTGTCTATAGATCTGATAAAGCAATAGTTTCTTTAACATATTAAAAAGGAAGGTACGTACAAATTTGACAAGCAGATTAAAAGCTCCATTCTGGCTGAGCTATGCTTAGCACAAGAACAGAGTTCGGGTCTGCAAAGGTAGCTTTAAGTCACCTTTAAAGCATCTGTATTCACTCTCTAGTGGAGAACTTCCAAACCTCTGGCATTAAGTTAGAGGAGCCCCAGGGCTGCTCTCAAATGGTGCACCATATCTCTAACACAAAAGCTGCAAGATGGGGAAGGGGGATTGGCATAGAGGTGGATTTCAGAGTTGATAGAGGGAAGGCTTTTCATAAAATCATAGAAGATTAGGGTTGGAAGAGACCTCAGGAGGTCATCTAGTTCAACCCCCTGCTCAAAGCAGGACCAACCCCAACTAAATCATCCCAGCCAGGGCTTTGTCAAGCCGGGCCTTAAAAAAACTCTAAGGATGGAGATTCCACCACCTCCCTAGGTAACCCATTCCAGTGCTTCACCACCCTCCTAGTGAAATAGCTTTTCCTAATATCCAACCTAGACCTTCCCCACTGCAACTTGAGACCATTGCTCCTTGTTCTGTCATCTGCCATCACTGAGAACAGCCTAGCTCCATCCTCTTTGGAACATACCTTCAGGTAGTTGAAGGCTGCTATCAAATCCCCCTTTACTCTTCTTTTCTGCAGACTAAATAAGCTCAGTTCCCTCAGCCTCTCCTCATAAATCATGTGTCCCAGCCCCCTAATAATTTTCGTTGCCCTCCGCCGGACTCTCTCCAATGTGTCTACATCCTTTCTGTAGTGGGGGGCCCAAAACTGGACGCAATACTCCAGATGTGGCCTCACCAGTGCCGAATAGAGGGGAATAATCACTTCCCTCGATCTGCTGGCAATGCTACTACTAATACAGCCCAATATGCCGTTAGCCTTCTTGGCAACCAGAGCACACTGTTGACTCTCATCCAACTTCTCATCCACTGTAATCCCCAGGTCCTTTTCTGCAGAACTGCCGCGTAGCCAGTCGGTCCCCAGCCTGTAGCAGTGCATGGGATTCTTCCATCCTAAGTGCAGGACTCTGCATTTGTCCTTTTTGAACCTCATCAGATTTCTTTTGGCCCAATCCTCCAATTTGTCTAGGTCACTCTGGACCCTATCCCTACCCTGCGTATCCACCTCTCTCCCCAGCTTAGTGTCATCCGCGAACTTGCTGATGGTGCAATACTGGCCACTGTTGGAAGACAGAATACTGGGCTAGATGGACCATTGGCCTACCCCAGTAACTTATGGTCTTAACTTATTAAAATCTAAGAGGACAGAGAGAAGCCTCCAGTAATCATAGTCCTTTAATTAGTCTAATTCTTTTGGAATGTTTCTCTAATATTGAGACAATTAGAGAGTAGTAAGAGACTCCGGACAAGAAAACTTCCCACAGCATCCTCTCAGTAAGTTTATCCACTGATGTTTATTTGTCTGCTGAAGATAGAAATAACTAAAATAGTTAAATGTTAAAATAGTTAAAAGTACTCTTTAATGTGTGAAACATATGTGAAACGTACACAATGATAAAATATGCTTTAAGAACCAAAATCTTTAACTAAATTTTACTTAAAACTAGATAAAAGAAAATTTTCATAAAAACCATCACTATTTTGAACAAACTCATGCAATCACTCCAACACTAGATCACCATAACTGACTTTTCTCAACAGTATCTAGGTGGATGTTGAAGGTCTTTATTGTTTTTGTGAATCTGAATTTCTCTAGCTTAGTGTGAGATTTGAATATGAGAAGTGCTTGTTGAAGAAATGGAACAAGTAGCCAGTTCAAATGGCAAGTTGCCATGTTTTTGATTTATAAATAGTAGTGTCTGACTGCACTTGGTTCTTGGTTTCCAGTGCAAAAGATCAAGGATGCTCCAAGGACTTGGCTCTGCTTAAAAATGTGGCCTTTAATAAGTTTGGTCAGCATTATTATTACTAACTTTAAAAATGTCACTTGAGTCGGTGATTTTCTTGCAGTAAGAGAACATTTTAATAAGTAATGATAGACAACTGTGCCTGTTCTGTGGCTTATAAACTTGGAGTAAGATTGTTTGTAGCAGTCTGTGACTGAGTGAGACCCTGCCCCTGTCTTCTGCTCTGTCTACACAGACTATTCGGACACCTTCCATTGTTAAATACTACCGGGTAGTTTATGTACATGGTTTTTCCAATGACCTTGTTGGTCCATACACTACCTCATTTACAGTATCAAGTTTCTCCTCAGCCCTCTGCCCAGGAGAGGGAAGAAAGCTGTTCACTGAGAGATCCTTCTCGTTTCTGGCTCAATTAGCTTGCCTCTCTCTTCAGCACTTCCTTCCTGTGCCACCTTCACTTCCTTCCTGTGCCACCTTCCACCCTTTGTGGTAATGGGCTAATTAGCTCTTTAGTCCTCCTCAGCCCATTCTAATCTGCTAATTAGGCACAGTCAGGTCCACCCTTGAGTTTGGAGGAATTAATTGGTGTTTAAATGATCAGAGTGCTGGCTCAGCTTTTGGTTTCCAGCAGTCTGTCATACAGTCCCACAATTGGTCTTGGATAGATGCCTATAACTAGATAGCTGATTTATAGTTTTGTATAGAATTGTTGCATTTTTAGATAATTTCTATAATTTCCCAAGAATTGTACCTATGATCTTGGACCAACAGCCCGCAGTTGGATATTGGTAAGTTAAATGAAATAAAAGACAGTAATGACTCAATATTGGAGTTTGATTTAATGGGTTAAAGAAGGGGGGACCTGTGCTCTTCATGTTGCTTAAGTAACGGGGAAGAAGGATGAGCCATTCAAAACTGTTTTTCAGTAGATCATATAAGGAACACTAGAGCAACTAACTTGGCTTTGCTATAACTAAGGCTATGATTTTTGTCAGACATTTTTAGTAAAAGTCACGGACAGGTCACGGGCAAGTAACAAAAATTCACAGAAGCTGTGACCTGTCCCTGACTTTTACTAAAAATGTCCATGACAAATAGGTGGAGGGAGGAGGGTCCAGCACCCTGCCCTGCTGTGGCTGGGTGCTGCGGCCTCTGGCTGGGAGCTGTGGGGGTTGCCTGTGGGGACTGGAGAGCTCTGGGGGATTCCCCCCGCATCCATGGCGGCTGGGGAGCTCCGGGGGTCCACAGCACCCACGGTGTCTGGGGAGCTGCCGGGGGATTCCCCCCACCGTCCGCGGGGATTAGGGAGCTCCGGGGGTACCCGGCACCCATGGGGACTGGGGAGCTGCGGGGGATTCCCCCACTGCCGCTGCCAGCTGAGGAGCTGCCTGGGAGCTGTGGCGGACCCCCGCACCTGTGGTGGCTGGGGAGTTGTGGGGGACCACTGCCATTCCAGGCGGCAGGGGTACCCCAAAGCTCCCGGCCACCAGGGGAGATGGGGGTAGCCTGCAGCTCCCAGCCGCTACGTGCTGAAGTCATGGATTCCATGACTTCCACGACCTCCGTGACCAAATCGTAGCCTTAGCTATATCAGAGTCATTTTCTGTAATGAAAAGAGAGAGAAAAATGCACACTGAGCTAGACCCTCACTTAACTAGCAACAGACTTGTCTGCTGGGTGGAGGAGATGGAGAAGGAGACACTATTACAGGTCGGGATGTACTTATTTTTAAGACTTTGAGTTAACAGTTTTAAGCTTTCTGATTTAAATTTCTAACTAGTTTAGTGATATATTATAGATCTTGCTGCCCGAAGAGGTTGAGCCAGGACAAGTTTCCTTGAAGCCTGCTACTGCCAATCTTCTGTATTATCACCTTGACTCCTTTTTTTTGGTGTGTGGGAGGGTACAAATAGTACCTCTGTCTTTTCATAGCCTGGTCTTCAGTCACCTGTGCATAAGGATGTCCCTACCAGCAGGTAACACTGCAGAAGAATGTTAGAGAAATGTTTGCTGTAGGGGGAACTCACAGCAAAAAAGGCTTGCTTTTCTGTAAAAGCCATTATAAAGATGATCTCCAGACATATATGCATAAATTTATACATGATTAATTATAGTTAAAATTAGATTTGTGTGTATTGCTGACTTCTTATCAACATATCTTTTGGCAAGAAAGACAGAGCTAAGCTCCCTTCATAATTCAATTAATGATGCTCTGTATTTGTTGCTGCTAAATAATACAATCATAGAAATGTATGGCTGGTAGGGACCTTGAGAAGTCAAGTGCAGCCCACTCTGCTGAGGCAGGACCAAGTACACCTACACTATCCCTGACAGGTGTTTGACCACCCTGTCCTTTAAAATCTCCAATGATGGGGATTCCACAGCATCCTGTGGAAACCCCTATTCCATAGCTTAACTGTCCTTATAGTTAGAAAGATTTTCTTAATATCTAACCTAAATATCCCTTGTTGCAGATTAAACCCATTAATTCTTGTCCTACCTTCAGTGGACATGAAGAATAATTGCGCCCAGTCCTTCTTATAACAGCCCTTAACATATTTGAAGACTGCTATCAGGTTCCCGCTCAGTCGTCTTTTCTCAAGACTAAACATGCCCAGTTTTTTTAACCTTTCCTTATAGGTCAGATTTTCTAAACCTCTTATAATTTTTATTGCTCTCTTCTGGACTCTCTCCAACTTGTCCACATCTTTCTTGAACTTTGGTGTCCAGAACTGGGCACAGTTCTCCAGCTGAGGCTACTCCAGTGCTGAGTAGAGCGGAACAGTTACCTTCTGTGTTGTACATATGGCTAGAATATTAGCCTTTTTCTCAGATGCATCACATGGTTGACTCATGTTCAAGTTGTGAAACATTATAACCCCCCAATTCTGCAGTACTATCACTGAGCCCATTATTCTCCATTTTGTCATTGTGCATTTGATTTTTTTCCTTCCTAAGTGAACTGCTTGGCATTTATCTTTATTAAATTTCATCTTGTTGAATTCAGACCAATTCTCCAATTTGTCAAGGTTGTTTTGAATTCTAATCCTGTCCCCCAAAGTGCCCCGCTCCTCATCTCTGCACTAATGCCTTTTCCAGGCTCTGGTCCTGACTCAGACTTCTGGATACCATAGCTCTCCAACCCCCTCCAGATTTTTTCCCCAAGATGACCTCTTCATACCAGAAGAACTGCAGTCTCACCTGTTATGGACCTCTGACAACCCCTTCCCCAGTACCGCTCAGACGCCTTCAACTGCAATCCTCCTGGACTGAACACCAGTAGGACCTTCTGTCTCTGGTACTGGCACCTATATTTGATGTTCCCCCTTTCAGCCGAGGGGACAATATTTCTTCAGACTGATGTCTTGGCACAAGGCTCTTTTTCAGCACCATACCATCACACCCTTCTGAGCCACTATTCCTGATCTTCCGGACCCCACCAGATGCCCTAAATTCAGGGGTTATGAGTATCTGTGGGGACTGTTCCATTATCTGCTTATTCAGTAGGCTTACTAGAATCCCTGGGGTAACTTTGATGAACAATTTTGTAGTGTACCTGCCAGAAAAAGACCCAAATACCTGCTGGTACTGCATCATGCTGAGTACTGACTGACCAGTCTTTGGTACCACATGGTTGTCCTCTGGTACCCTATGGCCCTTTGGCACCAGGAGGCACTGAAGAACAGCAGGACTGACAGATTGATGACAAGACTGAGTTTCCTTCCAAGTCTTCACTATCCCCTGATGAGGCGATAGTGGCCCCACCACCCTCTTATGCTGATAACCTTCAGGCCTCCCAAGACCTCATGAAATGTCTGGCAGAATCCCTCCACATCCCATTAGAAGAGAAACAGGAGTCTCAACACATTCTGAATATCACCTGTAAGAGGAAATTAGCCCTCCTAATCAATGAGGCTCTGTTATTGCCTATTCGCACCCTCTGGCCAACAGCAACAACAATATGCTTAGACAGCAGAGGTCTGTAATGCCGAGTGTCCATGACCACATTGTATGGCTTTATTCCAGATGTCTAAATGCTCCTCTGGGTTATTAGTGATCTCGTGCAGCCAGGTTAATTGTGGGGGGACTGTGTAACTTCTGCCAGCCTGTTCCCCTCCTGACCTGAAGTCCCATCTTCAGGGCTCTGTGTGCACAGACTTTGTCTCTGAGGCAAGCAACGTACCCAAAAATTAGAGGAATATCGAATAGGACCAGAGGTGGTATTTCCTCTGTTTATGATATTATTACAGTAATGGTCTCATCAATGTGTCCAGTTCTGGTTTCTGTGCTTTAATAAGGATGTTGAAGAATTAGAGGGGGTTCATTAAAGAGCCACCAGAATGAGGTAAGATCTGGAAAGCTGCCTTTCAGTGGCAGACTTAAGAAGCTCAATCTATTTAGCTTATTGTTGTGGGGCAAACACGTCCCTCTTGGGTCAGGGTCGTTCTAGCCCCACGGCTGAATCCACCCGACCACCTTTAGCCTTGGGGTGGTGCGACCTAGAGGCCAAAGTCAGTATGGCTGTCCTCTCCCTCCGGGTTGCGTGGCCTAATAACCAGAGTCAATATAGCTGCCCTCTCTTTTGGGGCTAGGTGGTCTGATGGCCAATGGGGAGAACTGGGCTGGCACCTAGGGGCAGGTGGCTGCTGGGACCCAGTTCCCTCTGCTCCACCAGGTCCCAGCCCAGGGTCCTGTCAGTGGTGAGAGTATTTGCCACTGAGTCAGTGGGAATCCGATCAAAACACACTGACATCACTTGGCCCAATGGCTAGTCCTCCCCTGGGCCACTTCCTACCCTGTCTCTCGAAGCAGTGGTCTGGGCATCTCTGGGGTCTCCGGGTTCCTCGGTGTGTGTAGCTCCTGATGGCACCGACCTCCCTTGGGCGTCTGTAGGCCTCTGGATATCTGCCTGGGTCTCTGCATCTCTGGCTTCAGCGGTCTCAGGCTTCAGCAGCTCCTGGACTGGAGCCTGCAATGTGCATCCTCCCTCCTCAGCAGTCAGCCCTGATTGAGCTTAGCTGCTCCCTTTTATACCTGGGTTCCAGCTGGAGCATGCCCAGCAGGGCCAAGGGGGCATGGCCTCCTCTGCCCACAGAGTAGGATTAACTGCTGCTGAACCAGTGCAGTGCAAGCGTGCCCCAGCTCATTTATCAAAGAGAAAGTTCAGAGATTATTGATCATGCTGTATAAGTACCTACACAGGAGGAAGATATCTGATGCCAGAGGGCTCGTTAACCTATCAGACAAAGGCATAATGAGATCCAATGTCTGGAAGTTGAAGCTAGCCAAATTCAAACTTGAAACGAGTCACAAATTTCTAACAATAAGGGTAATTAATCACTGGACAACTTACAAGGGATGTGTTGGAGTCTCCATCACTTGAAGTCTTTTACTCTTTAGGCCAGGTCTACACTACAGAGGTTTATCAGCCTAGCTATGTCTGTCAGAAAGTGTGAAAAATCACTCCTAACTGACATAGCTATGCTGGTAAATCCCCCCCATGTAGATACTGCTTATATTGGCAAAAGAGTCCTTTTGATGGCATAGCTTGTGTCATTCAGGGAGGTGGTTTAAGTATACTGGCAAAAGACTTTTTTTTGCTGGTGTAGTCTGCATCTCAACTAGGAGACTTTGCTGGTATAGTTGTACTGGCTTTGTAGTGTAGTCTAGCCCGGATTAGACATCTTTCTAAAAAATATGCTGAAGCTCAACCAGAAGTTCTAGTCTATGCAGGAGTTTGAATTAGATGATTATAAGGGTCCCTTCTGATCTGAAAATGTATTAATTGTTAAATATTTACTTATTTGTAAGACCTGGTCTACACTGGGGGTGGGATCGATCTAAGTTATGCAACTTCAGCTACGTGAATAACGTAGCTGAAGTTGACGTACTTAGACCTACTCACTGCGGTGTCTTCACTGCAGTGAGTCGACTGCTGCCGTTCCCCCGTCGACCCTGCCTGTGCCTCTCGCGGCGGTGGAGTACAGGAGTCGACAGGAGAGTGCTCGGGAGTCGATTTATCACATCTAGACTAGACGCGATAAATCGATCCCCGCTGGATCAATCGCTGCCCGCCAATCCGGCGGGTAGTGTAGACATACCCTAAGGGAATGAAAACAATTATTTTGTAATTATATGTTGTGAATGGAAAGTTAAGATGCATTTTTGTTTTAAGAAATTACATTTTTGCAAGTTATATTTCTATGAGTGCATTGTTGCTGGAAGAACCTTTCAGAAGCACCTATCAATAGTTCATAATTGACCACATTTCATATACATTTGTTTGGTGTTGTTACAGTTCTAAGGTTTCTGACATTGACCATCACCATGAGGAGTATAAGAAACTGAAACGGCAGTTGGAGAGAAAACTCCAAGAAGTGGAAGGAGAACTTGCTTTGCAGAAACAGGTACAGGAGTCTATAGAAAACAACTTTGTGTTAAACAAGCCACAGTACATGTAATTTCTACTTTACAGTCCATCCATTCTTATGGGAGAGTTATGCATTATAGATGAATGCTCTGGGTAGGTGTAGTTATCTGATAGCTATTCAGGCAGTCCTTTTTAGCTCTAATGTTAAAATTAATGTAAGATGTGCAATGAGCAGTACTGCATGTTGCTTTACAGTAATAGGTGTCATGTGGTATTTGCATACTGGCGGGTGCTTTACTTACTAGTCTGGCAGCCTCCCCTTGGGAAGAATTGGTAAGATTATGTTTAGTAAACTGAGATGGTGTAAGATTCTTGTATATGAGGATACAGCTAGTACACTGTGCTAAATTGGCTAACCTTGAAATTCCAGGAAAGGTCAGCTTCTATAAATCAGAAGCAGCTTTAGGCAGGCATATAGGCTAAATAAACACATTAACATGTGCCAGCATGCGGTACTTCTCTGATTTCAAGACTCTCCTCCCACTTTTTATGCCATTGTTAACACACAATCATCTGCTACTATTAATACTCAATCATTTCATAATATGAGAATACTTAGCAATGGAGTTTGTTTGAGCTTTAGTTGTGTCACCTGATTGAGGGTGTCTTGCTACTCATATATTGCAAAAATAACATTTTTTAGAATAATTTATACTCCCTTCACCTTTTTTTTTTTTTTTTTTAATTTTATTTAGGACATTTCAAATTTACATTGCCATGTAAATATCAGAAACAAAATGATAATCATTACAACAGTGGGCTTATTTTTTTGTTTAGCAAAACATGCAGTAATATAATAATCAAATCTCTCTATTTAATAGGGGGTTACCTTGACAGGATTATTGGCCTGCTGGATGGTGGGAAGCAGGAGATATGACATATTTTGATTTTCATAAGGCTTTTGACACAAGCCTTACGAAAATCAAAATTTATCATATTTACTGCTTTTAGGTCATTCCTGGGTCTGGTACAACTCAGTATTTTCATTTATTACTTGGATAATGGAGTGGAGAGTATGCTTATAAAATTTTCAGATGACACCAAGCTGGGAGGGGTGCAAGCATTTTGGAGGACAGAATTAGAATTCAAAACAACCTTAACAAATTGGAGAATTGGTCTGAATTCAATAAGATGAAATTTAATAAAGATAAGTGCCAAGTACTTCACTTAAGCAGGAAAAAATCAAATGCCCAACTACAAAGTGGGGAATAACTGGGTAGGTGGTAGTACTGCTGAAAAGGATCAGGGGTTACACTGGATCACAAATAGAACATGAGTCAATGATGTGATGCAACTGCAAAAAAGGCTAATATCATTCTGAGGTGAATTAACTGGAGTGTCATATGTATGACTGAGAGGGAAACTGATAAGTCTTCAAATATGTTAAAGGCTGTTATAAAGAGGACCGTGATCAATTGTTCTCTATGTCCACTGAATGTAGCATAGGAATTAATGGTCATAATCTGAAGCAAGGGAGATTTAGGTTAGCTATCAGGATCAACTTTTCTAACAGTAAGGGTAATTAAGCTATGGAATAGACTTCCCATGGAGGTTGTGGAATCCTCTTTATTGGAGGTTTTTAAGGACATGTTGCAGCTGATACAAAACTACTCAAGATAGTTAAGTCCAAAGCAGCCTGTGAAGAGCTACAAAGGGATCTCACAAAACTGGGTGACTGGGCAATAAAATGGCAGATGAAATTCAATGTTGATAAATGCAAAGTAATGCACCCTCGAAAACATAATCCCAACTATCCATATAAAGTGATGCAGTTTAAATTAGCTGTTACCACTCAAGAAAGAGATCTTGGAGTCATTGTGGATAGTTCTCTGAAAACATCCACTCGATGTGCAGCAGCAGGGGGCTGGATTTGATGACCTCTCGAGGGCCCGTCCATCCAGTGGCGCTGGAACACTTTTACAGTGGGAGTGCTGAAAGCCAGTGGTCCCCAAACTTTTTGCTTTGCACCCACCTTACCCCTGTCTGCCCCCTCTCCCCAGAGCTGGGGCCAGAACCAGGCCATGGCTCTGGGAAGTGGGGGACACGGACAGGGGTAAGGGGGCTGATGCTGGGCCCACAGCTGGAGGCAGGAGCAGAGCCCCGGGTGCGGGCCGGGAGCAGAGCCCTGGGCACGGGGCTGGCAGTGCTAGAACCCTGGGCACAGGGCCGGCAGTTGGGACCCCGCACAATGCACCCTTAGTTCCCACACACTATGCTTCCATCCCTATATTTCAATGATTTTATGATATTCTAGTGAATCTCTTTACACCATCAAGGTCATGTTGTTTTGGGGCATTTTATTAACTTCAGTAAAACTACTGACTCCTCTCATCGCTTCAATTCTCCAGTTGTCTTTGTGCCAAATTTTCTGAAGATTTAGATTTTTCTGGTAGTATTCATAGTTCAAGTAACTAGAATAACATCTAGTTTATGCAAGAATAGAAAAAATGGTCACACTTTAATATCAAGTTGCATTTATAAAATATTAATAAATGATAAATGTGTTTTAGTCAATTGTCATAGATTATTATGAAGTCCAACATGTCACTAGATTGTGTGTAACCATTTGTAACTCCTTTACTGATATGATTATAACCATCTATAACACACACTATTCATGTCTGTTAAAATTTTTAACATTTATTATCCCTTTATAAACTATTTATAAATGGAACCTTAATACACAGTATGACCAAAAAAATTATGCTGAAATCATTTATTCTGTGTTTTCGCAACTTGTAGTCTACTTGATTTATTGTCATTAGTAGTTTGAGGTTATTGTTTGTTTTTTTGACAATTCATATGTCTAGAACAGGGGTGGCCAACCTGAGCCTGAGAAGGAGCCAGAATTTACCAATGTACTTTTCCAAAGAGCCACAGTAATACATCAGCAGCCCCCCATCAGCACCCCTCACCTCGGCTCCCAGAGGCTCCCACCCACTGGCAGCCCGGCTGATCAGCGCCTCCCCCTCCCTCCCCGCACCTCCTGATCAGCTGTTTCACGGCATGCAGGAGGCTCTGTCGGGGGAGGAGTGAGGGCAAGGCAGGCTCAGGGGAAGGGGTGGGAAGGGGTGGTGTGGGGGCAGGGCCTGTGGCAGAGCCAGGGGTTGAGCAGTGAGCACCCCCCAGCACATGGGAAAGTTGGCGCCTGTAGCTCCAGCCCTGGAGTCGGTGCCTAGACAAGGAGCCGCATCTTCACTTCTGAAGAGCCGCATGTGGCTCTGGAGTTACAGGTTGGCCACCCCTGGTGTAGAAGGAAAAGCCCACAGCACTGGAAGAAACAGCACATTCTTAGATCCATATGGAGGTATCGTTTATTTCACTCTTCAAGTAAGATTTAAAGCAAAACTCACATTTTCTTATCAAAAGTTATAGGTTGCATAGTTGGATAAATATTTATTATGAAGGAATATGACTTTAATATATGTACATTTTTAGTTAAGAAATACATTTGGTAATTTCATCTTTTCTACAACTGTGGATTGTTTTGACTTTAATATTACATGGAAGATGCCATTTTAGGTAACACAGGAGCCTTCTTTACACTGAGCTTTTTCTTTAAATTCCCCATTGTTGTTGTAGCATTGGCATAGCTCCACTGGTGCAAGCAATGGTGAGAGAATTACTGTACCCCAGACACAATGTTTTAGCCAGTTTGTTGTCTAACTCTCCTCAAATCAAACCTAGATAACACAGTGGTTAAAACACAGTGGTTAAGACAGAGTGGTAGCTGACATATGGTCTATATTAGGATTCCCATTGTTGTTCCCATCAGTGGAATTGCATTAGTGGTAGCAATAATGGGAAGTTTTAAGTGTATGTCTTTCTTTATGTGATTATTAATCCATTCCCTGTAATCCATTACAGGAGCTGCTAGTGGAATTTGATGCAGAAATTAAAAAGAGAGAACATGCATTTCGACGGCAGGCAGATGAAATGAGTAATTTAGTTCTTTCTCATGAACTCAAGGTAATTGTGTCTTTAAGCTATACTTTCATTTTGTCTACAAAATAAACACACTTTACTATCATCCCAAGTTTGATATATTCTGTGACACAAATAGACAGGTCACACTCTTCCTTTCTTCACCAGTGGACCGAGTGAGTTGTTTCCAGGATAGTAGAAAGTGAAGGTACTTGAGGGTTGCATCTTAATTCCATTATGGTTAACACAATCTTCCTGCACGCTGGTGAGAAAATTTACCTATCTCATGAGATTGATGTTTGTTGACTATTAGTGAAGAAATATGCAGAGAATCTAAATAGAAAGATGAATTCAACATCACTTGAATGTACCCTTTTTTTACCAGTGTCAAGTTATTTCAGTGTGTTCTAATTTTTTAAAGCGCTTATGAGATAGGTACCACTCAAAACCAGTTACAGCATCTTGTGCATAGATATTGACAAAGGCTTTTACTTCCTCAGACTTTATTGAGTTTAGGACATCATTATAACAGTAATAAGGGGAAATTAGATATTTTATAAATTTGTTTTTGTTTCATCATTTATGGCTTTTGAATTTGAAGGCTAAAGGGCCAAATTCTGGCCCCTGTCTGGCTGCTGCTAACTTGGTGCCTTTGTTCATACTGTATACGTAGTATTTCCTATTCCTGTTTTCCTTGTTGAATTTAAACTTGTATGTATTGTTTGTCATTAATACATAGATATCAAATAGATAGTATATGTGGTACAGCTGAGTTGATACAGTGAAAGAAACCTTGACCTTTGGAATTTTCTGACTTTGGAGTACTTGATTTTATAACTTTATGTATGTTTGTGTGTCCATAATTGTAGTGCTGACCTAAATATGTGCATTTCAACATCTGTTCATGTTAAGTTTATTATTTGAATGCCAGTGTGCTAAGTGCTGTATAAATAGAGGAAGACACTCTGTCTATAGCTCAAATATATTTTCTAAGTCAAATATAGATAACACATTTCAGATACAAATAATATATTTGATAATGATGCAAACTTTAGGCAATTGAGGGAGATTTTTTTCATTAATGAGGCACATTGCTGAGGTAAGTAGAGATCGTTGTTGAAAAGCTTTTCGAAGAAGGGAATTTTAAGTGGTGATCCAAAGAAAACATGGTAGGTCATTTAGTACACAAAAAGAGGCCTAGGGTTAGCAAGGAAGATAAATGAGGGGAA
The DNA here is from genome assembly GCA_003942145.1 of Platysternon megacephalum. Lineage (NCBI taxonomy): Eukaryota > Metazoa > Chordata > Testudines > Platysternidae > Platysternon > Platysternon megacephalum. The sequence goes on along the minus strand of QXTE01000107.1, from coordinate 5,805,537 downwards.
AGGATACAAAATGAGTGTTTGGGAGGTGTATAAAAGGGAGAGGGTGAATGGGAAGAAATGAGTGGAGATTGCACTCATAGTGTGGGTTTTCAAACGAGCTCAGTGTTAGCCTGGGGCTAATCCCAATCAAAGTACCAAACACTTCTGAAAATCTCACCCATACAGATTTATTCTAGTATTTTATTGCATTGAACTATTTTATAAGTAGTAAAATTAGACCAAGCAAGTGCTTTGACCTTTAAAAAAATTCCTAACTAAAAAAAATCAAAATCAAAGAGGGAAGTATTGTGCCTGAATGGGAAGAGAAATAACTTTCTGGAGTAGGAATACATTTTCATGATCCAGCCCTAAGGCAGGGATTGCAATCTCTTCTGATTTCAAAAAGGGTAGGAGAAGAGGGAGGAGGTAGAGTTTTAGCACCCTGATATTATTTTGTTCTTGAGATATTATGAGTTTCTCTTGATATGCTGATTATATGTGGTGGGGATTACAACCTTCCTGCTGTCACCAGGAGCATAGTGAAATAGTTCTGTTATGCCCTTGTTATTACTTTCTAATTTTGTTTCCTCCTTTGAAAGGTGAAGTTGTTGACCAGAGAACTGGAGGCTCTGAAAGAGGCTGGGATGAAAGCTGCAGAATCATTGCAAATAGCAGAAACTACTAATTTGAAGTTGGAGAAAGAGGCCAAATGCAAGGACTGGGAACTTAAAGATCTTGCAGCTGTGAAAGATGCTCAGTACTGTACAACCCTAGCTATGATTAAGAGCAACTACTTTTGAATTCACCCTTCCCTTCTTTTCCTTCCACACTCTTTTATAATCTCAGCAGCTTCATAACTCTTGTATAAACAATCACCTACTCTAATAGTACATACTATCATATTCACAACAGAAGGAAATGTCCATTGATCTCAGTGCTCACTTGAGTGTCTCTGGGTAGTGTGGGTTTTAGACCAGTTCTGCTGCATTCTTTATTTGGTGTAATATTTTTAAAATTTTCTTTGTATAAAGTATTTATAAACACTGTGTTATAGTTCAGGCATGCAATGTATGTTTGAGCATTATCTCAGTCTCTCCCGAGGTCACCCTTTCCAAGTGACACGTCTATACCTGCACTTCTTTCAGAGTGGAACCCTATGGTTCACCCCACTTTGTCGCCAGGTTACAGTACATCCTGTTTTACCGTCTGTACTTACCTTCACCAGGCCCATCTGGATTCAGGCCTGCTATATGCTTCCCCTCCCAAGGACCTCTGACCAGCTGGTAAACCCATCGATAGAAAACAGCTTACTCAAAACAGAGTATGGTTTATTTATTCATAGGAACTTCACGAACAGAGAGAACAGGATTAAAAATAACAAAAGCTTATATGCATATTGTCTTCCCTAAGCTTGGCCCTACCTTGCCAGTTCAGGTCGGACTGCACTTATTCCTTGTGCCCCAATATCTGGGAACCGTGTTACTTTAGACCCTCCATCCTTCTTCCTCTCTCTGGACCTAGGTTTTTAACTGCTTTCAAGTTCTTTGTTGAACGTTCCTGCCTGGGCTTTCCCCCTCCCCTTTGGAGTCACCAACCTGCTTGCTGATCATAGCATGGTGGGGGTGAATTTTCGAAGGAATCGACACTTGTGTTATATTAAGTATTGGGATTAGGGTTAGCTACACTTGTTGTCTGCCTTCCTGTAGTCCTACAGAGCCCCATAGAACTGAGTTAACCCTTAGGCTTCCATATAGCTATCACCCACTCATAATCAAACAAATGGAGTTTCCCATAATCATCATAAAAATATTACTTTTTTTCAATCTTCCCACATAGGTCATGTTTTCTAGACCTTTACTCATTTTTGTTGCTCTTCTCTGGACTTTCTCCTATTTGTCCACATCCTTCCTGCAATGTGGCACCCAGAACTGGACACAATACTCCAGTTGAGGCCTAATCAGAGCAGAGTAGAGTGGAAGAATTACTTCTCGTGTGTTGCTTACAACACTCCTGTTAATATATCCCAGAATGATCACTTTTTTTGCAATGACGTTACACTGTTGCAAATTTAGCTTGTGATCATATTTAGCTTGTGATCCATTATGACCCCCAGATCCCTTTCCGCAATACTCCTTCCTAGGCAGTCGTTTCCCATTTTGTATGTGTGCAACCTATTGTTCCTTCCTAAATGGAGTACTTTGCATTTGTTCTTATTGAATTTCATCCTATTTACTTCAGACCAGTTTGTCCAGATCACTTTGAATTTTAATCCTGTCCTCCAAAGCACTTGTAGCCCCTCCCAGCTTGGTATCGTCCACAAACTTTATAAGTGCACTCTCTATGCCATTATCTAAATCAGGGGTCGGCAACCTTTCAGAAGTGTTGTGCCGAGTCTTCATTCATTCACTCTAATTTAAGGTTTCACGTGCCAGTAATACATTTTAACGTTCTTAGAAGGTCTCTTTCTATAAGTCTATAATATATAACTAAACTATTGTTGAATGTAAAGTAAATAAGGTTTTTAAAATGTTTAAGAAGCTTCATTTAAAATTAAATAAAATGCAGAGCCCCCCCGGACCAGTGGCCAGAATCCAGGCAGTGTGAGTGCCACTGAAAATCAGCTCGCGTGCCGCCTTCGGCACCCGTGCCATAGGTTGCCTACCCCTGATCTAAATCATTGATGAAGATATTGAACAGAACCGGACCCAGAACTGATCCCTGCAGGACCCCACTTGTTATGCCCTTCCAGCATGACTGTGAACCACTGATAACTATTCTCTGGAAACAGTTTTCCAACCAGTTATGCACCCACCTTTATAGTAACTCCATCTAGGTTGCATTTCCCTAGTTTGTTTATGAGAAGGTCATGCGAGACAGTATCAAAAGCTTTACTAAAGTTATGATATTACACATCTAACGCTTCCCCGCTATCCACAAGGCTTGTTACCCTGTCAAAGAAAGCTGTCAGGTTGGTTTGACACGATTTGTTTTTGACAAATCCATGGTGACTGTTACTTATCACCTTATTATCTTCTAGATGTTTGCAAATTGCTTAATTATTTGCTCCATTATCTTTCCGGGTACAGAAGTTAAGCTGACTGGTCTGTAATTCCCTGGGTTGACTTTATTTCCCTTTTTATGCTTGTACATGCTTGTATTATTCTTTTGTACTCCTCCTTACTAGTTTGTCCATGTTTCCACTTTGTGTAGGATTCTTTTTTGATTTTCAGATCATTAAAGAGCTCCTGATGGAGCCATATTGGCTTCTTGGTATTCTTCCTATCTTTTTTTCACATTGGGATAGTTTGCAGTTGTGCCTTTTTAATATTGTCTTCTTGAGAAACAGCCAGCTCTCCTGAATTCCTTTTTCCTTTTGAATTTCTTTCCATTGGACTTTACCTACTCGTTCTCTGAGTGTTAAAGTCTGCATTTTTTAAATCCATTGTCCTTATTCTGCTGCTCTCACTCCTTCCTTTCTTTAGAATCATGAAGTCTATCATTTCATATTCACTTTCACCCAAATTGCCTTGCCTTCCGATTTCCTACCAATTCCTCCCTGTTAGTAAGAATCATAAGAATCAAGTCTAAAATGACTGTCCCCCTGGTTACTTACTCCACTTTCTGAAACAAAATATTATTCCCAGTACATTCCAAGATCTTATCAGAAATATTGTGTTTTGCTGTATAACTTTTCCAACAGATGTCTGGGTAGTTAAAGTCCCCCATTATTATCAGGTCTTTTGTTTTGGATATTTCTCTTATTTGTTCTAGAAATGTCTCATCCACCTCCTCTTCCTGACTTGGTGGTCTATAGTAGACACCTACCATAACATCACCCCTATTTTTCCCCCTTTTATCTTTACCAGAGACTTTCAGCTGGTCTGCCGCTCACCTCCTTCTGGACCCCCGAACAAGTGTGTTTTTGATATCTAATACGTCTCCTCCCTTTTTATCCTGCCTGCCCTTTCTGAAGATCCCTTCTATATCAACATTTCAGTCTTGAGACTTATCCCACCATGTGTACCACTTCATATGTATGTCTGAAGATTCTGCCGTCACCTGTTCCCACTCATATTGAAAAAGGGGTAGGGTGTTGTGCCTTTATTTCTGAAGGAGAAGCTCAAGAGTACACTCCAACTCCCTAGGGAGGAATGGGGAAGCTCTATAGCTCACAAGGACTGGTGAGGACACTGTCAATTTCACCTGCTAGAATTGCTGAAGGAGCCACCACTAAATCAAAGAGCAAGGGCCTCTGGAGCGTGGGGTGAGATCTGAAGATGCTGTGGCTGCTTGTTCCTCTGAACAGGAGGAAAGGAGGAAGTGAAGGGTGCATGTGCACCAATGGCCAGTAGTAGGAGCACAAGACAGGAGCTCTGGTGGCTGGCAGCTGGTTGTGGATAATTAATACAGTTAAGTGAGGAGGCAGCTGTGGGAAGTACCATGAATAAATCTGCTTTTTAGGAGAAAGCAATCAATTTACATTTTCAAGATTTATTTATTTTTTTAACGAAAAGGGCTGGATTCTTTCCTGTACACTCGGCAAAGTGCTTAGGGCAGCCTCAATTAAAAGAATAACCAAGGGCCAGATCCTGCAAACAGTTATACATGTGTAATTTTACTCACTTGACTTTAATGGGACTGTTGATGCAAGTAAAGTTTCACATGTACAGCAGAGTCTGCAGGAGTGGGACCCAATTGTGTAACTGAAAAGTTAATCACCTTACCTTACCCAAAATACTCAGAGGCACCAGTTCTCGTTAATTATAGGATAAACCAAATGTAGAGTTTCTAGGCCAAGCCATTTTTAAACAATGACATTAATTTAAAAATCAATACATTTTACAAAAAGAGAAGTGCGTCTGATTTTTTTTTTCAAGCCGTTGTAACTCATTAGCTCCTGTTGTAACGGGCTCCCTTCACAGGGTCTGGCTCTCAAACACCTCAGTGAAGAACATGGTATAAATATATAAATAGAGAGAGACTGTATGTCCTTTTAAATTCACTGTCATTTTTATAGATGGATCTCCTAAATGTACCTTTTTATTTTATTTTTAGAAGATCATTGCTTTGACTTCAAATGGAATTGATTAAGCCAACTGCCAGAGCTTCTTTCTTGCTTCAGTTCCCATCTTAGCTGCTAGTCGTCTCACTTTATTCATAGGAAGCAAACTCAAACATTCCTTTTGCTTTGCCTCACTTTTTGTCTAATTCAAGTTCTTACATATCACTATAATTCTCAGCCCCTTCTTCTTGTTACTCTCTCATTTGTACTTCTCTCTGAAAGCAATAAATTCTCGTACCACATGCCCATTCTCAAATATCTAACCACCTTTCAACCTTGTTCTAAATTCTGTCCATTGTCCACTTTCTGACTTCATCCCTCCTTTCCTGGCCTAAGTGACCTTTTTCTGGTTTCTTCTCCTTATTCTGAGTTACTTAATCCCTACCATCTTCCTTCCTTGCTGTAACTAAGCATAACAATTTCAGTTACAAAATTGATAAATCTTATTTCTTCCTTTCCCAATGTTTGCTAATTTAGGATACAGGATTTAGAATGTAAACTTCATTTAGTATACCAGACCTGGCAAAAAGAAGAGGAAACATTTCAGAGAAAGTAAGTATTTCTGAGATATAATATTGCATTTCTCAGGATTACTTGTTTGTTTAAGGAAGCATTATTTCACTGTGTGACATCAGCCTGTATAAGTGTTCTATCTTAACAAATAGATTGCATGTAGATCAATTCATGAGGGTTTCAGTATTCATTTGTCACTACTTCAGTTACTCATATGGTTCCTTATTCAGTTCTGAGGTTTCCTACCATCAATAAGTACTACTGTGTAATGGCTGTGGAACACATGACTCAGCAGAATGTTTTTGCCATGTCTTTTCTCCTACATTTTAGCCAGCCCTTCTCTGCCTCTCTTTAAGTGTATTCTTCTTTTGGTGTTGAAGATTGGTAAATGAAATGATGATGAAAACTTGATTATTCAGCTTGCAAGAGAAGTTCTTCTTCGAGTGCTTGCTCATGTTGATTCCATTCTAGGTGTGTGCGTGCCCATGTGCACAGTTGTCAGAGACTTTTGCCTTAGCAGTATCCGTAGGGTTGGCTGTGATGCCCCCTTGAGTGCCGTGCTCATGCGTCGGTATATCAGGCGTGGCCAGTCCTACGCCCTCTTGGTTCCTTCTTCCCAGCCGTGGTGGTTGGTCGGAGCACCTCTCCCTTGCTTTGCAAGTGGTCAGCGGTTTCTTTACTCTTCGAACTTCATGTTCCAGATGTAAATAGTTTTGGTTTATTGTAGATTAGTTAGTAACCCTAACCCTAAGCTGTTAAGTACTGTAGTTAGTCAGCTAGGGTCCTGGCGGAGCATGCCCCAGTCACTGGGTTTTAAGCCCTGCGCTGACTGTAATAGGCCTATGCCTGTTAGTGACCCATATGGCAGCTGTCTGAAGTGCCTGGAGGAATCCCACTTTAGAGAACAGTGTTGCATCTGTAAGAACTTTCGTCCCAGGACATAGAACGCGACATTCGCTTGAGGGCCCTGCTCATAGAGGCTGGACTTTGCCCAGCCTCAGAAGCCCACCCCCAGCACTGGGCTGTACCTGGCACTGGTCCCTTTTGCCAGTGCCCAAGAAAAAGACCAAGAAGCGGGACCTGGCACCAAACAAGTTGGACCAAGGGGCACAGGGCAAAGGACACTGCTTGAGCCACCCGCCCACAGCAGAGCTGTAAGGGGGCACGTCCTCGAGGGGATCTCCTACCCTCCTAAGGGATCTGCCACTGATTCCAGGGAGTGGTAGGGGACCCAGACTGATGGCGCAGTCAACACCTCAGCTCCCAGTGTCCAGAGAGCAAAGGACTCTCTCACCACAGCTGGCTCCGCATGTGGCGATGGATCTGACAAAGGCTCCCGATGAGGGCAAGCCAGTCGTGAAAGCCTCCCAGAAGGCAGTGGGTGATGTCGGTCTCCGGAGCCAAGGCAGAGCCCTTTGTCGCCACCATGGGCAGCAGGCACCCCTTCTGCCCAAGGCCCCTTCCACACATGCCGGAGCCCCGACCACCTCCCTCCCCCCCCCCCCCCCCACCCCCAAAACCCCCCCCACCCCCCCCCCCCCCCCCCCGGCCCCCCCCCCCCCCCCCCCCCCCCCCCCCCAATAAAAGGAAAAGCTCTGAGGGGACCCCCCCAACCAGAGGAGCCCCAGCCGTCCTCAGCCACATCGGGCCAAGCCGCCGCTGCCGGCCCCCAAATGCCGGCCCCACCACCAGCAACAGCCCGAGCTTCCGCCATCCCCCCCGTCCCCTCCCCCGAGCATCTGGCCGAGAATTTAGGAGAAATGTAATCTGAGTACAGCAGATAATTCATAAGGTGCTCAAACTATTTTCAGAAAGGGGAAAAAAATGCAGCATGTGAATGCTTCCTGGAAAGGGAGGGGCAGTAGGTGGCAAAGGAGTTAGTCCCAAACCCCTCTCCCCTTATTCCCCTATGGGGAGTGGAATGGGGATTATGAGGATGGGGAAGGGGATGAATGGAGATGGGTCGTAGGTAATGTTCCCTCTAATTTTTTTCATCCATATGCAGAATGAATTTTGTTATGTGCACCAATATCGAGGTAATGTGCGGATGTGCGCCACCATTAGAAACCAAAAACCTAGATATGATATATCTTTTTTAAAAGTTACCATAGGGATAATTACTCCAGCCAGGACAAGTTAGGCATTTTAGAACTCATTACTCAGAATTAAATTTAAACATAAGAGTGCAATAAACTTATGAAATGCATAGAACAATCAAAAATCTAAAATAACAGCACTTTGAAAGAATAAAATTACAGAGAATATATATGTGCATTGCAGGAACTACCAAGAAGTAACAACAAACAATAACACATGTATGTGTTGGGAGGTGAGTGTGAAGGAGACAGAGACCGTGTGTGTGTGTGTGTGTGTGTGTGTGTGTCAGAGAGCGTGTGTGAGATAGAGACTCTGTGGGGGGGGGGGCTGCTGAGGAAGTCTGAGAGACCGTGCGCTGTCTCTTTAAGGCATTCACCAGAAGGCTCTTTTAGAACGCAGCAACTGCCAGCAGCTCCGTCCTGCTCCTGAGCCCTTCCCCACTCCCCCGCTCTGTGGAGATGGGGTACATGGGTGGGGAGGAGGGGGATACCCTGACAGCAGCACCCACCTCCTTCCACTCTGCACAGAAGCAGGAGGGTTCCAGGAGCAGCTGGCCAGGGGCTCCAAGGCAAAGGGCAGGAGCAATGTGGCTGCAGAGCAGCAGGGGGAGGGGGGGCTCTTCTAATCAAGTGCACGGCACTTGATTGACTCTTGGGTGGCCGTGTAGCTTAGAGGGAACACTGGTTGAAGGGGAGAAGAGTGGGGTTGGGAGGGTTTAGCTCAGGGTGGTGGGATTTTTGGCGGCATTTTGGCGGTGACGCCTATTGACGTTGCCACTTGTCGGCGGTATTTCGGTGGATGCTTGTCTGCCGGCCAGTACGCGGGTGCACTTAGATGCCCCGGCGGGCACCATGGCACCACAGGCACCACGTTGGGGACCCCTGATTTAAGGTAACCAAATATAAACCTCAGAAAAACCAGGAAGTACAAAGTTAAGGTACATGCCCCCACTGGATGGGATCCAGAGGCTAGCCAGAGTTGGGGGAGGGGGTCTGGCTTGAAGGAGGGGGAGACTGGTGGAAAAAGGGGGGCCCAACTGAGGGTGTGCAGTGAGGGCATGGGGTCTGGTTCGGTGTGCAGCTCAGCCTACATAACTGAGAAAGTGTGCAACCCTCCAGTAAGCTGCTGCCTGTGATATGTGTATGCAGCAGCAGAGTGCCAGACAGCAAGGGCACCTTTTTACATGCTAATGTTTTCTAAATTGCTGTAGGCTTAATGGGATGGGAAGGAGAAGCTTAGCTGGAAATGTTCCCTGGAGCTGTATGTTGCAGAGGGGGTGAAGGAGGCAGTAGCAAAGGAAAGAGGGACACCAGTTTTCTCTTGAGTGCTTAAAGTTACTGTAACTAGCATGTAATAAAATTGCAAGATTTTGGCATATAGACCATGTCTGTCGTTTCTTTCATGGGTCCTGTCAGCAACTATACAAGCCAAACATTTCAAAGCAGGACCATTATCCCCATTAAACTAGCAAAATGTACAATGAGAGGAGGAGCACTTAAGAATAACATAGCAGCCATATGGCCTAGCAAAAAGAACTCTGGACTGGGACTAAGAAGATCTTGGCTCTATTCCCAGCTCTGTAAATTGGAAATATCTGCATGCACTACAGTTGCATTCACTGTCCGCTGTAGCTGTATTGAATGGCAGAAGGACTAGTTGGAGAAGGTTGGCAGAGCTGCGATTGTGATATGAAGCAATCTGGGAGGCCTTGCCCTTCGAATGGTCTGAGCCCCTCTCCCCTTGTGTGTGATGAAAAGAAGGAGGTGAGTGTGTACGTTGAAGGATGCACTTAGCTTCATTTCAGCACTGAGCTGTGTGACGTGTGTCATTAGCGGTGCCCAGGAGTCTTCTTGCCATGGGGATAGTCAGCAGCAAGGTGGGATATGAGAGTGATCTGTGGGCTTAATGATGGGCAAGTGAAAGTATAATGTTAGATGGTATCCTGTGCATAAGGATGAAGAGGCTGGAAACTTAGCAGGTATGGTGTTGTTTCTGTGGAGTTGGCTCAGTATTTGAGTGAACAGGTGAAGGTAGCTCCTGTTAAGTTCAGCTCACCTAAGCAGAAGTTTTGCTTTTGCAAAAAGAAAGCATTAGATCCTGTCCTACAATGACCTTGTGCCCTGTTCCCTTAGTGTTCTGCACTGTCTTCAAAAACAGAGTGTGAGTAGGTGGGTTTATTGGGTCATTGCTCAAAGAGGGAAAAGTTAAGGTTGTTGTCAGATGCTACCGGTGTGGTGCTCTGCTCTGTTCAATGTTGATAACAGTCGGCTGCGTGCGTGTTCCCTCTGTGTGCTGCCCCGGCTCTGCGCAGATAGCTGACACAGCAGACCCCGAGAGAACCCCCAATGACCACAGACTCTGGTAAGGTACGAAGGCACCTGGCCAGGTTTATTGTTGAAGAGAAACACAGTCTCTAGCTCCCCGGATTAGATATCCAAGGTGCTGCTAGCTAGTACATATGTGCTCCCTGGCAATGGACTAGCTCAGTCAGTGGCAGGACTTTCCACTGCCCCCGAGGCCAGACAAAGACACCGCCCCAGGGATGCATTCTTACACACAGGTACAAACAAGTTACACCTCACTCCTGACGTAGTGAGGTGCAACCCCTCTACGTAGCAAGGTGCCTCCTCTCACTTTGTACATGTTGGTTCGAACAAAACAACTCTATCCATCATATTACCCTTTTGGCTCTGTCATTGGGATGGGTCGGCCTGTTCCTTGTTATCTGTGTGGAATGTACAAGTATGCGAATGTTCTGATATCTGGTGTCCAGTACCTGTTAGGTATGTCTCTTTTTGCAGCATCAGCCCTTTCCTCGCCAGCTTCTGTGAGCAGGGCCTGCCTCTGGCTCACAGCTTAACTTTGCTTTATGTTAGCAAAGTCTTGACCATTATTTTAGTTTAGGCCTTAGGCCTCATACCAGGCCTCTGATAAGGGTTTATGTTTCAGGGCCTCATCTTACTACAGTTGTGTGGACTTGTACCTCAATTCTTCATTTCCTAGTTTTTAGAGGTTTGAGTGAACTGAATTTGACCTTCCAGAAGGGCACAAGACACCCCAGGGCAACCTTAACTGCGTTAACAAAGCATATTGTCAGTCAATTAAGAAAGCGTATTAAGAAAGTTACAGTTTTGTTAATGTTGTTGAAGTTTAATGCCTTGATTCAATAAAGCATTTAAATATGTGCTTAACTTTAAGCACGAGTGGTCCCACTGTTGTCAAATGGGCTATTTTACATACTTAAGGGTAAGCACATGCTTAAGTGCTTTGCCGAATGGCTGCTAAACTCATTAAAATTATATAATATATTTTTGTCATTTTACTCCAGATTGCTTGGCTCCTTTGAATAGTATCATTCTTTGTTGAAGAAAATATTTAATCTGTCCCGTGGATAGATGAGTTTGACTCTAATGGTTTTAGTACTTGTTCCGAGAGCTTTGACTTTTTAGTTCTCCAGATCTTTGCAAACAGAAGTGACACAAATATTTGTCAGTCCCACTGATACACACAAGTTTACTCTGTACTTTGTATCAGTTAGGGGTATGTGTGTCTTCATTTTAAATCTTGGACTTGAGGGAAAAACCCAAACAAACAATGGCCTTATTTTGCATATTTGTGTTTCTAGACATGAGGTGCTAGATCGCTTTGCCAAGGAAAAGGATGCAGTACTGGCTTCAGTGAAAGAAGTCCATGCTGAGCAAATACAGAAGTGGGAAAATCAGATAAGAGAACTGCAAATAAGTCATGAAACTCTGGAAATGGAGCTGCGTAGAAGGGAATGGAGGCATGCAGATTGTTTGAAAGAGAAAGACACTGTTATTGAAAAGTGAGTGATTTGATTCATCTTAGTTTAGTGAAATACAAGTGAAGACAGAATTCAGAATATCTTACATGAGCAGTGTTGTGTTTCATTGCTTATATGAATCAAAAAGTGTACAATTATTTAATTAAGATTGCTTTAAATACCAGGTGTGGTATCTGACCAAAGGTGTGTATTTATAGAATTTTGGAAGAAAAATGTTTGAGAGTAGAACCAGTGGAAAAAAATTTATTTTTGCCATTACCAACATAAAAATTTAAGACTTTTTTTAACCTCTCTATTGTTGAAAATGAGAGGTGGTTAAAGTTAAAATATGGCATTGATATAGTCCTTAGGTTGGACTTTTATAGTCTGGTAAAATCTGTTTTGATTTGGCTAAATTATAAGTTTAGAAATTGTACTACTCTCATGTGAACTAATATTTTGAAAAACAATAAGGGGTTTTAGGATTTTGGGTTTTTTTGTTTGTATTTTTAGTAATATTTTTCCAGCATTATAATGCCAAAATGGCTGCATTGTGCATGTGTCCGCAAGGATGTTTTGTTGTTACATTTAGTATGGTACTTTTAAAAAATGAAGGAAATCTTTTTTCATTCAGCTGCTTCAATAAAACAGGAATGAGCAGGGACTCGGAGGGAGCACTCCCTTGCTGCATACCATATTAAAAGTGCCATATGAAATAAGGCAGGTCGCTGGAGGACCCTTTTCTCCTTCATTGCAAAAAAGTGTCTAGTCAACAAGGTGTGACTCTGCAGGATACTTTACATTGCTGAGTTATATGCAGGCGTGCTGGAAGAATGTGTATAGTGGGGGTGTTGAGAACCATAGAACCAAACTGTAAACCCTGTATATGATGGAAACCACTTCAAGCCAGGGGGTGCGGAAGCACCCGTAGTTCCAGCACCTATAGTTATATGTGTACATAGAATTATTCCTGAGAGAATTCTGCACCAAAAAAAATAAAAATGCACCAAATATTTTAAAATTCTGCAAATTTTATTTGTCAGTAAATAAATGTGGCTCCAGCATGGCAGTGGGGAGCACAGGCCACTGGCTGCATTGAGGTGGGAGATCACTCTGAAGCCCCCACCTCCCCTGGTGCAGGGACTCAGCAGTGAGGCTGCACCCAACTCTGACACAGTGCAAGGGCTGGGCCTGCCTCAGAAACACCCCGGGGCCCTGGCCCTCTGTGCCAGGTGCACCAGGTGTGGATGGGCAGCCTCAGGCCAGCAGGATCCAAGTGTGGAGGGGCTTAGTGTGGGGTGATCCAGGTGTGGGGTGAGAGGTTTCTGTGTGGGGCAATCTGGGTGCGGGCAGCTCAGTGGGAGATCTGAATGCACAGGGGCTCATTGGGGGGTTCTGGGTGCAGGGGCAGTGGGACACTGTAGGGGATCCAGGTGAAGGTGGTTGGGGCTCAGGATGGGAGGGTCTGGGTGTGGGGAGATGAGGCTCGGTGGGGGGGGGTCTTGGTGTGGGGGTCTCAGTGAGGGATTCCAGGTGCTGGGGGATTGGAGCTTGATGGAGTGGGTGTCCAGGTTCAGCTGGTTGGGGCTCAGAGCGTGGGGGTCTGGGTGTGGTGGGCTTGTCAGGGGGGTCCACGTGTAGGGAGGTAGGGCTTGTCAGGATGAGGGTTCGATGGCCTTCTTAATGGGGGAGCCCCAGCTGCTGCTGAGGGGACACCACATGCTGGGCTCCCGCTTCCCCCCGCGATTCCCCTATACCCTTTTCTTCCCCATCCCATCCCTCTTCCCCCCCACTCCCACATTCCTCTCCCTCTGCCCTATTCCACCCCCCTTCCTTCCCCACTGCCTCTTCTCCCACCCCCTCAACCACCCTTCCCTCATTTCCCCTGACCCACCTTACCCAGCCCCACAGCGGGCACTTACTGTTGCACAGAAAACAGGAGGGCTCCCAGCACACAGAAGGGGAGAACGACTGGCACTAGGGCCCAGGAGGCGGCGTTCAGCTGCAGAGTCTGCAGAGCCCAGACGCAGCCTCCTTCAGTTGGGCACCCTACCTATCCTCTCTCATTCAGTATTGAAAGGTCAATACTTGCCTCTGATTGGCCCACAATCTCAGCCTCCATCGCCTAAAATGATAGCTCTGAGACGTGAACTTCTTTGTTCATTTGTTCATCTCAGTGGGTATTTTCTTTCCCCTCTCCCCAGTGTCAGTGATTGAGAGCTTGGGATAGTGGGGCGGCACTTCGGGCTCTTCGGCGGCAATTCAGCGGCGGGTCCCTCATTCCCTCTTGGAGCAAAGGACCAGCCGCCAAATTGCCGCCGAAGACTGAAGCGGCGACAGTAGAGCTGATCGGGATCATGGCTTTTTTTTTTTTTTTGCGCTGCTTGGGGCGGCAAAAACCCTGGAGCCAGCCCTGGTTGCACACATACAAAATGGGAAATGACTGCCTAGGAAGGACTATTGTGGAAAGGGATCTGGGGGTCATAGTGGACCACAAGCTAAATATGAATCAACAGTGTAATTCTGTTGCTAAAAAAGGAAACATCATTCTGGGATGTATTAGCCGGACTGTTGTAAGCAAAACATGAGAAGTAATTCTTCCACTCTACTCTGCGCTGAGTAGGCCTCAACTGGAGTAGTGTGTCCAGTTCTGGGAGCCACATTTCAGGAAGGATGTGGACAAATTGGGGAGAGACCAGAGAAGAGCAACAAAAATGATTAAAAGTCTAGAAAACATGACCTATGAGGTAAGATTGAAAAAATTGGGGGTTTTTTGTCTGGAAAAGAGAAGACTGAGAGGGGACATGACAACAGTTTTCAAGTACGTAAAAGGTTGTTACAAGGAAGAAGGAAAAAAATTGTTCTTAATCTCTGAGGATAGGAGAAGAAGCAAGGGGGTTAAATTGCAGCAAAGGAGGTTTAGGTTGGACATTAGGAAAAACTTCCTAACTCTCAGGATTTTTAAGCGCTGGAATAAATTGCCTAGGGAGGTTGTGGAATCTCCATCATTGGAGATTTTTAAGAGCAGGTTTGACAAACACCTGTCAGGGATGGTCTAGATAATACTTAGTCCTGCCATGAGTGCAGGGGACTGGACTAGATGACCTCTCGTGGTCCCTTCCAGTCCTATGATTCTATGGTCATTCCACCTCCTCTCCCCTCTCTGAGCTTGTGATATACCAATACCAGACAGGTTGAGATGAGCAGCACATGACTGACACAATCATCCAGCCAAATTCTGCTGACAGTTGTTGAGGTCACATGTCTTGGCTGATATTAAGTTGTTGATGGGTCATCAATAGAACTATTACTACCTTGCATATAACCAGCATGAACCTGAGTTTCAGATTGTATGCTTCAGGTGTCCCTCCTCCAGAGAGATGGTCACAGGTAAAGTCAGAGATGGATGGTCTCGTCTAGGAGTTAGTCTTGTCTTGTGCCCATCATGTCTGGGATTGGGGTGATCAGGGAGTGTTGGATGTGTTTGCCCTGTGGGTTTGGCATCCCCCTTGTGTGCCAGATCCCTAAGACATACTAGGATCTTTTGATCCCCTTCAACTACTGTACTGGCATGTTGTTTCTTGAAAAGTAGCATATCCCCCGGTGAATGTTGGGGATAAATTTAATATTGGTTGTGGAGATAGGATAGAAGAAAGGTAGGAGGGAAGAAAGTGGGCTTGGTGTCCACAGTAACGCTTTAAAGGGTAAGATAAGTAAATACCAGAGTCTTTTCTGCTGGCCTAGGATTTACCGTCCTTTCCTCTTTTTGAACTTCTTGTCAACCTCCTGATATGGACTCTGAGCTGTGTGTATATTGGAAATGTGGACTGATATTGAGAAAATAACAGCTGAGAATTCAGGGAGACAGTAACTTACTGGTAGAAATGAACCTCTTTGGCTAGGGAGCCTGTTTTAAGGCTTCCCCTTGGCCTGGAAGACTGCAGCTGGAACAACATGAGCCTTTTTGTCTAGGGTGCCTCCATTTTTCTACACATTTGATAGTACACAATTTGCAAGCACACATTTCTGACTCAAAAAGTAGGAGCTTCTGTGATATTTAAAAAGATTTGTCATAAAACAGTCCTCAGTCCTCTTCACTGAAAGTCTTCTATTAATTTCTGTGGTTTTTAGAGAAATCATCATTAATATTAATATTGCTTTGGTATATTTGCAAAATGTAACTTTTAGGAGGATAATAGTAATAGAATCAGTTGCTTTGAATAAGACTTGCTTGCTGTCTTAAAAAGAAACAATATATTTTGTTTGTAGAAGTATATGTTTTTATAAACTTTGTGTAGGCTTCAAGGAGAGCTAACAACACTGAAAACAAGCTGGGATTCTCATCTAGCTCAGATCTCCAAAGAGACTGTTTCTAAAGACCTTCAAATTCAGTCATTGCATGAGGAGGAGGTGAAGCTGAGGGCAGAATTGGCCAGATTCCAGCAGGATATAGCAAGGTAAGGGATTCTAAGAGATTGCTAAACCTTTGACCCCTTTGTGGTACAATATCCTGTAGGATCTTCCATCCTTCACTTACTTCTTTCCCCATTAATACTTCTGTTCATGGGACCTTGTCCAATACTTCCCTTCATTTCTCTAGTTGTTCTTTATAGAATTGGTGTAACTTTGTCTAACCACTTCTTTATAATTTTCTTTCTCAGTTTTGTAAATTCACCAAATTGATTGGTATGTACTCCAAGAGTTCTCCTTTATGATCAATACCCTAATTAGCTCCCTTCCAAGTCCATATAAAATCCAAAATTGCCTCTCCTCAGATTGTCTTCCACACTCTTTGAAACAAGAAGTTGCCCGCTACAGAGTTCAAAATGTTAGTTAATTACCCATTGTATGTTTCAGTAATTAAAATCTCCCTTCAGCACCAGAGCTTCAGATATTGGACATACGATGTTGTTTCCCCAGTTCAATGGTCTCTTAGTAATTGAACTAGAAATTCAGGGAACGGAAAAAAACATTCACGTTGGTCCTCTGTGTCATAGGTATAAGCAGCAACTGTCTCTGGCAGCAGAACGAGAGCAGATTCTGGAACGGGCTAAAGTGCAAGCAGAACTGGACTGGCAGCGGCGCTGTGAAAATGCTGAAAGAAATCAATATCAGAAATCAGAGGATCTAATACAGAGCCTGTCAACAGCAAGGGACCAGGTCATTATTAGATCAAATTGACTTTGGTCTGTACTGGGTGGTTTCATCACTCTCAAGGTCCCTTCCAGCCTTACATTTCTGTAATTCTACAGACAACTTACTTGGATTTAAAATAATAAAAAAGATACCCTATCCAAGGCTGTAGACACCTTAACATCATTAATAAAACAATAAATAAAATCCCAGCAGCATTAAAGTAATCATTTCAACAGGAATTCAGACAGCCAGACACCTACAAATACTCTTTTCTACTCCTTCATCATTATGGGAAGCTTACCCTCAGAACTCTCCCCAGAGCCTATCAAACATTTATTTTGCAATGTTTCCAGGAAGTCATCCAAATTCGGGATATTTTGGATCAAGTGAGGGGAGCAAGTCCTAGGTCTCGGAGCCCTCATGGAGAACACTCTGCCAGCCACCCTTTTCTCTTTTCTAATGAAAGGGGTTCAGGTTGAACACCCCAGCTGTGTCAGTATGGCACAGAAAGAGAAGTGATTCCTCAGGTACATAAACTCCACCTGGAAACCAATGGGGAGCCAGTGTAGATCCCAGAGCACTGGTGTCATATTCTTCCAGCAATATGCCCTGCTCATGAAGCAAGCCATTGGATTTTGCACCAGCTTCAGTCTCTGAATGGTTTTAAAGTGTAGTCCCATGTAGAGTGGACTACATTGCAGACACCCTTCTTGTTCAGAGATTTTACAGAATGTACTGGTGATGGTTGTCAATGGCCAATTGCCAAGTAACCACATGGGTATAATGAAATGACCTGTTTACTATTTTAAAAAGTAAACTTTAATCCTGGTGTTTTATAACACCACTCTGTATCCCAAGTGCTTTATAGACATCAATGAATGTCTGGGAGGCAAATTATTATTATTGTCACTTTTACAGGTTAGGAAGTTGAGGCACAGGGAAGTTAAGTGACTTTTTCAGGGTCACACAGGAGGTCTGTGGCAGAGCCAGAAATAGAACACATGTTTCTTGATTTCCTGTCATGTGATTGAACCAGAAGACCCATTGTTCCTCCCTTCTAATAGCTCTGTACTGTCTGTACTTAAGACACAGTAATTTTGTGTTTTGTAGGTTACAGCTCAGCTACAAGAGAAGGAACAGAAGCTGTGTGAAATGGAAACAGTCCTGTCTGCTTTGACCTTTGAAAGAGACCAAGCAGTGCAGGCACTTCAGAAACATGGTATATTGCCTGAAGGAGAGAAACAGGTTAGACAACGCTTATTGCCTTGTCTTTGGTTGAATTCATTCCGATACAGCCAGCTATGTGGGGCTTGTCTTCACTAAATTTGTATACCTCAAGTTAATTGATTGCATGTTAATTTGAGGTACAAACATTTCCAGCCTGGAACAAATGTATAGGGGTGTCTACACTAGCCTTTACAAATGTGTTAAGTATCTGTACCTCTGGTCAATGTATACCATAGAAGATATTCCATTTAACAGATGTAATGTGTGCTCTGGAAAGGACTGTCAGAGACCCCAACAATTCATTTTGGGGTATTATCCTTTAAAGGAAAATGCAGTGATTAATGCGAACATCTTAGGTAACTAAGGGCTAGATTATCATTGGCCTTATTCAGTCATGCAATGGACCCTCTCTTACTCCCCTGTTTGGTCCTGCTCAGATTTAGATTCTGGCCAGAGGAAGGACAGAAGAGGCTACTCTTCCACTACTTTGAACAAGTGGACAGGGATGGGGAGGAGCCCTGACTGCCCCAATCACTCACTGGCCAAAGTATTATGCCAGGTGTACAGGGGAGTAAACTGCTCCAAGAAAAGGAGCAAAGTAATTTTCTTCTTCCTCAAAGCAAAGGAGGAGCAGAAAAAGAATTGTGATTCTCTGTTCTGCTCCAGGGTTGGCACAGTGCAGATTTTAAGATTGTTAGTCTTAAATGAATATTGTAAAAATATATGAAATTGCAAAATCTTTTTAGAATGCCTGCTGCTGTTTTAGTATCTCAATTACTGTCTCCCATTAAGAGCTGCCATTTTACTAATTCGTCTCAGCAGGAAGTCCAATTTGCAAACATAGGGTTCAGTTGCAAATGTACTTAAGCACAGTGGGACTTAGGGCAATAGTCATCATCCCATCACATGGAAGCAAAGGTGCTGCATTTGTAAAATTTTTAGTGGGGCCCAGAGGTCAGGGGTGCAAGGGACAGCGCCTCCTATAATTGGAGTCTGGGGGGTGAAACCCCCCCAAATAGGAGAAAAATACCTGCCATACCTCCAGCATACTTGGTGCATGGGGTCACAGTGCCACTCAAATTTGGCCCAGATACCCCCAATGCCACTCAAATTTGGGGTGTCCCAGTAAGTAACCTGGATCCCCTCTTCTGGTTGCACTCTTGGCTTAAACATTGGTAGGGCTGGGCCTTCTTTCCAGAATATTGTTGGAGCCTGGTCCCCCATGAGTCCATATAGCCCAGTGCCTATGCATGGAAGAATGATTCTCTGCTGAGTTTTCCCTGAATCATAGAATCATAGAAGTATAGGACTGGAAGGGACCTCAAGAGGTCATAGTCCAGTCCCATGCACTCAAGGCAGGACTAGGTAATAACTAGATCATTCCTGACCGATGTTTGTCTAACCTGTTCTTAAAAACCTCCAATGATGGAGATTCCACAACCTCCCTAGGCAATTTGTTCCTGCACTTAACTACCCTTACAGGAGGTCTTTCCTAATGTCCAACCTACACCTCCCTTGCTGCAATTTAAGCCTATTGCTTCTAGTCCTATCCTCAGAGGCTAAGGAGAACAATTTTTCACCCTCTTCATGTCCCCCCGTCAGTCTTCTCTTCTCCAGACTAAACAAACCAATTTTTTTTTCAATATTTCCTCATAGGTCCTGTTTTCTAGACATTTTTGTTGCTCTCCTCTGGACTTTCTCCAATTTGTCCAGACCTTTCCTGATAGGTGGTGCTCAGAATTGGACACAATACTCCAGTTGAGGCCTAATCAGCATGGAGTAGAATGGAAGAATTACTTCGTGTCTTGCTTACAACACTCCTGCAGAATGATGTTTGCTTTTTTGGCAACAGTGTTACACTGTTGACTCATATTTAGCTTGTGCTCCACTATGACTCCCAGATCCCTTTCCGCAGTACTCCTTCCTAGGCAGTCATTTCCCATTTTGTATGTGTGCAGCTGATTGTTCCTTCCTAAGTGGAGTACTTTGCGTTTGTCCTTATTGAATTTCATCCTATTTATATCAGCTCATTGTCCAATTTGTCCAGATTATTTTGAATTTTAATCTTATCCTCCAAAGCACTTGCAACCCCTCCCACCTTGGTATCATCTGCAAACTTTATAAGTGTACTGTCTCTCCTTGAGTGGCACTGCGACCCCATGCACATGGTATGATGGAGATATGGCAGGTATTTTCTCCTACTGGGGGTTTTTGTCCCCAGACTGCAATTTAGAGGGCTCTACCGCTTGTACCCCTGACTTCTGAGCCCCACCAAAAAATTTATAAGGAATCATTGCTTTTGAGGATCTTAGGAAGAATGTACTTTTTTTCTCAATTTATTTCTGCAGTTAGCTAGAAAAACGGATTATAAGTGAAAGTTAGTTTGTGTTTTCATTAGATAATAATATGGTTTTAAAATTTGTTGTGGACAAAGATGAAGTGGTTGGCTCCTCCCCAGCCCCTTTCTCATATCCTGTACTTCTAATCTTATATTAATATGGCATTGTGGCTGTCCTTGAAGGACTGTATATTTCCCGTCCCTTGTTGAAGTAAAGTGGCATTTTAGTATTGGAAAATCATTCTTGCTGCCTTCTGTCCTTGAAGATTGTAGTCCACAGATACTTGGCTCTGGCCCAGCTCGTATATGACCAGAAATAGAAAGCAGGCACATAAATTGTGTGTAGACAGAGACTTGGCTTCTTGTTTGAATATTACAGTGGAAGGAATTATAATGTTCAGGGAATAATTTTTGCCTTTGAATGGCATGTGCTAAAGACCTGAAAGAAATTAAATTCTGTTGGAAATATTAAAAAATTACTATTTTATAAGTTTCATTGTGATGAGGTAGACAGAAATATCATCCCACTGCTGCAAGTAACAGTTAAGGGACAGGCTTGTCATGTGTATTTACATAATTATGCCACCTATGACTGAATAAAAATTTGGGAGACTGTTGAGAATCCCAGATTGAGAGAGCAGAAGGAAAATTTGAAAATCTGAAAATATTCCAGCGGAAAACATTTTTGTGGTTACTGTACTCTAAATGGGGAAGCAGGCAATAAAGAGTCTTTAAGCAGTGCTTAAAATTATGCTGTAAATATTAAAATGGAATAAATCGGACATGAAAAACCATCATGTGGTGAAGAAATCTGCAGGTAGGATTTAGAAAGTTGGGAAGAGACTTGTCTGTTAGAATATTGAAGAAAAATGGAGAACCATATCCCCAGCATATTTTTTCATAATGTAGCTGAACATCTAATACGAATCAGCCTAATAATACATATTTCCAAGATACATTCAGTTTGTGCATTAATTTTGGACTTTCATTTTTTTTCTACTTTCATATTTTATATTGTGTTAAGGACTGCAGTGCAGTAGAACAGGAAAATATATCCCAAGCATAGTTGAATCCCTAAACACTACTTTCTGGCTATATGTGTAACTTTCAACACCTCTGCCATCTGTATTACTGATCCCTGCTTTAGGTTTAAATCCTTCTAATCAACTTGCAAATCACTGAGAAATGTGAAAACTTTCCTGGGGCTGGACAGGAGATTTCTGATTTTGCTAATATCTGTTGCTTCACCCCATTGAGATTTTGGCAGAACTGTATTCATAACAGGCCTTTCTGAAGGATGAAAGTGAAGAATGTATTGTGGTGCACCCTAGTGCCCAATCACTACTTGTTAACCAGGAAAATGGGGTTCTCCTTGAATAGAACATGAAGAACTGTGTATATATTAAAAAGCAGTATTAACCAGGTCTACTATTTTCTGGAGCTAGGATACAGAATTTTTAGATCAAAGAATATTCTATAATACAGTTTTTATATATTCCCAGGCACAACGTACATGAAAATAGAGTTAAGGTTGCAAATACATATCAATTAAGAAATTTTTTTTACAGTATTTCTACTATTTTAAAACAACAACAAGCACATATTTGAAAGCCTGGAAATCTAAAAGAATGAAGTTCTAGGGGCAGATCCTCAGCTGGTGTAAATTGTCATAGCTCCATTTAAGTCAATAGATCTATGGCAGTTTTCAGCTGCTGAGAATCTATCCCTTTAGGTTACACAAACAACCTTAACTCTGGCCCCACATCAATACTCACCTTTGCCTGTCCAACAACAACTTGTTTACACCCAACTACCAAAATGCCATACCACAGTGTCCTACCATTTCTAATATGGATCACAAACCCTCTGCTGCAAACCACCTCCCATTCATCACATATGAGCCACAAACCAAATGCAAGCACTCCTCAACTTCAATAATTAAATTTTACATTCTCATAACATTTCATATAAATATCATATAGTAGCATAATTAAACCAAGCATTTTGTTACATTTATTAATCTTATGCTTTCTCAAAAATTCTCCTCTGGCAGAAATTTCTCTACACAAGAAATTTCAGGTGGAAAGAATTTGTTTTGAGGAAGTAGTAAGGTGAGGGGACAAAACTGGGCTAACAATGGAAAGCTAGTTACTGTGTAACCTTTCTTATATAGTCACTTCAGCAACTTTATAAGAAAGTGCAGACTGCATCGCCATATATATCTGAGTACCAGAGGGGTAGCCGTGTTAGTCTGGATCTGTACAAGCAGCAAAGAATCCTGTGGCACCTTATAGACTAACAGATGTTTTGCAGCATGAGCTTTCGTGGGTGAATACCCACTTCTTCGGAAACTCACCTGACTCTCCGTTC
Organism: Platysternon megacephalum; assembly: GCA_003942145.1. NCBI lineage: Eukaryota > Metazoa > Chordata > Testudines > Platysternidae > Platysternon > Platysternon megacephalum. The sequence goes on along the minus strand of QXTE01000107.1, from coordinate 5,783,031 downwards.
ATACTGGCTGCTTTTATTCTTCCCTCATTGTAAGTTGACTCCAATAATTATTACTCAGATATTTTCAGTGTTACATTTCTGGTTACATTTGTAATTTTTCCTTTTCTGCCTCTGAAAGACACTATACCCATCTGTGCAAAACGTTCTCTCTTGTCTCATCTTTTGATGAAGGACCCTATTTAAATAAAAACTCCATTGAATAGAGGGGAAGAGTGTATTTCTGTCAGTTAAACTGATCTACTTTTTCTTTGTCATTTTAATAAATCTGACCACAGTTCTAACTGTTGTACTTTTTTCTCAGGTAACTCCCAGAATTACCTGATTATTTTCCTCTTTCAGCTGTTCTCTTCCCATATCATCTTAATACTTTTTAACCTTGAGCGGATTATTATTTGCTGTGTTTGGAAGACACTCCATCACTGATAATAACATGATGTCACTGTTTTATTTTTCAGATGTTTCTAGGTGATAATAAAGGAGTTCTTGGAAAAGATTTTCCTGCCACAGAGATCCAAAGATTAAAGGAACAGAACACCAGCCTGCGGATTGCTATTGCAGAAATGAGGAAAGAAATGGAGACTCTCAGTGATCAGACACCATCCTCGTTCCCCAGGAAAGAAAAGATACAATACACACAGCAAACTGCCACTGATGCTAAGGCTGCTACAGTCATATTTACTCCTGGTAATATAGAGAACTGGGTTGAAAGTGCTACTCTCTAGCAGTTGTGTATGGCATTTCACACTTTCCTCTTAAGTCACTGCTCTTGCCTTAGAATACTATTTTCATCTTATTTAACAGAAAGAATAGCTATAAACAAGAAAAAATGCTATTTTAAAATGTATCCCTTTAATGAATATTATCTGTCTATATTTTGAAACATTTTAGTATCAGTTTACATTTTTCTTTTTTCTTTTCCTTTTCACATTACCTGTGAGAGGTGTATTTTAAATACTCATCACTCAGAAGGAAATTCAGAGAAGAATACATGAGTTGTGAACAGGAGCGCTACCAGCTTTTTCGCCGCCCTAGGTGGCGGACGGTCCCGCCCCCAAAATGCCGCCCCCGACAGAGGCGGCGGAAGGTCCCGCCCCCAAAATGCCGCCCCCGACAGAGGCGCTGGCGCCCCCCAAATGCCAGTGCCCTAGGCGACCGCCTAGGTCGCCTAATGGGTTGCACCGGCCCTGGTTGTGAATGAACATGTACATTACAGGGGGAACTGGTAGCAACCACTATAGTTAAGATTTGCCAGTTATTTCTATTTGAAACCCCCAGCTCATAACTTGCTGAAAAATTAACCATTTGAGCTACAGTTTTGCAAGCATAGTCTCTACCAAAAATTTTCTAAAATAAAGTTTGCGCCAAAATTGTCCATTTTTTTGAGTATAAGGAGAATGAAAACTACAATTTCCCCTTCATAAAGAAATTCTTTTTTGAACTTTGGGAAGGAAAGATAACTGTAATTTGATAGGGAAATAACCATCCCAAAAGAGAAGCATTTGAATGTTTTGGTGAAAAATTGACCATTTTTGAGCCTTTTAATGGCCCTTTTGCACATGCATGGTACAATTGGTATAGATTTTTTAAACACTTTTTTTTGCCAATAATCTAAACATGTGCAGCTGAACTGTATATTTGCTCACTGCACATGCCTCGCTTAGCTAAACATTCAACTTCTGAGTCCTCTGAATTACTCCAAAGCCAGCCAAGACCATTTTCTGGATCTGAGAAAACCAGACAGACCCAGCAAAGTAGATTCTCCTGCACCTGCTGCATTCCCCTCCAAAATGGCTGTTTATTCTGTTCTAACTTTGAGGTTTCATTGTGAATAGTTATGGATAGTTAAGAATAGTTAACACAGTTATTTTAAACCTTGCCGTTTCCAAGCAAACATTAATTGATGGGCTAATTATTATGTGCAGAGGTGTTCATTAGACACAAACTCTTATTTTACCTATTAAGTTATACTCTGTTAGTGAAACAATTTGATTACTCAGTTCAATCAAAGATTTCTATTCATTAATTCTAAAGGACATTTCTCTCTTCAATCTTCAATGCTAGTTCTGATATGTGCATATAGTTCTTCCCTGCTAATAGCTGAAGACAATACCATTGAGCCTTTTTGTTGACACCATCCTCCTATATATAAAAAGTTTGCAGCTGCCAAAGCTCAGTTGTTTCTGTTTCCAGTAGTTGGAGGATATAGTACTCTTATCAGCTGGATCTGATGCTGTTCACCCGAGGGTACTGAAGGAATTAGCTGAAGAATTCTCAGCGCCACTGGTATTTACGAACTTATGGATGACAGGAGAGTCCCAGAAGACTGGAGAAGGGCTAATATAATGCCCATTTATAAAAGGGAGGAAAAGGAGGAGCCGGGGAACTATAGACCAGTCAGCTTGACTTCAATACCTAGGAAGCTACTAGAGCAATGTATAAAACATTCAGTTTGCGAATACCTGGAGGATGAAGGGGTGATCACTAGAACAAATCATGCAAAACCAGCTTGATTTCCTTCTTTGACAGGGCAACTGATTTGGTGGATGGGGGAATGTGGTGGACATAATATACCTGGACTTCATCAAGGCTTTTGACACAGTCCCATATGCCATTCTGATAAGTCAGCTGAAGAAATGCAGGCTCGACAGAACTCCCACTAAGTGGATACATAATTGGTTAAACAACTGCAAACAAAGAGTAACTATTAATGGAATCAGGTTGTTGGATTGGAAGGATGTCTCAAGTGGGATTCTACAGGGATCTGTTCTGGGTCCAGTGTTGTTTAACATTTTTATTATCGATCTGGATGTAGATATAGAGAACATACTGATCAAGTTTGCAGATGACACAAAGCTAGGGGGGCTGCCAAAACTTTGGAGGATAGAGCTAAAATTCAGAGGGATCTTGCTAAATTGGAGAACCGGGCTATAGACAACAAAGTGAAATTCAACAAAGACAAATGTAAGGTGCTACACTTAGGGAAAAAAATCAAATGCACAAATACAGAATTGGGGGAAACTGGCTTGGCAGCAGCACTGCTGAGAAGGATCTGGGAGTTGTCATGGATCACCACTTCAACATGAGTCAGCAATGCGATGTTGTTGCAAAAAAAGCAAATGCAATTTTCGGTTGCATTAACAGAGGCATAGCATGAAAATCATGGGAAGTGATAGTACTGCTCTACTTGGTGCTGGTTAGGCCTCAGCTGGAGTAATGTGTCCAATTTTGGTCACCAGTGTATAGAAAGGATGTAAAGAAACTGGAAAGGATCTGGAGGCGAGTGACAAAGATGATCAAAGGGATGGAATGCAACCCATATGAGCAAAGTCTGAAGGAAATGGGTCTGTTTAGTTTGGAAAAAAGGAGATTAAGGGGGATATGATTGTGGTCTTCAAATACTTGAAAGGCTGCAATTAAAAAGATGGAGAAACAGTCTCCTTTTGCCACAAAAAGCAATGGTTTCAAACTACAGCATAGCAGATTTAGATTAAATCTCAGGAAAAATTTCCTAACTGGTAAGAACGGTAGGGCAATGGAACAGACTGCCTAGGGAGGCTATGGAAGCTTCTTCACTGGAGGTTTTCAAAAGGAGGCTGGATAGCCATCTGCCTTGGATGGTTTAGACACAACAAATCCTGCACTTTGGCAGGGGTTAGACTAAGATGACCCTTGCGGTCCCTTCTAACTCTAGAATTGTATGATTGGATAAAAGGAAATTCTCTAGCAAGTGGTCTGCCAAACTCACTATGATTTAATTGCTTGTTTAAGTTAAAATACCTTTTCCAATATCATTTTTTTATGTTTGTAGATTATGTTCAATCCCTGGAAGAGGAAATCAGAAAGTTAAAGCACAAATACTGGATAATGGAAGAGCAACTAGAAAAGGCATCTAAATTTTCCAGAAAATCATCTGCTCCATCCCATGACCCATCCAGCACTCAGCACCACTCAACTCCACCCATCACTCAGCTCCACACCCACAATTTCCAGGAAACTAATGGTAAGAGAAACATGTTTCAGCATTAATCTCCACTAGGATCCAGTTGGTGCCTCCCTACCATGTGGTCTTGTAGGAGAACTGCAAAGGAGAACCAGCCTCAGACTCCTGCTGGTAGGAGCAGAAGCAGCCAAAACATACTTTTGGCCCTCTTGACATTCCAGTTAAAACTGCAGAATGTTCTCAGACCTTTTCTCTGCCCTGTGCTGATTGGCTGTTTGCTCCAACCTACTCCTCCTCCATCCCCTCCCTCACATCCTCCTCACTTCTGCTTCACTCCACACCTGCTCTTCCTGCCCCCTGCAGTAGTCATATCATATAATTTAATTTTCTGGGAATTTAGCAGTGTTTATTTAAAAAATTAATAAACAGGCAAAGAGGAGTGTAAAAAATTAACGTCACCGTTTTCTAGGTGAATATCAGGGTTAATATTGGGGAACGGGAAGAGAGAAAAAAGCAACAAATAGAGAAAAGTAAGAGTTTATTGTTTATGAAATCATTATCTCTAATGCCAGTTGGACAAATAAAACTTATTTTTAAAACAAAAATAGTTTACTTTTGGTGACTTTCATAGTTACACTGAGGCCTCTTATATCAAGTGTGAATTCCAAAAGTCCTAAGGAGTCCTAGGGAGTGTAGGAAAAGCATCTTTTCCAAGGCTTGTTCTCCTGAAGTCTTGGACATGTCCCTGAGCCCAGCTACTCACACAGGCTATCACTGGGGTCTGTGGGTGGTGGGTAAGGGGTGCCCAGTGAGAAGAGGGAAGGTCCCCAATACTCATGGATCCCAAAATCATCATCTTTCCTGTCAGAGGTGGGACACAGGGGCAGGGAGTCAGGAGAGAGCAGATTCCAGTCACTGATTTGCGAACAGCATGGGGGCTGCCATTGCCCTCCTCCCCACATCGTGTGCTCTCCAGCTCTACTCCTCAGGGCCACAGGGAGATTAGAACAACCTGTTCCTGGCCCAGGGGCAGGCAGGAGCTCTGTCTGGTGGGTGCAGTGGATGGGGTTTTGTGCCCTGGGGCTCCTCTCCAGACAATGACATGTCTCCAGACAGAGCTGCTCACAGGAGTTATCACAGAGGGGAAATGGGGGGTGGGGTGTCAGGGAGAGGGGTACCTGATTCGGGGGCAGGGGGAGGAGGTGTCAGATGGGGGAAGGGGTGCCCAGCATTCATGGGGGGAAGTTGGGGAGGGAGGTACAGGCTGACAGTCCTATAATTTCCTGAGTTGTCGTGTCCACCCTTTTAAAATATTGGCACAACATTAGTTTTTTCTAGTCTTCTGGAAAAAGTGTTCCAAGGGTTATTGAAAATAAATTTGCTGACTCTAAGGCTACCATCTCCTAATCATCCTATTTACATTTGGAACTAATTTTGGAATGTGAATACCAGGTGCCCAAGATTATTTCCGCCGATATAGCACCCTTTAAACAAAGTTATTGCGAGGTGGATGCTCATGATTTATGAAGCATGAGCCCTGTTGTATTATCTAGAAGTATTTCTGTCTATCAAAGATAAATAATAAGCATATACTGTTAGGTTACCCTACTGTATCTGCATGTTCAAGACTGTCTACTATAAAATATTCATTACCTCTGCTGGAACAATATACCTGTGTTGTAATCAGACCAGATAGTTGCTGTTTAAATCCCTCAAATCAAAGATTCTTGATCCACGGTGTAGTTCTTGTAGGTGCTAATATGTTATGGTTGCTTTTTTGCTTCATTTACCTTTTTTCTTTCAGGTGCATTTTGTGCTGATGAAGTTTTCTCTGGAGCTCCTTTGAAGAAGCTGGAAGCCAGAACAGCGCACTTGGACTCCATGGTAACACAGCACATACAAAAGGTATGAAGAATCTCGAGCTACCCAAAGCTGTTATCTTTGCTATTTTATATATTTTTGTTATACAAATTGTCTTTGTGAGTAAAATGTTCAGTATATGGAGCAAGATCTGTCTCACGGGCTGGCCTTTACAGAGGTGTCAGGGACCAGCCTACTGTGACAGATTCCGGTAAGGGAGAATGAGCCAATTCAGATCTACCTGGAAGTAATTAAATTCGTAGGTGGCTGGTTGGCTAATAAGCCTGCTAAAGGATTACCAGAGCTCAGCTGAGGTGGTTCCTAGAGACAGGAAGCTCCTGAGGAGAAGTACTCTCACAAGAGCTAAGCAGGAGAGCTCACCAAAGAGGGGCCTGGAAGGTGTGCTGTGGGGGACAGAGAACTCCTGAACGGTGGCAGGAAGCCCAGCCTGTTAGGAGCTATATGCTGAGCTGCAGCTGACAGATCTCCACAGACCTCTGGCACCAGCAAAAGATTCTCCTCACATAACTGGCAAGAGGCCTGACTCCAGGGAAGGGACTGAGCCAAGAGAACCCTGTTGGAGGGGAGTAGCGGCCCCTGGTTGGAACAGATAATCTAAGACTGACTCTGTTGCCCAGCTAGGATGCTGAGGTGAAGGTTTTCTTGTATTTTCATTAGGCCTTTCCTTAATAAACTAGGCCCCTCAGAAAAGCCTTGTTTAACTTATTGATGATGTATGGGAAAACTGAGGCTTGGTTCACTGGGGGTGCTATAGGGCAGGTACACCCTGTGACATCCTCCATCTGGCTAATCAGTGCTGTCCAAGACTGGAGAGGAAATAAAGGTGGCTTTAAGCCAACTTTATGTTCCTCCAATCCTGGGGCAAGCTGGTGTCTGCTACTGTCCCTGGTTCATGTCCTTTCTTGATTACACTTTTCAGATATTTTGTCATGCCTACCACCTTTTGTTGTTGCTTGTCTAAACTATGCAGATCTAGCTCTTTTAGTCTTTCCTCATAAATTGATTCTTCCATCCCCCCAATAATTTTTATTGCTCTTTTCTGAACTCCCACAAATATTTCAATATCTTTCCTGTAATGAAACACATAGAATTGAACGCAGTATTTTAGGTGTGATCTCACCAGAGTCCTAGAAAGAAAGCAGAACTATTATGTTGATGCTTCATAATGTGTGATGCTTTTTTATATGCAATTCAAACTACATTCACTGTTTTTTCACAACTATATCACTTTGATAAACTCATGTCTGATTTGCTGTCCGCTAGAGCCATAAAAATGCTTAAAAGAGTAAAAAACATGCCTTAATGGATAGACTTAAGGAGCTCATTTAGCTTAACAACGAGAATGTTAAAGGGTGGTCTCTGTCTCTCCCCCGCCGCAGCAGCCCCTGAGCTGGGGCTGGGAAGGAGGACTGTCTCTCCCCGGCAGCCACAGCCCTGGAGCTGGGGAAAGTCATCTCTTTCTCTGGCTGCCGCAGCCCTGCACATCCCAAATTCACCCCACCCCCTCTTCTCACCCACTGCCCCCTCCCACCTATTCCCTCCAAGGCCACCACCTCACCTTACATGTGTGTCTTCTCCAGGTCCAGGCACCTAATTGTGAAGCCACGCCTTCACGGCTCCACTAATTAGGTGGGTGGCCTGTCAATGTCTTGTGTGCGGCCGCCCAGGCATGCACCTTAGAGGGAACTATCTGTGGACCACCTGAATGGAGCTCGGTCCGCAGACCACAGGTCTCTGATGTAGATCATTTTACTGTCAAGAACTTAGTTTTTATATTTTGAGTGGTTATGCTTCTGATAGGTTATGCCCCTTAGGAAGCCACCTGATGTGCTGAGATACCACTGAGTCTACCTGTTCTGCCAGTTTGGGTCCCCTTTAACCTGTCTTGCTGAGCCAGGCAATTAAAGCCTCCTCTAACCCACACACAGGCAGGGCCACACCCAGCTGCAGATCACTCTGGGAAGACTCAGTTTAAGGGACTTGCTCCAACACTCTGATGCTCACTCCTTTTAAGGGGTACAGCCCAAAGATTTCATGAAATTCGCCCCCTCCCTCAATGTAGAGAGAGGTGTGCACACTTCTTGCCCCCCCGCCCCCCTCCAGTTAGAAATTACAGAAACTGGGTTTAATAATAAACAAAACAAATTTTATTAACTATAAGAGACAGATTTTAAGTGGTAAAAGGAGTAACAAACAGAACAAAGCAGATTACTGACCAAATGAAATCAAACACACAAACTAAGCTAGTTTCACTAAAGAAATTGGTTACAAATAGTATTTCTCACCCTAGATGTTGTTGCAGGCAGGTTGCAAAGTTCCTGTGGTTCAGAGTTCCAGTTATATTCCTTTTCAGACTGGACTCCTCCTGTCTCAGTCTGGACTCCCCCTTTGCCTTCCCTTCAGGTGGCGTTTGCAGTCTTTCTTCTTGGGCAGACAGCCATGGAGAGGAGTCCAGTTTGCCTTCCTCCCCACCCATCAATAGGATTTACTTAAGGCAGGATTCCTTTGTTTCCCAAACTTGACCCCCCCCCTTCCCTTACAGTGGAAAGTTATAAGAAGTCCCAGGTAATGTTTTAGTATCAGGTGACAAGACCACCTGACTCTGTAGTATCACAGCGTCCATGAGTCAGTGGCAGTATGGAGTGTCCACAGGAAAGCCAAGCTTTTCACAGTCCCTTGTCCTCGCTGATGGGCCATTCGCCCTGTCTGGCTTTTCCATTGTTGTACCTGAAGTGTTAGCAGTGGGCGTCGCCCAAAGTAGCATAGTTAAACTACAGATACATAGTCAATATTCCTAACTTCAGATACAGAAATGATACAGGCACACAAATTGGATAATCACTTTCAGTAAATCATAACCTTTCCAATGATATCTCACATGAGCCATCTTGCATAAAGTATATCTGTTATGTCATATTCATATCATAAGCATATTTTCAGAAAGAATATGGAATGACACGTCGCAATGCTGTACTTATATATAACATGTTTTCCAGTTGTAAGCATGAATGGGGGTCAATTTTATGGATTTGCTGAGTTGCCAGTTAGATTTTAAAGCTGAAATCTAACAGACTAGACTTGCCAATTTGATAAGTGTTTATGGTCACTATTGTGATGGAATTTAATCAGGATAACCCATTTTTATTGAGTTCAGGGAGAATTAGGGTATGTCTTCATTACCAATGTTAAAGCGCTGCCGCGGCTGTAAAAAAACCCACCCCCACGAGGGGAGTAGCTCCCAGCGCTGGTGCACTGTCTGTACTGCCCCTGTACAGCGCTGAAACATGCATCGCCCAGTTTTTCACACCCCTGAGTGAGAAAGTTTCAGCGCTGTAAAGTGGCAGTGTAGACAAGGCCTTAGCTTATTAATTTTAACTCTAGGTTCTTTTCAGGTCAATTTTTACCTTGGACAGTATTTCTTAAATCAGGACACAGTGTTCTTAATCAACACTTTATTCATTCATCCAAAAACACATAAATATATACACAGTGTATAGGTCAAGGTTACATACATCAAATTTTCTAGCTATGTACTGAACACAGAAATGCAGTCTCTCAAGCAATCGTCATAGGGTAAGTTTGAGGCTCAGCAGTTATACGATATATCAATACAAATGATCAAGATTCGTATTACATTTTCTGATGCTCATCAATCATCACTTCTTTAATACCGCTAACACATTTCTTATTCCAAGGAGTAAGGATGTTTTATTTTAAAGATTCTCTTAAGAGTGAGGTCCCTGCTATTTGAATAGTTTGGTATGGAAAAGTCAAGTTTAAAATGTCAAAAGCAATTACTGAAAGTTATTTAAATCTCTCTTAGGCCGCTTTGCTTGGGCTTACAAAGGGGAGCACGCATGTAGCATTAATTAGTTAAAATCCAAAACATGAGGTCTCACTAAAGAGTGTGGACTCAACAAGAGAACTTTCAGTTATTTATATTCAAGAACAGAAAAAGAAATACAATCTTTGAAATGAAATCTTATAGTTTCTTCTTTGTCCTGTTAACCCTGGAACTGGGTCTTTTCCACACAGCTGGTCCAAGTGTTGGTAGCACTTCTGGATTCTACAGCTTCTTTATAAATTCATTCAGCTCTATGGTCCACATGAGGGCAATCTTCTTATTTTCTATTGGGTATTGATTTTCAGAGCACTCTGATTTCAGCTTAGTTTATCTGCTGCTTCCATTGTTATCCAATAGATGGCAATAGTGTGTAAGAAATGTCTTCCATGTTTCTCTGAGTTGGAGGGTTTTCATGTTTGATCAGTTTCAAAAATTGCACGTCAGGATTAGCGCACATTATTAATTGGAATTCCACCCCCTCCCATTTTTAAGCAATTTCTCTTAATATTTCAAAGTTATACCCTGGTTATGTGCTTATATCTTTCAATACCTTGCTTGGATTCTTAAAAATCCCCAATGATGGAGATTCCACAACCTCCCTAGGCAATTTATTCCAGTTCTTAACCACTCTGACAGGAAGTTTTTCCTAATGTGCAACCTAAACTGCCCTTGCTGCAATTTAAGCCCATTGTTTCTTGTCCTATCTTCAGAGGTTAGGAAGAACAATTTTTCTCCCTCCTCCTTGTAACAACCTTTTATGTACTTGAAAACTGTTATCATGTCCCCTCTCAGTCTTCTCTTCTCCAGACTGAACAAACCCAATTTTTTCAATCTTCCCTCATAGGTCACGTTTTCTAGACCTTTAATCATTTTTGTTGCTCTTCTCTAGTCTCTCTCCAATTTGTCCACGTCCTTCCTGAAATGTGGCTCCCAGAACTGGACACAGTATTCCAGTTGAGACCTGATCAGCGCAGAGTAGAGTGGAAGAATTACTTCTCGTGTCTTGCTCACAATACTCCTGCTAATACATCCCAGAATGATGTTTGTTTTTTGGGCAACAGTGTTACACTGGTTTCAGAGTAGCAGCCGTGTTAGTCTGTATCAGCAAAAAGAATAGGAGTACTTGTGGCACCTTAGAGACTAACAAATTTATTTGAGCATAAGCTTTCATGGGCTATAGCCCACTTCATTAGCTTGTGGTCCACTATGACCCCCAGATCCCTTTCTGTAATACTCCTTCCTAGGCAGTCATTTCCCATTTTGTATGCATGCAACCGATTGTTCCTTCCTAAATGGAGTACTTTGCATTTGTCCTTATTGACTTTCATCCTATTTACTTCAGACCATTTCTCCAGTTTGTCCAGATCATTTTGAATTTTAATCCTATCCTCCAAATCACTTGCAACCCCTCCTAGCTTGGTATCATCTGCAAACTTTATAAGTGTGCTCACTATGACATTATCTAAATCATTGATGAAGATATTGAACAGAATTGGACCCAGAACTGATCCCTGCGGGACCCCACTCTTTATGTCCTTCCAGCATAACTGTAAACCACTGATAACTACTCTCTGGGAATGGTTTTCTAACCAGTTTTGCACCCACCTTATAGTAGCTCCATCTAGGTTGCATTTTCCTAGTTTGTTTATGAAAAGGTCATGCGAGACAGTATCAAAAGCTTTACTAAAGTCAAGATATACCACGTCTACCGCTTCCCCCCTATCCACAAGGCTTGTTACCCTGTCAAAGGAAGCTATCAGGTTGGTTTGACACGATTTGTTCTTGACAAATCCATGCTGACTGTTACTTATCACCTCATTATCTTCTAGGTGTTTACAAATTTCTTAATTATTTGCTCCACCATTTACCTTGTGCATGTTGGTTCTATCACTAGGCCTTTTATACCAGGCCTCATGTCTCTGGCTCACTCCCTCTCTACTACAATGAGCACTAAGTTTGTGTTCTTCATTTTCCGGTTGCCTAGGTTGACACACCTGGGGACTGAATGTAGAAGTACTGAGCTCTCACAACTGCAACTGAAGTCAATGGAAGCTGTGAGTGCTCAGCACCTCCAGCAGGAAGACAGTGTTCTGAAGGAATGAGAACAGAGGGCCAGAGTTCTAGACCCGACTCTGCCAGTTATTCACTGTGTGGTCTCATGTCAAGTCTTTGACTTAGTTTCTCCATGTGTAAAATGGGGATAATACTGTTCTTCTATCTCACCATTTATTGTGGAGATATATTAATGAATATTTGTGAGGCACTCAAGTACTATGGGGTCGAGTGTCCTGGAAAAGAGCATGGTGAAATAAATCTGTATTCATTGAGCAAAAACTGTTCAGGCATTTCCATGTATGAGTTGTCAAAGGTCCCGCCCCCGAAATGCCGCCCCCAACAGCAGCGGCGGCGGAAGGTCCCGCCCCCAAATTTGAACGGGCGACTGCGGTGCTGGCGCCCCCAAAATAGCTGCGCCCTAGGCGACCGCCTAGGTCGCCTAATGGGTTGCGCCGGCCCTGCTTGCAGTTACTATATCTGGCAAATTGTGTATCTCCTCCCCTGCTAATGGCTGGTCCACACACAGAATAATTGTTTATTATAGCTGTAAATTACTGTTAACTCCAGTCCTACTGATGTCCCATGTAGACCTCAGTATGGTTCCATATGAAGAAATTTCTATTTATTTTGTCAGTTTTGTTTTTTTAATTAATTTTCCTCCCTTGTGTATATGTATTATGAAGCAGTCTTTAGTTACATGATCACATACTATTTTTCCTCATGACCCCTGTCTTCTCCAGTGCACAGGATCGAGTGTAGTCAGAGAATGAATCAGATGTGGCAAAAGTACACTTTGAATGGCAGGGCAGAGAGATGGAAGTGGGAGCAGAGTGGGTGCTCTGCATAGGGAATGAGGGGAGTGACTGACACTTGGCAGGGGTCAGGGGAACTGGTTCCAGGCTGGGAAGGGGAGTCCTTGCAGTTCATGTTTCTCTCATTAGCGACAGAATGTAGCTGCTCCCAGCCCTGGCCTGGTCACCCCAGTTCCTATCTGCTCCCCTGGCCTGATCATGGGCACCATGGTGCCCCTCTGGGTCCCACTCTTGTCTTCACCTCCCCATGCATGCATACAGTTTACAGAGCAAATCACATAAGCCAAACTTTTCACAGGTGGCAGCTGTTTATTCCTTATTTGCTGAGTGCATATCTTGAGACACCTGGGTCCTGATTTGCAGAAATGCTAAATATTCACATCAGTAAATTAAGTAAATGGGAGCTGTGCTTTAAACATATAAAGCATTATTAAAAGGCTAAGTACTCTGAATAATCTGGTTCTAGGCATCTCAACTTTGGCACTCAAAATTAGTGGACATTTGACAATTTTAGTTTTAATCTCTCTGTGACTTAACTCTCCATCTGTAAAAACGTGGCTAATAGTACCACCTTACCAAATAGGGGTGTTGTAAAAATTTGTTTGTGAAGAATTTAAGTACTCCAGGGATGAGTGTCATTAAAAAGCCTATGATGAAATTAATAATTCTGTATTCAGTGCAGGGTTCAAATGATGCGCAGTATATAAAGCTTGAGGCCTCACATTGAATGGTGAGGATAAAAGAAATAGTGAATAGCTACCCATTTAGTTAGCCTGATCCATCCAGTCCACTGAATGAGACAGATCCAGTTTTTTAAAAGATTCCAAGGCCTGAAGGAACCATTGTGATCATCTAGTCTGGCCTCCTGCATAATGCAACCCATAGAACTTCAACAAAATAATGCCTTTTGAATTGCATAGCTTTAAAAAAATTCAATCTTGATTTAAAAATTCCCACTGATGGAGAAGTCACCACAACTCTTGGTGAATTGTTCCAGTGGTTAATTACTCTGTTAAAATGTATGCATTATGTCCAGTCTGAATAGGTCTAGCTTCAACTTCCAGCTACTGGATTTTGTGTTATCTTTGTCTGCTCATTATCAAATGTTTAGTCCTCATGTGCAGGTACTTATAGACTGATTGAATCACCCCTTAACCTTCTCTTTGATAAGCTATAATAGTTTGAGCTCCTTGAGTCTATTGTTATAAGGCATGTTTTCTAATCTTTTAATCATTCTCGTGGCTCTTCTCTGAGCCCTCCAATTTATCAACGTTCTTCTTGAATTGTGGATATCAGAACTGGACACAGTATTCTAACAGCAATCGCACCAGTGCCAAATACAGAGGTAAAACAACCTCTATACTCCTACTCGAGATTCTCCTGTTTATGCATCCAACGATCACATTAGTCCTTTTGGCCACAGTGTTCCATTGGGAGTTCATGTTCAGCTGGTTCTCCACCATGACTCCCAAATCTTTTTCAGAGCCACTGCTTCCCAGGAGAGTCACCCATTTTGTAAGTATGACCTACATTCTTTGTTCCTTTGCTTGTGCCCAGATTACCAACTGATCTAGGTCTGTACCAGTGGTCTGTCGTCTTCATTATTTATCACTACCCCAATTTTTGTGTCATCTTCAGGGGAAAAAAAAAGTGAACTTGTAATTAAAGACTCTCATAATGCATATGCACAGGTGAGCCAAATTAAGGTTGCACAGGTCAGCTTAATTCTGGAATTTTCTAACTTTTGAGTGCTTGACTTTGCAACATTAATTTTTAACATCATTTTTTGGTATGTGATATATCACATCCAAGAATATGACTTTTTTTGTACTGGGGTGTTGCACAAAGAGCTTGCATTTAATTTACTGCCTACTGTGAATTCTCATTCTCAAGATCTTTCTCAGGCTTACTGCTCTCCAGTTTATAACTGCTTTTTCTTTCCTCCTCCTAGATGTCTGGTATTACATTTACTAGTAATGAATTCCATGTTTGTGTATGAAGACCACTGTTCTTATCTTTTCAGATGGTGATTTGGGCCCTGGCTGAATTTACACCATAGTCTACATTGCTAATGGAAATACTAAAAATGGGCTCCAGTATTGGCTCCAGTTGAAAGTGTTACCATTCAACTGTTTTTTTGTGTGTTTTGTTTTGGGGGTTTTTGGGGGGGGGGGGGACAACCAACTTCTAAGTAAAATAGTTTGTATCCTACCCTTATCCTTAAATTAAAGGAACTTTTATGCTGTCTTTCCCTTTCAGGGTTCAGTGATTAAAGGGCTTCAAGAAGAGATTGTAGATCTCAGACAACAATTATCAGGGGTGGGGTCAGGCGATGGCCCCCACCAGTGTATGAATTGCTCTGCACAGGAGATGCAGAGTAAACTGAAGGAAGCAGTGAGAAAGATCTCTATTCTGAGCCAAGAAAAGCAGCAACTAATTGAAATGGGAAACAGACTTCGAGCAGAACTTGGTGTAGTATCAAAGGAAGGTAAATTCATTCTATATAAGGCTTTTGTTCCTGATGGGAGAGTAAATCACAGGGATTTGAGATGGAGAGAGCCAGATGGGCTGTCTACACTTACCGGGGGATCAATGAGTGGCAATTGATGCATCGGTGGTCGATTTAGCGGGTCTAGTGAAGACCCGCTAAATCAACGCAGATCGCTCTCCCGTTGACTCCACCGGATCGAGAAGAGTAGGGGGAGTCGATAGAGCGTCTCTCGTCGACATTGCGTAGTGTGGACCCCATGGTAAGTAGATCTAAGCTATGTCGATTTGAGTTACGCTATTCATGTAACTCAAATTGCATAGCTTAGATCGAATTTCCCCTGTAGTGTAGACAAGGCCTAATGTGAAAGTAAAGTGCGGGGAGCAGGCTGATCCTTGAGACAGTGCATTTCTGTTCCTAATGTGAGAATTAGGTGCTAGTGCAGGGGTGGGCAAACTTTTTGGCCCAAGGGCCACATCTGGGAATAGAAATTGTATGGCGGGCCATGAATGCTCAGAAAATTGGGGTTGGGGTGTGGGTGGAGGTGAGGGCTCTGATTGGGGGTGCGGGCTCCAGGGTGGGGCCAGAAATGAGGAGTTCAGGGTGTGGGAGGGGGCTCCAGGCTGAGTTGGGGGAGTGGGGTGCAGGGGGGGGAGTGAGGGCTCCGGCTGGGGGTGCGGGCTCTGGGGTGGGGCTGGGGATGAGGGGTTTGGGGTGCAGGAGGGTGCTCCGGGCTGGGATCGAGGGGTTTGGAGGGCGGGAGGGGGGATCAGGGCTGGGGTTGGGGCGTTGGGGGAGGCTCAAGGGTGCAGACTCCGAGCAGCGCTTACCTCAAGCGGCTCCCGGAAGCAGCGTCATGTCCCTTCTCCGGCTCCTATGTGGAGGCACAGCCAGGCAGCTCTGCATGCTGCCCTGTCTGCCCATTGGAGCGCCGGAGGGGACCATTGGAGCGCGTAGGAACCAGAGGGGGGCCATGCTGTGGCTTCCAGGAGCTGTGTGGAGCGGCCCCCGACCCTACTCCCTGGCTGGAGCGCCAGAGTGGGGCCATGCCGCGGCTTCCAGGAGCCACGTGGTGTAGCCCTTGACCCTGCGCTCCAGCTGGAGCACCGGAGCTGGGCAAGCCCCAGACCCCACTCTCCAGCGGGAGCTTGTGGGCCCGCTTAAAATGGCTCACAGGCCAGATCTGGCTCACAGGCCGTAGTTTGCCCACTCCTGTGCTAGTGGTTGAAAGCAAGTTTGTCCCTAATGCAGAAGGTGCTGGGCTAAAACATGACAAAGAGTTTGCCAGTCAGTAACTCTTGGATATGAAGATATTCAGTAAAGAACAACCTAGTGCTAAAGTGTCAGTGTGGACTTTCCATAAGAGTGAAAATTTGGTTCTGTATTTATAAAGAGATTATTCGTCTCATGGAATCATTGTTTGATTCTCATGGAAGAGGAGAAGAAAGCAGAATAACCTTATCGAATAAACTTAAGATGAATTTTGAGGTCATGTGAGAGAATTTAATTGTAGAGATTTTAATTCTACTAGTAAAAGGGCTGAAAAAAATCACTAGTAGGAAAAGACATTTCTAGGCCAATTCTGACATAGCTTTGTATCCCTATGCAATGAGAGGCTGCCATGTTCTGTAACTCATTTATGACTGCTGTAAGCACCTAAATGAAGGGGAAATTTTATTTTAAGAGTGACAATATAGAAAATTCCCTCTTCATAATTTATTTTCTCTCCTTTTTAGGACTTCAGCATTACATTAGCTCTAAACAGTGCCCTGTTCATACTGTCTATGGTGCTCTGTATCCTAAAGAGCTTGCCAATGAAGCACAGCATCGATTCTCAGCTTTAGAGCATCTACAGTACCAGCTTACAACACAGGTAATGATATATCCTCCATAAAACTAGGTTTTTGACCAGATTATTGAGACATTGTGCTAAACCCATATTTTCAGTTGCTTATAACTTTCCCCAGAATCTTCTTGGATTGAAATTTCTCATGCTAGATCTCAGCCCAGAAGCCATTCTGGACCATTTGTGATAACTCCATTTGGCTGACTTTGAGTTAACTAAACCTAGAGCGGAGGGGAAATGTTTTTCACCTAAGAAACTTTTCAGATTCATTTCTATGTCACAATATTAAAATTTCAGTCCTAAATGAGGAGTATGTCTGTCTTGAAGAAATTTAGATTTAAAATGATAGTTGTGGTCCATTTGAAAACATGTGACATGTTTAAATTTACTTGGAATTTACAGATTTTTAAAATGCACTCATCCAAATAATTATAATAGCATAATATAATAATAATAATATAGAGATATACCTATCTCATAGAGCTGGAAGGGACCCCGAAGGGTCATCGAGTCCAGCCCCCTGCCTTCACTAGCAGGACCAATTTTGCCCCAGATCCCTAAGTGGCCCCCTCAAGGATTGAACTCACAACCCTGGGTTTAGCAGGCCAATGCTCAAACCACTGAGCTATCCCTGTACATTCAAACATGCAAACTGGGAGCATGAGGGGAGGAAGTTGGAGAAGGGAGCGCTAAAGTCAGATTTTATTAGTTTAAAATGAAGTTATGGTCAGAAAAACAGAATGTGAGTGAAATCCTGGCTCTACAGAGGTCAGTCGGGGGTTTGCCATTGACTTCGGTGGAGCTGGCATTTCACTCTGTGTACTTTAATTAATCAGCAGATAAGTTCTTTGTATGCATTGAGTCAGAGCTGCTGTCTTTTCACTACTCTCAACCCTGTAGCACCAGCACAGTTTTGCAAGAGGGAACTAGAGCTCTTCTGACTTACACATCTTCAATAGAATTACTAACCAAATGCCAGTGGCACAAAGTTCACTCTCAATCCATCCACCAACAGCCGTATGCTATTCCAGTAACAATCAAAGGGAATTGTCATCATAGCTTCAAAACCATGGTTGGCAGAGCTGTTGCAAACCTATGCCCGTTAGTGACCTGCACTCCAGCTGCTTAAAGTGCTTGGGGGAAACGCATGTGAGGGACAAGTGCCAGATCTGTCGGGACTTCAGACCCTGCACTAAAAAGGACAGAGACATTAGGCTGAAGGTTGTCCTCATGGAAGCCGCCCTCAGATAAGTCTCAGAGCTGAGCTGCTCCGATTTGGCACTGAGTACTTTGGTATTGGTGCAAAGTGCTCCCTGGCACTGAGCTCTTCCTGCAGAGGTGCTGGAACTGGGGGTGCTGCTGTACCCCGTGGCTTGAAGTGGTTTCTATTATATACAGGGTTTACAGTTTGGTTCAGTGGCTCTCGGCACACACACCCCCCAACTATACACATTCTTCCAGCACCCCTGGAGGTTGTGGAGAGAGTTTGGGAGGAATTATTAGGAGTGGAGTTTTGGCCATTGTCAAGGGGTGAGCATCTTAAGCACATCCCCTTGGGGCCCTACTAGTGCATTGCACTCAGCATCCCCTTGGGTTCTTTCAATCAAAAACCTGTACCTCCTTCCTGGGATCTGATTTATTAATTTTTTCTACATAGGATGACTTCCTTGTTAGTTGCCCCAGTTGACCCTGCACTGGGTCCCTAGAAAAGTCCTGGTCAGCTGTTCATGCTAATTCAGGAAGTTATTACCTCTCTACTTAAATAGGAGTGCTCAGCTCTCCTCCTTGGGTCTGGGTTATAATTTAGCCAGCTGAAAACTCTTAGCCAGCTGCTTCCTCAGCTGGCCCCTTTTCCCTCAATTAATCTTCAGGCTAAGAGGATCCAGCAGGCAGCCCTCTCTTCCTGGTGTCTGTCCTGTTATGAGGGAATAGCTAGTGTATATGCTAGTCCCCCATCTCAAATCCAGCTCATTCCCAATTGACTGGGTGAGAGGGGAACCTGGCCACACCCTCTCTGCAAGGCTCCTGGCTCCAGGCCCCTAAAGATACAGTGATGGGATTTCGTCCCAAGCATCATTCATTCCTGGGACTCCTTCCTCTCTATCTATATCCCCCTTAGATCCTTAGACTGAACATTTCAAACCTTTAAAGGTCCATCTCATGTAGCGGGATGGGCTGACCACTGCGTGCTACTGTGTGTGCAGGGAAAACTACCCCGTCATCGCAATATGGATCTTGTGGATACATAATGTAGTTTAATTTCCTACTTAATAATATCTCTATTTTATGTGTCTAGTGCAGGGGTCGGCAACCTTTCAGAAGTGGGGTGCCGAGTCTTCATTCATTCACTCTAATTTAAGGTTTCGCGTGCCAGTAATACATTTTAATGTTTTTAGAAGGTCTCTTTCTATAAGTCTATAATATATAACTAAACTATTGTTGTATGTAAAGTAAATAAGGTTTTTAAAATGTTTAAGAAGCTTCATTTAAAATTAAATAAAATGCAGAGCCCCCCGGACCAGTGGCCAGGACCCAGGCAGTGTGAGTGCCACTGAAAATCAGCTCGCGTGCCGCCTTTGGCATCCGTGCCATAGGTTGCCTACCCCTGGTCTAGTGCTTACAGTAATCACAAGAAACTGACCTGTAAATACAGTCTTTCCAGAGGCTCAGGAAACACATTACAGGTTATCTGTAGATGCCTGTGGTAAATGAAATGTGCAATAATTTGGGCTGGCTTCTTTTCATAACAGGAGCTCCAGTATGCACAGCGACAACGTTTCTCAAGATTGACTTCTATGATTACATTTCCTAGCTCAATAGAGAGCTTAAGTGGTGGAAATGTTCCAAGTAGCGGTGGTGAGGGAGCAGAACTACCCCAGATTCAGGTACAGTACAGGAATTTTGACTAGTTTGATCTACTTTTAAACATATGCTTTAGTTCTATGTATCTAATACTCATTTTCTAGAAGACACTGAAAATTCATTACTTTAGTTATTCATTGATTAAGTGCAAAATAGTATTTATAATACAGCTTTATTTTATAAAACATATTTTAAACAAGTTGTATCCCAACCACACTGTCCATGTTCCAACCTCATCCTCTTTCCCCTTATGCCCTGTCTAAATTAGAAATAATAACACCGCTTGTCTCCCAGCTGCTGAAACCATCTAGCTATCTCACTGAGAAGCTTCCAGCCCTGACCCTCTACCCAGCAAGCGCGTCCCTGGGGCGGCATGCTGCGGGGGGCGGCATGACGGTTGTCGTGAGGGCAGCAGTGAGGCAGCCTTCAGCGGCATGCCTGCGGGAGGTCCGCCGGTCCCGCGGCTTTGGCGGCAATTCGGCGGCAGGTACGGCAAAGGCACAGGACCGGCAGATCACCGGCAGAAATGCCGCCGAATCCGCGTGAGCAGCGGACTGCCCGCAGGCGTGCCGCCGAAGGCTGCCTGACTGCCATGCTTGGGGCGGCAAAAAACATAGAACCACCCCTGCCTCTCCCCTCCCTCTTTTGATTAACCCAATTTCCAGGTGTCATCCATCTGAAGAGTAGATATCCTCTTAAGGGGATGTTTTGATTCTCACAGGTTCAACTGGAATCTTCTGTTAGAAATTGCAGTCCAGGGCAACGGGAATGTACATCCTCAGAAACAAACCAATCACAGCAACTCAGTAGGGAGAGCACTAGCCAATCCCAACAGGCCTGGATGTCATCATCTGGAGTACACAGCTCCCTCCAGGATATTTGGCAGATTCTAGATATGGGATCAAGCCCTTCTATTCTCAGCCCTCAAAGCAACATAGATCAAGGTAAGCATGACTAGGAAAGAATTCACAGTAGGTCAGTCTTCTGGAGGAGTGAAGATAAAATAGTAGATTCTCTCTATTTACACTAATTTTAGTATATGAGAGTGGTCCTTAAGTTACAGTCACTTAATTATTCATAAACCCAGCTGTCATAGATGTTCCAGGAATTAGTTAAATAACTGAATATTGAACAGTTAAGAGGAACACTAACACTTTTCCCCAGTATTATCATCCTCATTAAGAATACTGTTCCTCTCTTAATAAAACGATTAACTAGAGGAATACAAATATCACTAGCCTTTATAGCAGAACTTTATTAGGAGAAGATATTAAAATGAGTCCTCAATAACTGAACAATTCATATACTGTCATACTGCTGTTGGAGCAGCGCTGTAACTTGGTCAGTCCTTACAAAGCACTGTAAAAATGATAATAAGTATTTTTCAATTCACCTCATACAAGTACTGTACTCTTTTTCATGAAAGTGTAACTTACAAATGTCTTTTTTTTGTGTTACATAACTGCACTCAAAAACAAAATAATGTAAAACATTAGAGCCTATAAGTCCACTCAGTCCTACTTCTTGTTCAGCCAATCGCTAAGACAAACAAGTTTGTTTACATTGACAGGAGATATTGCTGCCTGCTACTTATTTACAGTGTCACCTGAAAGTTAGAACAGGCGTCTGCACAGCACTGTTGTAGCTGCTGTTGCAAGGTATTTACGTACTGGATATGCTAAACATTCGTATGCCCCTTCATGCTTCAGCCACCATTCCAGAGGACATGCTTCCATGCTGATGATGCTCGTTAAAAAAATAATACGTTAATTGAATTTGTGACTGAACTCCTTGGAGAATAGTATATCCTCTGTTCTGTTTTACCCGCAGTCTACCATATATTTCATGTTATAGCAGTTTCGGATGATGACCCAGCACATGTTCATTTTAAGAAGACTTTCACGGCAGATTTGAAAAATGCAAAGAAGATACCAATGTGAGATTTCTAAAAATAGCTATAGCATTCAACCCAAGTTTTAAGAATCCGAAGTGCTGTCCAAAATCTGAAAGGGACGAGGTGTGGAGCATGCTTTCAGAAGTCTTAAAATAGCAACGCTCAGATGCGGAAACTACAGAACCCGAACCACCAAAAAAGAAAATCAATCTTCTGCTGGTGGCATCTGACTCAGATGATGAAAATGAACATGCATTGGTCTGCTTTGCTTTGGATCGTTATTGAGCAGAACCTGTCGTCAGCATGGACGCATGTCCTCTGGAATGGTGGTTGAAGCATGAAGGGACATATGAATCTTTAGCGCATCTGGCACGTAAATATCTTGCAACGCCAGTTACAACAGTGCCACACAAACACCTGTTCTCACTTTCAGGTGACACTGTAAACAAGAAGCGGGAAGCATTATCTCCTGCAAATTGTAACCAAACTTGTTTGTTTGAGTGATTGGCTGAAGTAGGACTGCGTGGACTTGTAGGCTCTAAAGTTTTACATTGTTTTATTTTTGAATGCAGTTATTTTTTGTACATAATTCTACACTTGTAAGTTCAACTTTCATGATAAAGAGATTGTACTACAGTACTTGTATGAGATTAATTGAAAAATGCTATTTCTTTTGTCTTTTACGGTGCAAATATTTGTAATAAAAATAAATATAAAGTGAGCATTGTACACTTTGTATTATGTGTTGTAATTGAAATCAATATATTTGAAAATGTAGAAGACATCCAAAAATATTTAAATAAATGGTATTCTGTTATTGTTTAACAGCATGATTAATTGCGATTTTTTTTAATCGCTTGACAGCCCTAATTACAAGTAATGAGGCATAAAAGTCAGAATTGGTTAAAAAGAAATAAAATGTAAAACGCAACTAACACCTAATTTAACAAGCTAAGTGAATTAAAAGAAAAAGGTTTATCTCACTACATGCTTTAGCAGTATTACTGGTTGGATCTTTCAGCCAGGATCCCTCCTCAGTCCAATGATGCTTCCTTTGTCCTTCAGGTGTTGTTGATGCCGTGAGTAGAGATGAAAGGAGAGATCATTTGGGGCGTCTGTTCCCACATTTTAATATCTTTTCCTCCTCTTTGAGAAACATCTCCAGGTGGGGTTAAGGAGACAGAAAGTCTGTGGGATGGGAACTTCCAGCTGTTTCTTTGCCAATTTGTAAATTTCTTGCTCACACTCTTTCTGCCAAAGAATAGCTGCTTAACCAAGTGATAGTCCATTTGATTTTGTTGACACCTAGCTGAGGTGTCAATTTGCCTTTTGTCTTTGAGCAACCGGTTTGTGCCTGCTTTTCTGAACTTGGAATATGTCTCAGTAATTTTATACAGTAGAATCTTATAACTTTACATACAATGTTGTTGCCACACATATTTTACCAGCACAGTATGAGTTTTCCAATGATACCTCACAAGGCATACTTTGTACAAAATCCATGATAGGTTCGTAAAAAGAGTGAACATAGGGATACAGACTGTCACTCATATAATGCAAGTTTGTAAATCAAAATGTCATCTGGTACTAGGTCAGATACCTTGGAGAAATCCATATATATTCTATCAACACAGTTCCTTTTATCAATGCTGTCCAAAAAGACAACAGATTTATTTGACAAGATCTACCTTCTGAGAAACCATGCAGACTGGCATTATCATTATTATTATTATTACTTTTTTGCCTCTAATCCTTTGTTGCTAGTCACAAATTAACTGTTCCATTATTTTACCCAGAATCTCTGTCTGGCTGATCAGTCTATGGTACCCTGGATCATCCCTTGACCCTTTTTAAATATTGGAACTATGTTGGCAATCCTCCAGTCCTTTGGAATTTTCCCAATTTTTTTGAAGATTTTTTAAATATTAACTGCAGTGGTTCAGAGAGCTCCTCAGCTAGTTCCTTTATGACTGTTGGATGTAAGTTATCTGGGAGTGTTGATGTGAAAATGTTTAATTTTAGCAGATGACCCGTCACATCCTCCTTTGTTACAGATGGCAAACTTTCTGTTCCATCTACATCATCATATGGGTTAGATACATCTTCCTGCTTCATTCCAAATTCTGAACAGAAATATCCATTCAACATTTCTGCTTTTTCTACATCACTGTTTACAATTTTACCATCTGCATCTAGCTATGGTTATATACCTGACTTAGGGTTTTTCTTGTTACTGATTACATTTAAAAAATGTTTTCTTATCTTTAACTCCTTTGGCCACTGATATTTCATTGATTCCTTTGGCTTCCCTTTTTTATGTCACCTACATTTTTTAACTTATAACTTTATATTCATTGCCATTTACTTCCTTGTTTCCCATTCTTTATATATAATTGTTTTATGTTTTATTACCACTTTTGCATCTTCTTTTAACCAGGTTGGCTTCTAACCCAGAATTACCTTTTTGTCTATCTGTGGGATCATGGACATCCAATAGGACAGCGGTTCTCAAACTTTAGCAACCCGAGGATCCCCATTTTGATTTAAATTTTTTTCGCGGACCCCCAAGTCCCCCACTCAGCCCCAGGCCCCGCCCCCACTCCACCCCTTCTCCCAAGGCCCCACCCCCACCCCACCTCTTCCCCGTCTCTTTCCACCCCTCTCCCAAGCTCACCCCATCCCCGCTCCTCTCCCTCCCTCCCAGCGCCTCCTGCACACCACTGAACAGCTGTTCCCCGGTGTGCAGGAGGCACTGGGAGGGAGGGGGAGGAGTTGATCAGTGGGGCCCTTGGACCCCCTGGAGTACCTTCATGGACCCCCAAGGTCCACAGACCCCAGTTTGAGAAACACTGCAATAGGATATCCATGAACAAGTTCCAGTTTTTATTAAAGCTTTTCATTTCAGATTTGTTTTCCCAGACAGTTATACCACTGATTACATTAATCTTTGGGAAATTAACCCTTTTAAAGTTCTACATATACATATTCTTGATTGGTGCCATATTCTGTTTGCACAAGGTAAATGTAACGAGATCGTGATCTTTGGTACAGTGATTAACTCTTATTTGAGTTTAGTTCAGTGATTAACTCTTATTTGAGTTAATGAGGTCCAACTATTAAATGTACCCCATGTTGGAGACAGGACTTCCTGTGTTAAGAAATTATCATCTATTATTTTGAGAAACTTTAGGGGAGTTTTGTAACTGGCTGCATGAGATGTCCAGCAAATGCCCCTGTAGTGGGGCAGCTGCCTCAGTCCAAGGTAAAAGGGATTAAGAGCAGCTGAGGGAGGCTGGCGAGACAGTTGGCCCCAGGTGTGGCTGGCTTAATCAGGCCACAGCTGGCCTGGATAAAAGGGCTGTGGGGCCTGGAGACAGAAGAGTCTCTCTCTCACTTTGGAGAGAGATGGACCTAGCTGCCTGAAGGAGCAAAGGGTACCTTGGACAGAGCAGTGCTGGGGAAGGGCAAGAGGAGCCGGGGAGCTCCAGCCTATCAACTCCCCAGGCTGAGGCCTTGATAAAGACTTACGCAGGTACTGGGGCTGGGAATAGGCAGAGGCAGCTGGTCTGACCCCCTTGCCAATGATGAGTGGTCATTACAGACTGAAGTCTGCCCCAGGGAAAGGGGGCTAGATGATGACTGGCAATAGCCACTGAGGCAAGGTGGGTGTAGAGGGTTGGGGGTTCCCCTGGGAGGGAAGACCCAGAGTGTGGGGGTACTGCTGGGGCAGAACCCTGAGGTAAAGGGCACCAGGGTCCGTGAGGGACACGGGGGGCCTGAGGCAGGCAAGACACCGGCCACCAGGAGGCGCTCCGAGTGCTGGACGAGCTAATTCCTAGACGACCAACAGGAGGCGCCGCACCGGTGAGTCTCGACATTGCTACAGCCCCCTTTGTTGACGTTACTTATCATAACCGTTTTTCTTCTTACACATTATAGACAGATGTTTAAGGAGCAGTTTGTCCTGTTCCCTAGTGAGATTAAGTGGTCTGTAACAGATTCCCCCCAGTACCCAATCCTTAGTTTTACTAGGTTAGAACTTTCATCCATAAGCATGTACTAGCCATTTAGCTTTCTAGACTTAGCTTTAAATTTGTATTGGGATTGTTGGTGTTAAATTTGTCCCTTTTAGTCATTTATGTGCATTTTAAAAATACTATACAGTTTGGTATGGTGAACAGCCTCTTTTCAAGGGAACTCCAGGACTAGGATTCATTAGTTAGTGTTTGAAAAGGGCTTTGAAAATGAAAAGTGCATCATAAATGGTACTTATTACTATTACTGCCAATGGCAGGTATATTGCAGGATCAGATTAATGTGCATTGACAGAACTGTGGCAGAGGTGAACCCTAGGACTGGAATGGAAACAGTGCTGGTGGTTATCATTCATGTGCCTTTTTGTGGGTCCAGGACTGGAATATCAGTAGTGCTGTAGATCAGATCTGTATTGGCAGGTGTGACGGGGCAAGGCCAGATGGCTATAGTAAAGCAGTGGGAGACCGATATATTAGCCACAGGCTAAACAAATCCCTGTTACCAGGATAAGCAAATGGCAGCTGTTCCAGGTCAATTAAGACACCTGGGGCCAACTAAGATCTTTCCAGAAGCCAGGGAAGACAGCTAGGTTGATTGAGACACCTGAAGCCAATCAGGGGCTGGCTGAAACTAGTTAAAAGCCTCCAAGTTAGTCAGGTGGGCGTGCGTGCCAGGAGCTGTAGGAGGAAACTGCATTGTTGGAGAAACTGAGCAGTACAAACCATATCAGGCACAAGGAAGGAGGCCCTGAGGTAACGGTGAAGTAGATATTGAGGAAGTGGGGGCTGGTGTGGGGAAGTGGCCCAGGGAATTGTACGCGTCCTGTTTCCAAAAGGTCAGCTACCATAGCTGATACTATTAGGGTCCCTGGGCTGGAGCCCGGAGTAGAAGGTGAGCCCGGGCTCCCCCCTTGCTCCCTCCCCCGAATTAATCACTGAGACTGGGAGACAACAGAGACACTGCAAGGGAGAGTAGTTCTCCTCCCTTGCTGGCTTATGATGAAAATGGCTCAGTAGGCTGTGACACCTGCCTCTAGAGAGAGAAGGGCTATGTGGAGGGTCACAGTGAGCCTCTGAGGCTAGCGAAATCCTCCAGGAAGCGCGGGACCCACGGAGACAAGGACAGAGCTTTGTTACACAGGATAAACAAAAACCGTTTGGGCATGTATATGTCATGAAAATTTTGCTGATAATACCATGTTGTTTCATGCTGATGAGTCTGGTGCAACACAACTGGCAACCTTACAAGGACACCAATTTCCTAACCTCTAGCAACTTCCAACCAGAGTTGCAACACTTGCTGCAAGATTTTCAGGTGTCCAAAGCCTAGTGAAATAGAATAGAGAGGTTTCAGAGGGGTAGTCAAGTTTAGTCTGTATCAGCAAAAACAACAAGGAGTCCTTGTGGCACCTTAGAGACTAAGAAATTTATTTGGGCATAAGCTTTCATGGGCTATAACCCACTTCATCAGATGCATGGAGTGGAAAATACAGTAGGCAGGTATAAATACACAGCAAGAGAGACGCCACTATTTCTGATAGAATTTCAGAGGTGGAAGAGAATGAAGCATCATTAGGTGAAGATATCCAGTTGTGATTACAGCCTGAATCTGATAATCTGAGCATCTGGATTGATCCTGAGAATAGTTAACGGAGGAGCTTCTTATTGATCCAACTCAGGCTCCGAAATGAATAAGGACTGTAGAACATTGTGTTGTTTTTAAATTGTTTGCTGCCTCCTTCTGAAGGAGGAAAATTTCTCCCTTTTGAAACTGCTTCAAGGGCCATCATGTGCACTGAGAGTCTTGAATAACTTGGGGTCCAGTTCACGATAGCATTTACATGGAAAAACTGAAACTTGAACAAGGAAGTTGTGCTTTTGATCTGTTACTATGCTTAAATCTTACAGGATGACAAAAGGGAGGCAAATTACTCAAGAAAGAGCTTTTTCCATCCAAATTATCAAGAGACTAGCTAATTCATTTCCACGCCTGTTGGAACCCAGGGGGAGGGATAGCTCAGTGGTTTGAGCATTGGCCTGCTAAACACAGGAGTGTGAGTTCAATCCTTGAGGGGGCCACTTAGGGATCTGGGGAAAAAATCAGCACTTGGTCCTGCTAGAGAAGGCAGGGGGCTGGACTCAATGACCTTTCAGGGTCCCTTCCAGTTCTATGAGATAGGTATAACCACTTTACAGAAATTTGTTAAAATAGGTATTTATCTCAAATACCTCATTACAATGTGAGTTGAACAGCAGAAGCTATTAGCTATCTATATTCCCAGAGTTAACAATGATTTTGCTATCATAATTAACAGGGAAATAAACACAAGGCAGCTATGATAGCTTCTGCTCTTTTAGTAACACAAGAAAACAGTTCAATGTTTGCCAAATGGAAATGAACAAAACTAGTAGAGAAATCATTTTCAAACTTTAAATGAGTTACAAACTAAATTTAGGAAAAATTAACAAGCTATTTAGAAAAGTATACTATTGGTATTCTTTAATGAAATGACAAAAATTTCCCAAGCAATCATTGTTATGCTTTCATTTGTTCCCTTCTCCAAACCATCTCCTTAGTTCCGCTAGGTTGTCCAGGAATTTCACAGGTTTCAGGAAAAGAGGTTGTAAAGCAATAGCTCTCTCACTTACACATACTTGACCTTCACTGTAGAACAGTATATACAACATTTTCAGGTGTTTACATTTTGTAATATGAGGATTAAAAGTGGAGTTAGCAGATGGCATCATTGCAAGTTTCTGATTCACAGATAGTTATTTCAGTATCTTTCATACCTAATGATAACCCTTTGATTGAATTTCTCCATCAAATGTTCCATAGTTCTGGTGAGAGCCAGTGTAAAGATTGACTTTGTGTCTGGCAAGAGGACCTGAAATTTCCAGGCTGGAAACTCACTAACAACGAGGAATCTGAGTACATGGTGCAGAAAGCCAGCGTGTCTATTTAAGCAAGTCCAACACTGTAAATCAGCCCCAGCAATAACATTTTTTTATTTATCACATCCAGTGAATCAAGGCTTAGTTAAAGAAAGAATAAGAACTGCCATAGTGGGTCAGACCAGTGGTCCATCTAGCCCGGGATCCTGTCTCGGACAGTGGCCAATACCAGAGCTTCAGGGGCAGTGTAGAGAACAGGGTAGTTTTCGAAAGATCTTATCCCTTTCTTCCCCTCCCAACTTCTGGTGTCAGAAGTTTAGGGGGTTGCCCTGAGCATGGGGTTAGATTCTCTGACCATTTTGGCCAATAGCTATTGATGGATTTATCCTCCATGAACTTACCTTGTTGTTTTTTCTTAACCCAGTTATACTTTTGGCCATAACAACATCCCATGGCAATGAGTTCCACAAGTTACTTTTTCAGACAATGCACAATTATTTCCTTAGGTTTATATTAAACCTGCTGCCTGCCTATTAATTACATCAGGTGACCCCTGTTTTTTTTATTGGGGGGGGGGAGAGAAGTAAATAACACTTCTTTATTCACTTTCTCCACACCATTCATGATTTTATAGACCTCTATCACATCATCCCCTTAATTGTCTCTTTTTTTCCAAGCTGAACAGCCCTGCTCTTTTTAGTCTCTCCTTGTACAGAAGCCATTCCATACCCGTGATCATCTTTGTTGCACTTCTCTGAATCTTTACAGTTCCACTATATCCTGTTTGAGATGAGATGACCAGAACTGGTCACAGTATTCAGGGTGTAGATATACCATGAATTTATATAACAACATAAGAATGGCCCTACTGGGTCAGACCAAAGGTCCATCTAGCCCAGTATCCTGTTTTCTGACAGTGGCCAGTGCCAGGTACCCCAGAGGGAATTAACAGAACCGGTAATCATCAAGTGATCCATCCCCTGTCGCTCATTCCCAGCTTCTGGCAAACAGAGGCTAGGGACACCATCCCCGCCCAAAGTCATCATAGTGACCTTATGATATTTTCTGTCTAATTTTCCACCGCTTTCCTAATAGTTCCTAACATTCCTTTAGCCTTTTTGACTACAGATGCTCTGAAGCAGTTCAGGACATATAGACAGGCCACATTACAGCTCTGATTCCTCAAACAGTTACAGCACAGCTTGTTGAGGTTTTAAATGGTTGGCACTTCAAGCTAAAGCCATTTGCCCACTAAAATGTGTCATGCCTTGGAAGTATAGGAATGTGTTTTTCTGAAATTTGACTTAGAAGCAGCATTGAATTACTGAAGTTTGACTTTGTAATGGGCTCTGCTCATCCCACAATAATATTCTAAACTTTCTGCGAACTGCCAACCAAACTGGGCACTCTGAGGAATCTGTTATTTACAAGAGATAATAAGGAGACTTGCAAATTGTATTATAAGAATTTGAAAAAGAGAGACCAAACTAAAATTGCATTAATTACACAAAGACGTGGAAAGACTAGTTTTAGAACGAGCACAGGCATTGTTCATTTGTCTTTTATTATATTATTACTAAATGGAGCATGTCCTGGCATTCAGCTCGACACATACAAGCTAGGCTCTAAGTGTGGTAAACTGACTCCCAGGCTCTGAGACCCAACCCTCTTCCCAGGTCTCAGAGCTTCAGGCTCCGGCCCAAGCAATAATGTTTACACTGCTATTTTTAGCCCTGTAGCATGAGTCCGAGTCAGTCTCAGAGCCAGGGTCAACTTTCTGTCACAGGTTTGTTTTGCTGTGTAGACCTGGCTTCTGTTCACAAGGGCTAATGCTTGGTTATATACAGGGAAGTCACAAGTAGGAGTAGGGAGGTTATCTTACCTTTGTATTTGGCACTGGTGTGACTGCTGCTGGAATACTGTGTCCTGTTTTGGTGTTCACTAATCAAGGACGTTGATTGTGACCTAGTGGTGCCTGGGGCAGCCCTCACTGGAAATACCAAGGGCAGGCTGCAAAAGGGAGAGCAGATACTCCCAATACTGGTGGGTACGTTGAAGTTAAACTCCCCAACCAGTCACAAACTGTGCTTCTGATCCCCCACACTGGTTATCAAGAAGCAAAAAAAAAAAAAGAAATCACCCAGCCCCCTTTATTGCATTCCAGTCTCTGACCCCCCAATCAGCACCTAGGTCCAGTACAGTGAGAAGTTATTTTAAACTCTGCTCACACATGCAAAATGTTCTTCTGACCCCAAAGGGTCAACCACGTCATCAGGTCATTATAGGTTTGGATTTTAACCAAAATACCACACTGCTAGCCAATCCTTTAGTGTCTAAAACTAAAGGTTTATTATAAAGAAAGAACAAGGAGAGAGATGTTAAATGGTAAAACAGTGACATACATACAAAGACTTCAAAGTCCATATATCAGGTTCTTAGCAGTATTGGTGAGTTTGCTGGCTTGAAAGTCCCTCGGGAATACATCCACAGCTTGGATGGGTCATTCAGTCCTTTGTTCAGAGCTTCAGTTTGTAGCAAAGTTCCTCCAGAAGTAAGAAGTGGGATTGAAGACAAAATGGAGAAGATGCAGCTGTCTTTCATAGTATTTTGCCATGCGGCTTGTGCTTCCTTTGTTTCAAACAGAACCTGCCCAGCACATGGCTTGGAAGCCTTAGAGTTCTGTCCATAGGCATGCCCCTGCCTGCCTTGCTGAGTCATAAGGTGTATTCCTTGCCTTCTCTCAATGGGTCAGTTGTAAAGCTGATGGTCCTTAATGGGCCATCAAGCAGGTTAGGTAGTGCTGAAACTGTCTGGGGGTGTCACCCAGAAGCATAGCACAAGTTTTGAAATACAGACATACATATCTATAACCCGTAATACAAAGGTGATACAAACATATAAACAAGATCATCATATTTGGCAAATTATAGCATTTTCAGAGATATCTTACACGGCATATCTGGCATAACTCATTGCCATTTTACTATATTGGTATTCATAATATCCTAAAGTGTCATCCAGATTCCATACAGCGTCACATTGATAAATTGGAGAGGGTTCAGAGAAGAGCCACAAGAATGATTAAAGAAAGGACTGGAAAATATGCCTTTGTAGATACAGACTCAGTCACATTCTGTTTAGCTTAACATAGGGAAGGTTACGGGATAACTTGATCAGGTTTATAAGTTCCTAAAGAGGGAAAAAATATTTGATAATGGGATCTTCAGTCTAGCAGACAAAGGCATAACAACATTCAGTGGCTGGAAGTTGAAGTTAGACAACATTCAGACTTGAAATAAAGCATAGATATTTAACAGGGGGTGAGGGATAGCTCAGTGGTTTGAGCATTGGCCTGCTTAAACCCAAGGTTGTGAGTTTAATCCTTGAGGGGGCCACTTAGGGATCGGGGCAAAATTGGTCCTGCTAGTGAAGGCAGGGGGCTGGACTCGATGACCCTTCGGGGTCCCTTCCAGCTCTATGAGATAGGTATATCTCCATATATAACAGTGAGGATAATTAAACATTGGTACCATTTACCCTGGGTTGTGGGGGGCATCCCTATCATTGTCCATTTTAAAATCAAGGTTGAATGTTTTTCTAAAAGATTCTATTTTTCAAATAGGAATTATTTGGGGAAAGGTCTGTGGCCTGTGTTATACAGGAGGTAAGACTAGGAGATGAGTGGTCCCTTCTGGCCTTGGAATCTATAAAAGCCATCTTTGATTGTCAGTAATATTGAATCTTCATTCATATACAATTCTGTACATCTGAAGCCTGGGAGCCTTTAGATTTATTTGGGTATTAAGGTGCCTGAATAATATGAAGTTGCATGGACTCAGAAACTCAAGTCACTGCTAGTATATGATTGCATGTTTTTTGTTTTTGTTTGTTTGTTTGTTTGTTTTTTGCTGGCTAGAAAATCATTGTTTCTTTTGTTTTGTGTAAGATAGCCTAAGCAACACTTCTTGACCTGAAGCTGAGAATAAGTTGTGAAAACAGTATTTTGAAAAGCCTAGAATTTCAAATAAAATAGTATGTTATAATAAGTGTTTTTTTGGGGGAAGGAGGGTTTGAAGGAAGAGAAGTAAGACATGCTAAATGCAAAGGGTAAGATACATAATTTATGTATGGTTTGGCAAGAGGTTCCTGGCTGTAGCTGTCAACCCTGTCTGGCCACTCTCTGTACTGCTTGAAGGTCCCTGAGCTAAAACACACTCAGAACTTGTTTTTTACACCTGGGAGAGGAAGTGGCCACTGACTTTGGGCTAAAGGAATACCAGGAAATCAAATTAATCACCCAAAGAAACAAATATGGCAGCTGAGGATCTCTAAAATGCAGGGAAGTCTGTTATCCTAAACTGGCAGCTGGGGGAGGGCCTGGATGGAATAGGAGCAGCTAAGTTTGGCATTTGGTTTGAGAATGCATTGTGTGTTAAAGAGCAAAAGAACTGGAGATGCTGGAACTTAAATAACTTTTCTGTTGCAATATTTGAACTTAGATATAGAAAACTAAAGAGCCACTTTTACCACAGCCCCTTTCTTGCTGTTATTGGCTCAGCTGTCTGGCCAGAAATTCTACACTTTATGGATCAGATGTTATCTCTTACTGTCCCATACTAGACAGAATTTCAACAGCTTTGACTTCAGACTGTTGGACTTTAAGAGCTATCCATGTAGGTAAAAAGCCAGCCACGGCAGGGATGTTGGGTAAAACTTTAACCAAGAGATTTCTACTTCTTTCTGGCTCTAGACAGAAGAGCACTCACTATTTCTGATCTATGTTAAGTAAAACTTTTCATCTTCAAAGTGCTTTACAAATATTAACTAATTGGCCCTGGTTATGCTTTCTACACTTAAACATTCTTCCAACCTGAACTGCAGTTATTCCTGGTGGCAAGTGATTCAATGTTTCTGTAGCAGTGGTGGCAGTGCTAAACGTACATACGGGCCAACCTTTCAGCAGCATAAAAAGCCTCCTTTTTGAAGATTCAACTTGCATATACAAAATGTCTACCCAGAATTCAACTGCAGGCTAGGGTGACCAGATGTCCTGATTTTATAGAGACAGTCCAGATATTTAGGACTTTTTCTTACATAGGTGCCTATTACCCCCCACCCTCTGTCCCAATTTTTCACACTTGCTATCTGGTCACCCTGCTGCAGGCACAAATCTCAGAATGTGGGTGTGTAGCAAAGAGGCATGGCCTGCCTTAGAGATTGACAGTGAGGGAGGGCCAGATGCCCCCTGGTGGGGAGAACCAGGAAGGCTACGCTCACCACGCTGGAAGCAGAGGGGTGGGACAGGAACAGAAAGTATAAAAAGCGGGCCCTGTACTTGCTCAGTTGCAAGGAAGCTGCCAAAGGAGATGGATGCGTTCTCCCCCCTCTTCAGGCCAAGAGGCCTGTGCTTGTCTGTCTACCACAAGAGCCAGGATGACAGATTGTACCTGGGTTCCTAACCCTTGGCCGGAGCTCCCTAGACTGTTTGCTGGGTGCTTGCCTCTGCCTGAGGGCTGGAACCCAAGACTGTGTTTGTTACCCTGCCCTGTCTGAGGGCCTAGGTTTCCAAGACTATACCTGACTATAACCTGCCTGAGGGTTGGGCTTTAAACTGTTTGGCGCGCTTGCCCTGCCTGAGGGCTTGGGCCCCTGAACCACTCGCTGCTCTACCCTGCTGGAGGGATCGAGCACTGAGACTGCTAACTTCCCCATTATCTTAGACTGTCCTTACAGGGGTGTGACAGCAAAGAGGTGTGGCCTCCCTTGGAGAGTGACAGTGAGGGAGGGCCACACACGCCTACAGGGTACAAATCAGATGTAGGGTAAAACTTGCAAAAGCACCTAAGTGGCTTAGGAGCTTAAGAACCATTTTCAAAAGTGATTTGGGCACTTGACCAAAGTCCCATTGACTTTCAGTGAGACTCAGGCTCTTAAGAGTCTAAGTCACTTTTGAAATTGGGCCTTAAACTCCTAAGTCACTTGGTGCTCTTGAAAGTTTTACATATACTCAGATTTATACCTGCTAAAAGAGAAACCAGGCCCAGCCTTTCTGAAAATTTACCACACATAGCATATCTTCCTGATGGTTGTATCAAAGGCCTTTCAGAGCTATGTACAGTACCAGGCAGAATCTGGCATATGGAGCTTTTCCTGCCCTTACTCCACTGCCCTCTTGTAAAAACTTTTGCTTTAAATAGCATATATCAATTAATGCAGACACTTTGTGTTCAAAACCCACTTTTGGGAATGGGCATATAGGATTTTAAGACTGGAGGCATTCAGATTAGTCCATCCCCTGCACGAAGGCAGGGCAAAGTATACCTAGACCATCCCTATTAGGTGCTTGTGCAACCTGTTCTTAAAAATCTCCAATGATGGGGATTCCACAGCTTCCCTGGGTAACCTGTTCAAGTTCTTAGCTATCCTTATAGTTTAAAAGTTTTACCTAATATCTAATCAAAATCTCCCTTACTGCCACCTAACCTGATTACACTTTGGCCTACCCTCAGTGGACAAGGAAATCAACTGATCATTGTCCTCTTTATAACAGCCTTTAACATATGACTGTTATCAGGTCTCCCCTTAGTCTGTTTTTCTCAAGATTAAATATACCCAAGTCTTTCAATGTTTACTCATGGGTAATGTTTTCTAGACGTTTTATTTTTATTGCTCTCCTCCAGACTCTCTCTAATATGTACACATCTTTCTTCAAGTGTGGTGCCCCAAACTGGACACGGGACTCCAGCTGAGGCCTCACCAGTGCTGAACAAAGCAGAATTACCACCTGTGTCTTACATACAACACCTCTGTTAATACATTCTAGAACTATATTAGCATTTTTTGCAATTGCTTCATACTGTATAGTAATTTCATCTAGACCACATTTCCCTACTTTACTTATGAGAATGTCATGTGGGGCTGTGTCAAAAGCCTTACTAAAATCAAGATATCACATCTACTGCTTCCCCCATCCACTAGGTCAGTAATCCTGTCAAAGAAGGAAGTTAGGTTCGTCTGGCATGATCTGTTCTTGACAAATCTATGTTGGCAGTTACTTATCACCCTATCATCTACTTGGTGCTTACAAATGGATTGTTTTAATCATTTGTTCCAGTATCTTTCCAATGTCAAAGTTAGGCTAAGTGGTCTATAAATCCCCAGGTCCTCTTTTTTCCTCCCATTTGTAAAGATAGATAATATGTTTGCCCTTCTCCAGTCTTCTGAGGCCTCACCCTCACCAGTCCTCCATGGGTTCTTGAACATAACTGCTAATGGTTCTGAAATGTTCAGCTAGATCCTTAAATACTCTAGAATCATAGGGTTAGATGAGACTGCAAAGAAGGGACTTGCCAAGATGGAAGATTTGTTGTGTTTAAACCATCCAAGACAGATGGCTATCAAGCCTCTCTTTTGAAAACCTCCATTGAAGGAGCTTCCATAACCTCCTGAGGCAGTCTGTTCCATTGTCCCACACAGTTAGGAAGTTTTTCCTGAGATTTAATCTAAATCTCCTATGCTGTAGTCTGAACCCATTGTCTCTTGTCCTGTTCTCTGTGGCAAAAGAGAACAACTTTTCTCCATCTTTTTTTATGGCAGCCTTTCAAATATCTGAAGACAATTTATTATATCCCCCTTACTCTCCTCTCTTCTGAACTAAACATAGCCAGTTCCTTCAGCCTTTGTTCATATGGGTTGCATTCCATCCCTTTGATCATCTTTGTCACTTGCCTCTGGATCCTTTCTATACACTGGTGACCAAAACTGGACACAGTACTCCAGCTGAGGCCTAACCAGCACCGAATAGAGCGGTACTATCACCACCCGTGACCTGCATACTATGCCTCTGTTAATGCAACCTAAAATTGCATTTTCTTTTTTTTTTTTTTTTTTTTTTTGCAACAGCATCGCATTGCTGACTCATGTTGAGGTTATGATCCACCCAGGTCCTTCTCAGCAATGCTGCTGCCAAGCCAGTTTCCCCCAATTCTGTATCTGTGCATATGTTTCATCAGGCCCTGATGACTTTTATAACTTATC
This sequence comes from Platysternon megacephalum, assembly GCA_003942145.1. Classification (NCBI taxonomy): domain Eukaryota; kingdom Metazoa; phylum Chordata; order Testudines; family Platysternidae; genus Platysternon; species Platysternon megacephalum. Next base: position 5,746,443 of record QXTE01000107.1, on the reverse strand, counting down.
TAAGGCTTTGTCTACACTGGAAACTGAAAACTTTTGTCGTTCAGAGGTGTGAAACCCCCCTCCCCCGAATGACAAAAGTTTGGTGACCAAAAGCACCAGTGTGAACAGTGCTTTGTCGGCAGGAGAGCTCTCCTGCCAACAAACCTACTGCTGCTTGTTGGGGTTGGAACTTTTTCAGTTCTCTCCTGCCGACGAACAGCGGCGACACTGCGTGTCTTTTAGCGGCATGGCTGTAGCGGCACAGCTGTGTCGCTAAAAGGTGCCTAGTGTAGACACAGCCTAAGTATTCTTTAAGCTCTTCTTTCCCTATTTTGGCCTGAGTTCCTTCCCCTTTGTTGTTAATATTAATTGTGTTAAGCATTTGATCTTTTAATGGAGAAAAGAAGTGAAAGTGTACTTTTTTCTTTCATGACACAGCCTCCACAGAACCCCAGTGTAAATATTATATGTATAACTATGTGGCCACAGAAGCATTTTTGAGAGTAGTTGGCTGTTAAAGGGTGTGTGCACATATACCAAGTGGCCTACATTTCATACACGGGTGTATAAATACTCCATGCCCTCTAGCAGTTTCTCTATCCACCTACTGGAACAGTCAGAGAACCAACTTCTTTCTCCTGCATGTTTGTTTGCATAAAATAGTTGTAAATAGTTTGTAAGAAGTTTGGATAGACATACTGTAGACTTGAGTTTGATTTTTTTTTTTTCCCCCTAGTTCTCATCAATTTTTTGTTGGTTTTGTGTTATCTCAGGCTTTGCTCAAGATAATGGACCTGTGTAGGAAAACAGGGTTTAAGGAGTGTTCTCCTTGCCCCACTGTTTCCCCTTTCAGCTGGGCATGAAAAGTACCTTTTTTAGTTTTCATTTCTCAGGCATTTAGCATAGGGCTGTGATGCCTGCAAGGCCTTGCCCAAGATGACCATAAAACTCCTCTCTGGAACCTGCTCCTGCAAGAGACTAGTAGCACGAGTCTGGATGACCTTCTCCTAAAGTGTTCACCCCACGTACAAACAGTGTGGCTGCTGAGCCTCCATCAGTTCCAAAACCTGATCCAAAATCCCAGTCCTGTTGCACACACTTCTTGAACCATCAGAGGAAATTCTTCCAACTAAAGATCAGAGGAAGCTGAAGAAAACACCTTTTACAATTCCAGAAGTTCCAAGAGGCCATATAGTTCAGCAAAATGGTGTTCCCACAGAGATCTGTTGTCTCATCCAGGTGGACCCCATTGCGGTCTGCTTCTGTGGATCATAGGATTCCCAAGAAAAACAAGGCCTCTTCTGATCCAAGCAGGTTGGATCAGTTATCCTTTACCCATCAGATCTGTTTGTCCAAAGTACTAGGAGTCAACATTCTTTGAAGGCAATGGGGGAGGGGATGCTGAATGACTTGGAACTGCTGGTGATGATGAACCCTGCCTACTCCCCCTTTGCATCCATTGGATTGGTTCCTCCAAAATCTCCTCTGAAACAATTATCCCCTCAGCATTGTGCATATGAACCCTTAGTGCTGAAAGAAGTTCATTTCAAGGCTAGACTGGTGCCATCATCTGATCTGTGGAGCCCATGGAACTGAGCTCAGTATTGTGGCCTTGGATCCAAGATAAGTAAGTCAATCCCATTCTGCTGCAACTCCGGATGAGGAGGAACCTAGTTCAATCAAAGAAAAATACTTGGAGCCTTATGTCCCCTTGGACACTTCCCAGAGTTTAAAACTTATCTAGGTTTTCTTCATGTAGATACTATACAGCTTGGGACTACTACTTTAAGTGCTGTCCTGGTGGGTGCTCCACTTCAGGTGTCGGTGTGTCCCGGTGCTGTTGATCAGAGATTTATAGTAGAAGTGTCCGCATGGATCATGCGTGCGCAGGAGGCATCTTGTGGTCCCGTTGGTGCCTCATGTAGCACATGCACAACCCAAGCCCTTCAGTTCTTTCTCAACTGTCCTTGGCTAAAGATGCAGCGCTGGGGCAGTGTTAGCACTCTTCCCTAAAACCGTTAGAAAAATATTTTAAATAGCTAGTTAGTTAGATCTAAAAAAAAAGTTTGGTTTTATTTCCTTAGCTACCTCCCCACGGGGGACAGTTAGCCGTTAAGATGTCTGGCTCCCCAAGCTTCAAACACTGCAGCTCCTGCTACAAAGCTATGTGTGTTTCAGACAGACTCTCATTGTGTGTACGCTGTCTGGGTGAGGCGCATTTCCCCCAAAATGTGCCCACTGCAGCAATTTGAAAGTCAGAGCCTGACATGACCGGGATCTCAGGCTAAAAATGATTTAAATGGAGAAATCCCTACAACCCGACTCGGACAAGCAGACTGCCTCTCTGGGCACTCCTCCAACTGAAAAAGGAGACGTACCCTCTAAAATTCCAAAAAAGAGGGCTCAGACTTCTCCTCAGAGAGCACCGCAAAAACAACGGCGGTCTCCTGCCAGGTCGCTACCCCCAATGCTGACATATGCTCAGGTGAGTACCTACAACGCTCCAGTGACCTCCGGCAGCACTGAGGCCCGAGCGAAGGAGATGGAGTTGAGGCACAGACAAAGATATGTCTCCTCCATGGCACCGAATTCACCCATAAGGGACTCTGCACCAAGTGTCTCATCAGACACCATGCCTCCGCCCCCAGTACTGACAATGCAGTCAGCACCAGTGGAGAAAACCAAGTTGGCACCGACCACACTGACCAAACAGTCACAGCATTGTTCGGCACTGATGCCAGCAAGAGTGGAACCGACGGTCCAGACATCAGCACTGACACAGTCTCTGCTGCACCAGAGAGACTTGATGATATCGTCGGCATCGCACTCCCTGATACTCAGTACTGAGGGCTCCCCTACAGGCTATAGAGGAGATCATGATATTGCACATTTTTCTAGCGATGATGATGAGATGCAGGAACAAAGCACCTTCTCTCCACACCATTCCTCACCAAAAGCACATCAACCATCTTGGAGCCATATGGAGCCAAGATATCTCCAGACGGCTCAACCATGGTGCAGACCACCATGGATGTAGACCCCAATGCAATAGGCACATTGGGAACCCTGGGCATCTTACATAGACTATAAGAAGCGGAGGACCCAGTGAGACAGTCCTAGGGGTGCCCTTCTTGTACTTCATCCCCTGATAAAGCTGTCTTGACTGCTCCCTTGTTTCCTCTAAGTGACATCAGTTGTTGATATTCCTGTAGTATCTTTGCCCAGAGTCTCACAAAAAATAGAAATCCTGGAACTCCAGGTTAAAAAAAAACAAGCAAACCCACAACCCTTCCCTCTGCTGCTGACAGGTATAATAATACCATAGGTGGTAACCTGAGTTGAAAGGGTGCGGTTCATTACAAGTGGTCACTCAAACCCTAAGTGTTTTACCAGGTGAGCACCTTCCATACACATACTTGTTTGCTACATATTAGAACAACCAGGGGCTAAAATTCCGCTTCGAAGTGGGCAAGGATATGCAGTGTGTATCATGTCTTTCTGATACATAGAGGGAAAGTGCTCCTTTACACCTTTCCTCCATTTCCTTTCGTCCCCAGAGTTCTGAGGAGAATTCAACAGTTCTGAGTCTGTGCATGGCAGACCTAGTTCTTGGAACTTCTGTGCCCGTGTAAAAATTATCCATTCAGTCTTTGTCCTTCTGAGTTAAGATCTGTCATCCCAGCCAACTGGCAGGATGGGGTATTTGGACCTCAAGTCGTTTTACTTGACAGTATAACTGCTAGGTTTTTAGGTCAGGATGTCCTTAATGCTTGTCTCAGGAGAACAAGGCAGCCCTCCTAGACTCCATCCACCAGGAAATATTATGCTGTCATACAGAAAACTTGTTTAAAAGTTTTGCTCAAGGTAGAAGCCTTGCTTTGGTATCATCCCAGTTTTAGTTACCTTAGACTTTCTTCTCTCTCTCTGGTGTGGTCAAAGATATTATTGACAACTGCAAAGGTTTATTTTAGTCTACTATGTCCCTGCAAAACAGACACCTCTTGATGCAGTAATTTTTAAAGGGGCTCACAGATATGTACCCTCCCATCAAGAAACTTCTCATTCTTTGGATTTGAGTTTGATGTTGAACAAGTTAATGGAAATGCTGTTTGAGCCCTTGGGATCTTTCTCCTTGTATCATCTCTTACTGACGGAATCATTCCTGGTGGTGGTTTCCTCCTCATCAGATTTCCAGGTCCTGCTGGCCAATTCTATCCTTTTTCACAATGTTAAACCAGTATTTAGGTCTCGACTCCAATAGCTAACCTCAGTTGTGTCTTGAGTCTCATATCATATAAGTTAATATCACTATATGTCCTTTTCCCAAAGACCCAGAGCCATGCTGGTGAGTGAGGTGACACACGCTTAATGTCAAAACAGTAGTTGGACAGAACAGTGACTCTTGTTCACATACTGAATGGACTCCCCTCTATTACGCAACCCAGAATTAAATAGGTTTAGGACATGGAGAAGAACTGAGGGTCAAATAGATGGAGCAAAGAATTTAAACCAATCAATCAATAGAGTGCAGGGCCCAATGGACATTTGCATGTCCCCTATCTCTGACTATTGCTCAAAGCTGGTTACATAGCCAGGCATGCAACACCTACTGTGCAGCTCTACAAAGGCAATATAATCAATAGTCAGTTTTCAGAATGGAGAGAAGTAAATAGTGGTGTCCCCCAGGGGTCTGTTCTGGGACCAGTCCTATTCAACATATTCATAAATGATCTGGAAAAAGGGGTAAACAGTGAGGTGGCAAAATTTGCAGATGATATAAAATTACTAAAGATAGTTAAGACCCAGGCAAACTGTGAAGAGCTACAAAAGGATCTCTCAAAACCAGGTGACGGCAACAAAATGGCAGATGAAATTTAATGTTGATAAATGCAAAGTAATGCACACTGGAAACCATAATCCCAACTATACATATAAAATGATGGGGTCTAAATTAGCTGTTACCACTTGTAGCGGGGTGGTCCCCTGCTCCTGCCCTGAAGGGCTTAAGACAGCCCTGGGACAGGGCTGTGGCAGGGGAAAAGCTGCTAGGCTGATTGGGGAAGCAGCTGCAGCTGGGCCACGCCCCAATCAGGCCTCAGCTGGCCTGTATAAAAAGGCTGTGAGCCAGAGGCCCAGGGTCAGCCTCTCTCTCTTTGTAGAGGGAGATGGGCCTGGCTGCAGGGAGCTAGAGACAGGGTACCTGAGTGGAGCAGGGCTGGGGAAAGGCAGAGGAGCCGGGGAGCTCTAGCCTGGAAAGCCCCAGGCTGTGGCCTAGCATAAGGCCAACAGGTATTGGGGTTTGCAGAAGGCAGCCCAGGGGTAGGTCAAGGCAGCAGGTCCAAACCCAACTTTGCCAGTGATGAGTGGCTGATACTACAGTCTGCCCCAGGGCGCGGGGGCTAGACGGTGACTGGCAGTAGCCTTATACTGAGGCGAGGTGGGAATAGTGGGTGGGGGTTCCCCAGGGAGGGGAGACCCTAAGACTGAAGGGTTACTGCTAGGGGGCAGCACCCCAGGTACAAGGGCACCGGGGTCCAGGGAGGGACATGGGGGCCAGAGGACAGGCGGATCACCAGCCTGCAGAGGGCACTCTGGAGCTGGAACGAGCTAATTCCCGGAAGTCACCAGAGACGGCTAAGGGGAGATATGATTGAGGTCTAAAATTATGACTGGTGTAGAGAAAGTAGATAAGGAAGTGTTGTTTACTACTTATAACACAAGAACTAGGGGTCACCAAATGAAATTAATAGGCAGCAGGTTTAAAACAAATAAAAGGAAGTATTTCTTTACACAACGCACAGTCAACCTGTGGAACTCCTTGCCAGAGGATGTTGTGATGTCCAAGACCATAACAGGGTTCAAAAAAGAACTAGATAAATTCATGGAGGATAGGTCCATTGGTGGCTATTAGCCAGGATGGGCAGGAATGGTGTCCCTAGCCTTTGGGGCATCTGGCACTGGCCTTTGGGGCATCTGGCACTGGCCATTGTCGGCAGACAGGATACTGGGCTAGATGGACCTTTGGCCTGACCCAGTAGAGCCATTCTTATGTTCTATTCTGAGAACAAAAGATACTGACAGTAAATAACTCCATTTTCCTCAACTCGTCAGTCTTACTCATTCTCTCCTTTTCTTTGTTCAGTAGAGTTCAAAGCTACCCACACAGCCAAGAAGTTTGAAGAGTCTCAGCAAAATATCGAAACTGGGGCTCGAGAGAGAGCACCAGCTGCTGACTTGACAGTCAAAGGAACCAACATTGAAGTTCAACCAAAGTTAATAGCCAACAAATCATCTCGGACTCACCCCATAAAGTCAAAAATCTCCCACCAGATGCAAAAAATCCGGAACTACAATATTAAACATTGATTTCTTTGACAGTAAGTTTAGCTCTGTAGAAACTCTGAGTACAGGACTGCCCCTGCCCCGAAGAGCTTACAGTCTAAATAGACCAGACAGCCAGAGGCTGGGGAAAGGGATAGAACTCACTGCAGAATGAACAAGGTGATGGCAGCAAATGTGGGGTTAGTTCCACAGTTTAATTTTTACTGTTTATTTGTTTACTCACTTATTTTGGGTGGGTTTACTTAGGAGGGGATAAGCTAAATGGAAACAGAAGGGAAGTGAGGGGGGCAGGGCAGGGGAAAAGAGGATAAGAGAGGCAAGTGTGAAGTGAAGTTCAGGTGAAGGGGCTGTTGGGGAGAGGAGGGAGAGGGTTGGACAGCCAATCAGCAAGTAACTGAGAAAGTACAATCAAAAGTGTGGATGGTTCTCTGAATGTCCAGAGGTCCTTGTTTTGGCACCTTTAGCCTCTTTGACTCCTCTCTGCACATCTCCAGGGCACAGGGAAAGGGGTGAGGCACCACTTGGGTACTAGTGCCCCCAAAGTGGGGTGTCTCCCCTACACAGTTCTGGGTTCAGGAAGGTGCTGAGGGAGGGATAGCCCCAGCTAGATCCTATTTTATTTGTTTGACCTTCTTAAATGTCAGTTTATTCACCTGCTTTCTGGAGGTTAGTATAGATTCCCAGCTACTAAAGATTTAAACTCTTGTACCTGTAGGCAGAGCTTGCAGTTTTTAGCAAAATTTTATTGAGAAACACTGGAGTGTGGGTTAGACGGGGGAAAATGTATCTCTGTGGTCTGCCTTAGCATGCTATTTTCCTATGCTTACTAACACTGCACTCATTCTACATACTGTAACAATCAATTCTCTGTAGCTGCTTAATATTCATTTTAAAGCCAGGAGTATAAAGAGATGGGCCCTGATTCTGCACTACCTTGTACCTTCTGTAGTCATTTATGCTTGTGCAAAATGGGTGTAAAATGATACAAAAACAAAATTCTCCATTCACTTACACTGGTGGTATTGATTAGCACAGGTGTAAGTGATGTAATAAGTTTCAAGACTGAGAATCAGGCTCATTAATAATACTTAGAATCTTTCATTGGATGAACTAAAAGCATTGTACAAATAACTAAGCCTTACAACATGTTTCCAGCTGAAATTGCAGGAAAATTTTTGAGTTGTAATTTGACCAGCACACCACTGTACTTCTGAAAAGTGTCATGACATTTGAATGATCATGAGTTCTCAGGACCTCTTGTTTTGTTTTGAAAATGGCAGGATGGCACCTCCAGTAGCATTGCAGGAAGCTGGGGTATTGGTTTGGTGCTAAGGCCCTGACTCTCCAAACACTTATTCAGGTGCTTAACTTTACTACTGTGAGTGGTCCTATTGAAAAGAATAGGACTACTCGTGGTAGTAAAATTAATAATGTGTGTGTGTTTGCAGGTTAAGAGTCTAAGATGGAAGAAAGATTTACTGAATCACCTGCACTTCTTTCTGCAGCGCATAGGTGCTCCTTGAAGGCTCCTGTCCAAATTCTATCTCTAGACAACCCTGCTCAGTTTGAGATCTGAAAGGACCACAGTACAAAGTTGTACAGCGTGGCTGTAGGCAGCTCAAGAATAACTTGAAAAAATTGTTCAATGTTCTGTTAAAAAATGTTTTGCTTTAACATAGATAATACGAATGGTAATACAAATAATATGGTATTACAAATAATAAATAATAGTAATAAGTTGCATGCTTAGTAGCCATTATTTCATTGTGCTTTTATTATGTCAGTACTGGATCTGAGGTGTCCTCTGTGCCCTTTCCCAATTTATTTTGCTTGAAGGTCCCATCATCAGATTAAATACTTTTTACGTTGTTCCTTCATGGATCAGAACAACATGATGCATTCCCCTTATCCAGAGCCTGCTGTGACTGCAGCTCAAAGCACAGTGGTTTCCAACAAGCAGAGACATTTTGGCCTCACATCATAGCTGCAGCCAACTGTTGCTATACAGTTTGCCTGAATTCAAGTGTTTTGAAATAATTCTAGAATATACATTCCAGCAACTTTGCAACTCTTGTTTCCAATGGTTTCAATTTGAACATGAAGATTCAGAGCAGCTCGGTATGATGTGGCTCTGCATCCTGGTGAGAAGTGCAAGGCTGAAGCATTAATATGGTGATACCCTAATGAGGAAAGCCACATTCCCATTCAATTAATTGTTATAACAACATTCTAACATCTGGTTGACCTTTAGAAAATGCTTTTCCTACTAAACTGATCTGTATGTCCTGTACACTGGGTGTTTAGCTCAGATTTCAAAAGTGGCTTTGGATTTTAAAATCTATGGCATGCCTGTTTATGCAGATATCTTGCCAGGAAGACAATTTTTGTTCATTCAGCTTCCCTGAGCAACTTCTGCTTTAGCAAACCGTATATGGTGGCAAGAGATGTTTTTGGTTGATCCCTTCATTCCATTTTCTTCTTCTGAGGGTAAGAGACAGAATTTTATTTTATTGCAGTTACCATGAGCTGAGAATAACTCTTAAATTGGTGTTGACCCAGCAGGAATGGTACAAGAACAAATATACAAGTAGAATATACAACATGGCAGAGGGGCATTGCTGGCACATAATGGCATATATCACATTGGTAGATGTGCAGGTGAACGAGCCTCTGATAGTGTGGCTGATGTGACCTAATCACATCAGCCACACTATCAGAGGCTCGTTCACCTGCACATCTAGCAATGTGATATATGCCAGCAATGCCCCTCTGCCATGTACAGTGGCCAAACCGGACAGTCTCTACGCAAAAAATGGACACAAATCGGACGTCAAGAATTATAACATTAAAAAAACAGTCGGCAAACACTTCAACCTCCCTGGTCACTGTTACAGACCTAAAAGTCGCAATTCTCCAACAAAAAATCTTCAAAAACAGACTCCAATGAGAAACTGCAGAACTGGAATTAATTTGCAAAATGGACACCATTAAATTAGGCTTGAATAAAGACTAGGAGTGGATGAGTCATTATACAAACTAAACTATTTCCCCATGCTAATTTTCCCCCTACTGTTACTCACACCTTCTTGTCAGCTGTTTGAAATGGGCCATCCTGATTATCACTACAAATGTTTTTTTTCTCCTGCTGATAATAGCCCACCTTATTTGATTAGTCTCATTAGAGTTGGTATGGCAACACCCATTTTTTTCATGTTTGTGTGTGTGTGTGTGTGTGTATATATATATATATATATATATATGTGTATATATATATATATATATCTCTTCCTACTGTATTTTCCACTGCATGCATCTGATGAAGTGGGCTTTAGCCCATGAAAGCTTATGCTCAAATAAATTTGTTAGTCTCTAAGGTGCCACAAGTACTCCTCATTCTTTTTATTCTGTTTGTGTATTGAAAATACTCTTAGTTGCCATAACATCAGCCCGATGAGTGAGGGAGTTACGTGCCCTAATGGCTAATCCATCTTTCCCTATATTTCACAAAAACAACATGGTGCTTTGGCCTAAACCTAGATTCTTACCCAAAGACGTTTATGATTTTCACATTAACCAAACAATACAGTTGCCAGTTTTCTTTCCTAGCCCTCGCAGTCATAAAGATGAATCAAAGTTAAATACACTTGATGCTAAGACTAACATTTCACAAGTCCTCCACTCTTTTATTTCTTATGTGAACAATCATAAAGGTGGTCAGGCTGTCTCTTCACAAATGTTATCTAGGTGAATTAGAAAATTCATAGAGGAACACTATAAACTAAGATCTATTTCTGCCGGTTGGGAGTAAATCACACTCGACTAGAGCAATGTCTCTCTCCAGTGAGTGCCTGAGGCCTTGTCTACACTACCACTTAAGTCGATGTAAATTACGTCACTCGGGTGTGTGAAAAAAACACCCCCTGAGCATCGTAATTTACAGCGACTTAATACGGTGTCTGCTCTGCACTTTGTCAGCCGGAGACGCTCTCCTGTCAACATAGCTTCCGCTTCTCATTGAGGTGGATTAATTACATTGATGGGAGAGCATTCTCCCATCGACTTATTGCATCTTCATCAGACCTGCTAAATCGATGCCGCTGCATGAATTGCAGTGGCACTGATTTAGCGCTGTAGTGAAGACAAGCCCTTACATAACACAGAGATCTATGGGTCTCCCTCTTGTTGCTCTGTACATACATTTACAAGATCTGCAAAATTTAGAATAATAAAATCATAGGGTTAGATGGGACCGCACGGGTCATCTAGACCTACCCCCTGCCAAGATGCAGGATTTGTTGTCTAAATCATCCAAGGCAGATGACTATCCAACCTCCTTTTGACAACCTCCAGTGAAGGAGCTTGCACAACCTCCCTTGGCAGACTCTTCCATTGTCCTACAGTTCATACACTTAGGGAAATTTCCCTGAGATTTAACCTAAATCTGCTATGCTTTAATTTGAACCATTGCCTCTTGTCCTGCCTTCAGTGGCAAAAGAGAACAACTTTTCTCCATCTTTTTTATGGCAGCCTTTCAAATATCTGAAGACAATTTATCATATCCCCTCTTAATCTCCTCTTTTCTGAACTAAACATACCCAGTTCCTTCAGCCTTTGCTCATATGGGTTGCATTCCATCACTTTGATCATCTTTGTTGCTCGTCTCTGGATCCTTTCCAGTTTCTCTACATCCTTTCTATACATTGGTGACCAAAATTGGACAGTTCTCCAGCTGAGGCCTAACCAGCACCAAGTAGAGCAGTACTATCACCTCCCATGACTTTTATGCTATGCCTCTGTTAATGTAACCTAAAATTGCATTTTCTTTTTTTGCAACAACATCGCATTGCTGAGTCATGTTGAGGTGGTGATCCATGACAACTCCCAGATCCTTCTCAACGGTGCTGCTGCCAAGCCAGTTATCCCCCGTTCTATATTTGTGCATTTGTTTTGTCTTCCCTAAGTGTAATATCTTACATTTGTCTTTGCTGAATTTCATTTTGTTGGCTATAGCCCAGTTCTCCAGTTTATCAAGATCACTCTGAATTTTAGCTCTATCCTCCACAAAGTTTTGGCAGCCCCCTAGCTTTGTGTCACTGGCAAATTGGATCAGTATGCTCTCTGTTCCTACATCCAGGTCATTAATAAAGATGTTAACACTGGACCCAGAACAGATCCCTGTGGAATCCCACTTGAGACTCCCTTCCCGCTGACATAATTCCATTAATAGTTACCCTTTGTTTGTGGTTGTTTAACCAATTATGTATCCCCTTAATTGTAGTTCTACGGAGCCCACATTTCTTCAGCTTACTTATGAGACTGTCATGTGGGACCTTGTGTCCAGAGCTGACGCACAATTGATAGGGCAGTATTATAATCTTTATTCTGTTGCTGGAGCACTGTTTGCCAATCTGTCCCTTGAGTGGGAATATCCAGAAGGCACGTGCAGATTAAATGAAGATTTCTTACTTGTAACTGGAATTCTTTAAGGTGGACTCTGCATACTCACATTTCCTTGTGCACTTTTTCCTTTTCCTAGGAGTCTTCCTGAAATCTTGATTTGAGGTGATAGAAGGAACTGAGGCAGCGGATGGTGCTAAGACTCTTTTTGTACTTTCAATACTGCCAACTCTTGTGACTTTTTTTTTTAGCAAATGATGAGATTTTGGCTGGGTTGGAACTCTCTCGTAATGACAAGCTCCAGCCCTCCAGCAAATTTGAGCCCTGCCTGAGGGGGAAAACCCCTCTGATTGGCTGCCTGCCTCACTCGCCTCTCCCTGGGGGCAAAGCAACCACTCAGAGCTGCTGCAGAAAGAGCTCTCTCCCCTTCCACATCTCCTCAACAATCTAAAGCCATTCTTCTCACAGGAGGGGAGGGGGAAGAGGGAGCAGAAAGAACCCAGCAGCTCTTCCCTATCCCCTCTCCCTCCATGCAACACCAGGCCTGGGAAGAGGGAGTAAAGAGCCCCTGGAAAGCAGGAGAAAGGGAAAGCAGGAGAAGGGAATCTTGGTACAGCCTCTGCCAGGCCTGGTGAAGCCCTAGGAGTATCAGTTGTGAGATTAGGAATGCTGAACTATTGAGGGACTCATGGGGCCGATGTGAGGGCAGGGGCCAGACAGAAGAACTAATATAGAGACTGGGGGAACAGGATTGAGTTGGAGGCTGGGGGGCAGAATTAATTGGTGGAAGGGGAAGGGAGCTCATGCAGCATGGTCCAAAATCACCTGACACTAATTCTCTCTCTCTCTCACACTCTCTCACACACACACACAGGTGTTGGGAAGGGGGAGTTCAAAAATCAAAAAGACCAACACCAATATTTTTCAAATCGTGGATTTGGGGATTCTGATGTGATTTTTTGATGTCTTGAGGTTGGTAACACTGGTCTACAATTTTTGAGAAGTCGTCTGCTTCAGAGATAAAATGTGATATTTATTATGTATTTTGATGTGCTGAATTCAAATATGACAATTAAAATAACTGATTGGCTACTGTTTCTAAGATATTTAAGTTTTTACATTTTATGTCTATGTATATTGTGTAGATAGTAGAGTTTTAATCATAAATTGTAAACCTAGGTCTTTTCATGTGTTTATGGTTGCTTTACATGATAATATTTCACCTGTCCTGTTTATGTAACACTTTAAAAATCAGCAAAAGGGTTATATAAATAAAATTTATTATGAAACAAAAGGCAAAAAACTATTATGTACATAGTTTAGTCCTATTCAGTGTCTACTCGGCGCTTCTTGGCTTGTCTCTTGTATTCATTAAATGGAGCATCTCTTGTCACTGTCCAGCAATAGTCTGCAAGCATTGATGGGCTCCATTTGCCCTGATAGCGTTTCTCCATTGTTGCAATGTCCTGGTGAAATCGCTCGCCGTGCTCGTCGCTCACTGCTCCGCAGTTCGGTGGAAAAAAATCTAGATGAGAGTGCAAAAAATGTATCTTTAGTGACATGTTGCAACCAAGGCTTTTGTATGCCTTGAGGAGGTTTTCCACCAACAACCTGTAGTTGTGTGCCTTGTTGTTTCCGAGAAAATTTATTGCCACTAACTGGAAGGCTTTCCATGCCGTCTTTTCCTTGCCACGCAGTGCATGGTCAAATGCATCATCTCGAAGAAGTTCACGAATCTGAGGACCAACAAAGACACCTTCCTTTATCTTAGCTTCACTTAACCTTGGAAATTTTCCACGGAGGTACTTGAAAGCTGCTTGTGTTTTGTCAATGGCCTTGACAAAGTTCTTCATCAGACCCAGCTTGATGTGTAAGGGTGGTAACAAAATCTTCCTTGATTCAACAAGTGGTGGATGCTGAACACTTTTCCTCCCAGGCTCCAATGACTGTCGGAGTGGCCAATCTTTCTTGATGTAGTGGGAATCTCTTGCACGACTATCCCATTCGCAGAGAAAACAGCAGTACTTTGTGTATCCAGCCTGCAGACCAAGCAAGAGAGCAACAACCTTCAAATCGCCACAAAGCTGCCACTGATGTTGGTCATAGTTTATGCACCTCAAAAGTTGTTTCATGTTGTCATAGGTTTCCTTCATATGGACTGCATGACCAACTGGAATTGATGGCAAAACATTGCCATTATGCAGTAAAACAGCTTTAAGACTCGTCTTCGATGAATCAATGAACAGTCTCCACTCATCTGGATCGTGAACGATGTTGAGGGCTGCCATCACACCATCGATGTTGTTGCAGGCTACAAGATCACCTTCCATGAAGAAGAATGGGACAAGATCCTTTTGACGGTCACGGAACATGGAAACCCTAACATCACCTGCCAGGAGATTCCACTGCTGTAGTCTGGAGCCCAACAGCTCTGCCTTACTCTTGGGTAGTTCCAAATCCCTGACAAGGTCATTCAGTTCACCTTGTGTTATGAGGTGTGGTTCAGAGGAGGAGGATGGGAGAAAATGTGGGTCCTGTGACATTGATGGTTCAGGACCAGAAGTTTCATCCTCTTCCTCTTCCTCGTCTGACTCAAGTGAGAATGATTCTGGTGCATCAGGAACCGGCAGTCCTTCTCCGTGGGGTACTGGGCGTATAGCTGATGGAATGTTTGGATAATGCACAGTCCACTTTTTCTTCTTTGACACACCTTTCCGAACTGGAGGCACCATGCAGAAGTAACAATTGCTGGTATGATCTGCTGGCTCTCTCCAAATCATTGGCACTGCAAAAGGCATAGATTTCCTTTTCCTGTTCAACCACTGGCGAAGATTTGTTGCACAAGTGTTGCAGCATATGTGTGGGGCCCACCTCTTGTCCTGATCTCCAATTTTGCAGCCAAAATAAAGGTGATAGGCTTTCTTAACCATAGTGGTTATACTGCGCTTTTGTGATGCAAAAGTCACTTCACCACAAACATAGCAGAAGTTATCTGCACTGTTCACACAAGTACGAGGCATCTCTGCTCACTTTGGCTAAACAGAAATGTGTCCCTTTGCAAAATCAAACACTGACAAATAAGAGAGCACGACACTGTATGTTTTCTAGAGCTGATATAGGGCAATTTGTTCAGCAGAGTGATGTAAGCTTCGTTATGATTGCATTATCCATGACTTCTAGGAATAACATGATGCAATTCATATCCTGTATGACACAATACCAGCTTCAGATTGCATCATTCATTGTTTTGCCTAAAAAGCAAGTACTGTCCAAACCCAGTCATAGATTTATTCATAGATCCAGTCAAAGATGTATTTTGGTCATTTCTGGTTTAAATTGAGATCCCTTCCCTTTATAACTCACTTATCCTCTGCCATTCCCAAGTCAAGGGTCGTATATACTGACCTAATAGCATATCTTGAAAACTAGAGCCAATCAACAATTTTAAGCATCATTTTCGTTCTCCGTGACCCAGAATTAGTAAAGTTTGACTACATTTATTTCAGAAGCATTTTGGCTGTAGAGCAAATCTGTTACTCTCATGTTCAGGATGCTCAGGAAGTCTGAGGAAAGGGAGAGGAGGGGCCTATGACTACTCTTAAGGGACACTGCTAGGAGACAGTACACCCTCTGAACTGCACTGGCAGTGCAGCCCATGATCATGAATATACAGAGTCCACCTAAAAAAACTCTGGTTACAAATAACCTTCATTTTCAGAGTTTGAAGCTAGGGAAGAAGTTATAGTGGGAGCCCTAAGGCCCTAGCCCCAGAAACAAACGCCTCGGCTCCCTCAGTCCCTCTGCTGTGCTCCCTGACTCCCCGTTTGGATCCAGAGTTAGGAGCAGGTTGGAAGGAAGCGGATGGCTGGGGGAGTTACAGCCTATGTTGGTTTTGGGAGAGGTGGCAGGAGGGTGAGGCAACTGGAAGGGAATAAGACCAATCTGGCACAGTGCTCAGGAGCACCTGCTTGCCCAAGGTAGCAGGAGCTCACTGGCTCTCAATGCTAACAGACTATCAAAAGAGAGCAAGAATTAACAAGCTCCTAGCCATGACACGGGGCTCAGTGAGAGCAAAAGTAGCTAGTCACACCAGCCTCGTCCCTGCAGTGAGGAAAAGAAGGAGGATAATTTTCAAGGAGTAACAGGCGCTCTGGGCTCTGCTGTGTGGAGGCTTTAGGTCTCTCTCTCACTCTGCTCTTCTCCCCATTGGGGGTGCTGATCAGAGCCTTTCCTGGGCTGAGGGGGACGACGCCATCCCTGGAGCATATGTCACTGCCCCCGTGTCTGTGTTTTCAGGCTTGACCTGTAATAACCTCCAGCGATCATACTCTGCCGAGGTGAATGGCCTGAAATAAGCCGCAATTCACAGGCGCTTCTTGCATCACAAGCGACTCCATTTCCTAAACAGAGCCGTCCCCTTAATACAGTCATCACATCACCCTATCTCCTAGCAACACCCACACAGGCCCAGAGACTGGACAGGCGACACCCTTCCACACGCCCCTGCCGCCCGATTGGATGTCTCAGCCAATGACTTCGCCTCCGAAGCAATCGTCCTTCTGTTTTGCAAATGTCAGTCACCGGTAACAGGAGACCTCGGTTACGGTGTAAATGAGACATCGACCCCCCCCCCCATCTGCCGCGGTTGTTTCCTAGGCCCGGCGGGCAGCTGCCCAAGGCCTGTCTCCCTGGGAGCTGCGGGGTGGCCTGGCCAGCCCAGCCCAGCCCACCCCGCGGGAGCCCAGTGCCGGGACTGGTGCAGGGAGCTCCGCCACCAGAAAGTCACCGCTCCCCAGCGCTCCCCGCCCACTGCAGCGTTTGCACCCGGTGTGTGCGCACGACAAGGGGCAGACGCTGCGGGTCCTGTTCCCCGCGCGCCCGCTCCGAGCTCCTTCGGCTCCAGGCCGCCTGGGCTGTGCCGGCTGCATCCCCCCTGCGCTCAGCGGCGCGGGGCTCTCGGAGCAGCCTGGCCGCGGGAGGCCGATGTGCCCGGGGCCGCCTGGCCTAGCCCTGCTCACCACGCAGGCAGCCCTAGAGGGACGAATACAAGGGCGCGGGATCAGCCGGGACGGGTTAGTGAAAAACCTCCCGTGTCAATTCGGGTCCGCAGAGGCCTCCTCGCCCCAGGAGGAGCCACGGCCTGCGGGGAGGGCCGCGGCCGAGCCCTTCACCCGCTCGGGGCGGGGGCCGCAGAACAGCCCCCGGCGAGCGCGGCGCTTTGGCTCCAGCCCTGTCCTGGCGGCCTGAGGGGAGGTTCTGCCGGACGGAGCGGGGCCTGCCCCCCCGTGGAGAGGCCCCTGCGGGCAGGGGGCTGGCATCGCCCCAGAGCCGGCTCTCGGAGCCCAGCCCTGGCTCTCATTGGACTGCGCCGCGGAGCAAAGCTGTCAGCCCATGTGGCGTGGCCGCCGGAGGTGGCGGCTGCTTAAATAGCGCGGGGAGCTGGTGGGAGGCAGCGACACGGGCACGGAACAGGGCCGGTGCCACAGCCCCGCCAGCAGCCCGCATCCACCGGCCGTGTGCCGCAGCCTAGCCCCGCGCTCGGGCTGAGACCGGCTCCGGCGGCCCCGCCTCTAGACACGGGCCGGCTCCGCAGCCGTGCGCGCTCCGAGGCCCGGCTCCAGACTCTGCCCAGCACGGGCCCCTCCAGGCACCGGAGCCGGGAGCCAGGTAACCGCACCGGTGGGCGGCGGGGAATCGGGGTCTGGGAACCAGCTAACGCGCTGCGCCTGGGGGAGAGAACGAGCGAAAGTGCGAGGAGCCTGGGGGCTGGAGCGGGCGTCGGGTTCTCAGAGCCTCGGTGCTCCGGCTTCCCAGAGCAGCAAGGGGGCCAGTGCGCCTGAGCCGCCCCTGTGGATTAGGGGATCTTGCCGCCTCCTCTCGGCGGGTTTGTGGTGGGACCCGTCCCCTCGTTGGGCTCGGCTCCATCTTGCACCACTGATCACATGGCAAGTCTGTGTTAGAGGCATCAAATGCAGTTGATCAATATATTTAGTATGTGGCCGTATTCCTTAGTAAATGTTCTCCAGTCCCTTTCTGTAAATAGGATTGTACAAATAATAGGCGGCTAAATTATTCCTGTTTGAACATAAATTGGAACATGGGATTTTGCCAACTGTAGATGCCGGTGAAAGGCGGTGAAACAGGGGTGTAGTCTTCTTTGGAGAGTCAGTTGTTCTCTTATAGATAATGTTCTGAATAAACACTGCACTGCCTCCTGCAGTATCCCCCTTCTTTCCCCCCCAAATTAGTTGACTATTCATAGGTAGCTGAGAATCTTTTACTTATTGAAATGTTGTTACACTAATACAGTTTAATTTTGTTTAAAGATTTCAAAAACCAAAACATGTGAACTAAAATGATTAAGTGCATTTGATTATCTATATTAGAAGTGAAGCTTGCTTCAGGGCTTTGATTTTTGGAGCTATTCATCAAAGGTGAGGTAGCAGCCGCGAAGAGGGGAGATGGAGGCTGAGCCCTTGCTGCATTGTGAATGTTCTGCATCCAGCCATTTTGATATCCGGCAGTGAAGACAGTTACACACTTAAAGCCCATTTCACAAGCAGATGCAGAGAGGAAAAACAATTTTTTTCTTTTTCTCCTTAGCTTTCTCACCCTCCAATAATTAACAGCTGCACATGTATTAATACATGCAAAGGGGACTAAGAACAATAGATAAATAACATTGATTAAAACATACTCCCTGGCATATGCTTTGTGACAACAAGAAACAGGCACTTCAGAAATTTTCTTCGTTTGGTCACTGGAACTGAAATATTTAATTTCTTTCCAGATAGCCAATATCTACAGAGAAATTTACTTAAAGTTTAGATCAATTTTTCCTTTCCATGTAGACTTTCATGTGGTCTGAAAGTATAATCTGTCATTTGCCCCACCTAATAGAGTCTTACACCCATCCTCTTTACTCCTTTCCCCCCTCCATCCTGTACCTGCATCCATACCCTGATCTCAATGCATAAGTAGTTATGTAATTTTAGCTATTTAAAACTAGCTGCATGCACGAATAATATTAAAAACAGGAAGATACTCTTCTAAATATTTAATCTCTAGCCTTTTTTTATTGGTGTTTTTAAAGTACCGAGGTAGGAGTCACAGAAGCCTTAAAGCCAAGAAATTTAGGGACTCCTAGATATCACAAGGTAACGTCTGATGTTTGAGACACTATATTATAGGAGGCAGAAGGCCCCTAAAATTCAGCCCATTTGTTAATCCAGCCATAGCTATTAGGAGATGTACTGGTTCTTCTCTCTTTATTCAAAGAATAATAGTGTTGTAAGCAAACCCCTGAGCTGGATTACAGAGATCCAGTCAGGTCTTCAGCCTCTCCTTGCCGTTCTAAACTTCTTGGGATGTACTGAAAACTGGCAACACTTCAAGGGCTTCAGGAAATGAGACTATCTTACATGAAAGTCAGTTTCCCCAGTAAAGGATTCTGAAAACTCCCACCAAGGGTCGATTTAGCTGGAGGATGTGAGGAGATGATGGCCTCACCTGCGGGGTAAGTATGCAGGCACACTTCTAAAATTATATTTATACAGTGCAATGGTTTTGGGAATTAAATCTGGACGAATTTAGGGAAGCTAGCACCACTTGCTGATAATCTAGGCATTTACAACACTATAATCATAATGCAAACTTAAAAGCCTGAATATATCCATTCATGATAAACACGCTCAAAATAGTGGTTTTTTTAAAGATTTGGAAGCAACTTGTAGTTTTTTCATGTTTTATCAAGCAATTGAAGGCATTCTTCCTCTAGAAAAGGAACAAATCCAGTCTCTCAACAGAGACAATAAAAATTCTGTGCAGTATTAGATTTAGCAATAACAAATCCAGTTTAACAGTGGCTGAGAAACTGAACACTGGCTAAAATAGCCCAAATACAAGTAAACCTTCATTTTTATTTTTGCTGTCTTTTATAAAGGTCTTTGAGAGGTAGGCATTTAAAAAAAGTTTTCTACAATTGAAGTTCTAGGGAAATACATTTTAGAAATGGGATCATATATTTATTTAAAATCAAATATTGGAAAATCTGGGTTTGCATGTAGTAAAACTTGGAAGTAAAAGCAAATCTTTTGCTAATATCCCTCATGAAGTAAGCTTTGGCAAAGTCACAGAGAAAATGCCACTTGTATATTGGAACCAATTCTCTACAGATTCCTATAGGCACTTCCATTGCTGCCAGTGCACCTGCTGCTGACGGAGTGGGAAATAGAGGAATTCATCTAGTTTTCATGTCTTTGGAGTTACACAAACTTGGCTACGAAAAGGATTATTTGTAAGGCCCTGCTCCTGCAACTGGTTCATGCAGGAGCATCCTCATTGAAAATAATGGGGCTCCAATTAGGTGCAGGGGTCTGTCTGCACAGAGTCAATGGCAGGATCAGTGTCTTACTTTTGATGGGCTTGATCCATATAATCGGACCATAGATTACAGCTACCTTGACAGATCCCATTTTTAAAGTGTATAAAAGATAACTAAGTAGATAGTGCATCAGGCCGAACAAGGGATTTCTGCAGTGGATCCTATGTGCTTCCCCAGGAGACTAGCTCTGCAAGGAGTATGCCATCAAATTTGGAAGGCCATTGAAATACCATCTGGAGGCTTTGCAGGGGCTTCCCTCTCCCTTCACTGTACCCAAGAGGGATAATGGAACTCTTAAATGAGGACTTCCCACTGTAACTGTATGGGGGGGGAGAGAGCTCAGGCATCCAAGTAAGGGCTTTCTTTCACTTCCTTAAATAGCATAATAAGCTCAGTGGTCGTATAAGTGCATAATGCATTCTTGTAGAGAAACACAGATTAAATGGGACTCATGAAAAATAGACGCACAGGTGCTAAACATGGAGCAAAGTAATGATTATCACTTGGTGATGAATTGGGAAGAGGTGCTAAGTGAGAGAGGTTCTTATAAGGGTCTGTTCTAGATCCAGAAGAGCTTGGTATTATAACTGAGCATGCTAGTAACACTTGGCCAGTACGAAACTAGCAGGGATCAAATACATGGAGAACAAGATTAAAATATAGTATGAAGTTGATATATTTGAGAAAAGGACTGAAATCAATAAAACAACTGTACAGTGGTTAATATAGGAAGCAAATAACCAAAGTACAAATATGAAATAGTGTCTACTAGTCAGTAATACCAGGTAAAAATGGTTGGTTATTATGGATGACAAACAATGGGTCAGCAATACAACACTATTGCAAAAAAGTTGTGTAAATCAAGTGAGATGGTAATTCTGCTCATCAGTGGTGAGGCTTCCATTGGACAACTATGTTCAGAGTAGAGTAGTGCTTTTCTAAAAATAACAGGCTGTTTGGGAAGAGTTTAGAGTAACAATGTCAGGGCCCTGTGGTGCTGGACAGAGTAAAGTATGCCAAAATGTCAAAGATTGACAAAGTATGTTAGACTCGCGTCTTCTAGACACCTCTTCATTGGAACAAAAGGACAGAACAAAAAGTCATGGATTTAAGATGGCCTGGAGGGAATCAGATCCTCAATTAGACCCATCCAAGATGTGATTAACAAATCTGAGAAACTGCCTAATCATATTTGTCACCCTTGTTCTTCCTTCATCTTCCCCATATTTAATTTGTCTTCACTTATTATGTTTAATCTAAAGGTAAGTATAGCATTGGGGGATGCATGAGGTATTCTCCCCCTCCCCCCCTCTCCCCTTCCCCCAATTTTACTGTCCTATGTGTCCCTTTATGTAGCTGTAGAACTAACACATTCTCATTCCTGGCCTCTGCCCCACTCTACACTTTTTAAATGTGGATGCACCACTTTGTCTAAATTAGACTGCAAATGCTGTGGGGCAAGGACTCTTAACTTGTTCTGTAAAGTGCCATACATAACTATGGTGCTGTATTAATAACATTCTGAAAAGTTTCCCAACAGAGTGATGGAACAAGGTGCCAAGGAAGGTTGAGAAGGAGCCATAATTGGATATAGATGGGCATCCAAGGTAGCCTTGACTATCGGGGATGCTTTAGGATTAATGAGATCCTTTCCAAAGCAAAATATTCCGACTGCATCTTGAGGTGGCTCACTTAGTTGTCTCTTCTGGGTGTGTTTGCCTTTCTGGTATGGGCCTCTTCCTTTCACCTTGTCTACCTGTGCTATAGAGTATTCAGAGAGGGATTCCATAACCTTAGGGAGACGCTGCTCACTCTGTTGCTGAGTTTCCCCAGCATTGGCTTCTCTTTCAGACATTTGGGTTTTCTGTGATGTCCAGTTCATCAGTATTGCTGATTTCTTCTCCCTGTCCTTTCTTCCATTGAGATGGTTGTTGATTTTTCTCCATGGTTCACTCTGCTCCACATTTAACTCTTTCCCCCCATTCTTCCATTGCATTGTCCACCCTGCCATCCCTTAGCCTTGGCTTATCACTAACATCCACTTCCTCTGCTCCTACTCTTGCACTGCAAAGCATCTCTGGTGGAAACCCTGTGACCAGGTCGACTTCCTCCACAACCAGTCTGTTCTTTCCTCCTTCAGTTCTGCCATCTTCTGAGCTAAAGAACTCTACTTCTCCAATTTAATTGAATCCTATGCCTTCAATCCCAGCTGTTCTTTTGCCTCCTTTCACTCCTCAAACCTTTCCTACCTCTTACCTCCACTTCTCACTCTGCATGGAATCTCACTGGCTGCCTCCAAGCGAAGATTGACAAAATACAGTGGGATTTCCCCTTCCCTTCCTACAAATCTCTCCCCCTCCCCCCATCACAAGTGCAGAAGTTTTTCCTCTGGTCCCCTCATCTAACTCCCCCACTTGCCCCAGTGACCCCATATTTTGACCTCCATCATGCCCACTCTCCTGGCTCTTTCCCCTCACAATAGAAACATGCTCTACTCTCTCTCTCTCGTCTTAAAAAAGAACTAACCCTTGACCCTATTTTCCTCTTTAACTACTACTCCTTCTCACTTTCATCTCTGACTTCATTGAACCTGCTGTCTGCAGTGCTGCTCTTCCAGTTCCATCCTAAACTCTCTACAATCCAGCTTCCGCCCCTGGCACGCCACTGAAACTGCTCTTGCCAAAATCTCTAATGACCTCTTCCTAAACAAAGCTCAGAACCACTACTCCATCCTCATCCTCCTTGATCTGTCAGCCACCTTTGGTACAGTCCATCGCACTCTTCTTATTGAAATCTTGTCCTCTCTTGGCTTCTACAGCTCTGTTCTCTCCTGGTTCGCTTAGTACCTCTCTAATCACTCCTTTGGAGGATTCTCCTAATCCCTCCTCAACTTTCTCTGAGGGTTCCACAGTGCTCTGTCCTTGGTCCCCTTTTTGTCTCCCTCTACATCTTAGTCTGGGTAACCTCATCCACAAAACAAATTCAACTAGCGATCTACCTCTCTACTCCATACTTGTCTCCTTAGGTCAAAATTTTAGTTTAGACAGATCTCTCTGACATCTCCTCATGGATGTCTAGCTGACAGCTCAGTCTCAACGTGGCCAAAACAGGGGTCTTAATGGCCTCCCCCTCCTTTTTCAATCACTGTGGACACCACCACCATCTGGCCTGTCCCTTCCGGCCCATAATCTGGGTGTCCTCTTTGACTCAGACCTCTTTCTAGGTTCTCACATCCAGACTGTTTCCAAATCTTGAAGCTTTCTATGTAACATCTAAGATATGGCCTTTCCTACTGCAACATCCTTCTCTCTGACCTTGACAAATGCAATTTTGTCCCGCGCATATCCATTCATAATGCTGCTACAAAGATTTTACCATGTCTCTTTGCATCCCCATGCTCTCCTTCTCTGTTGCATCAAACATAAGCTGCTTGTCTTCTTGTTCAAGGCCCTTCATGGCCTAGCCCCCTTATCATTTCATTCACTATTGAGAAGTCATCTCCTGCCTCCAATGGGTCAGGGATGCCAGCCAGATTCTACCACTGGTTAAATTTTCAGACAAACCTCTTTGTGCTTTCTCTCACAATGCCCCTCACACCTGAAGACTTTTTTTCCTTGATGCCTACAAAAAAAATGATGATGTTGATTGGGCTGCTAATGTGCTGAGACCACTATCTATCATGCTGACTGTTCTTTTTTGGTACTTCCCTGTCTATCTGTAGTTTCTTGTGTTTATACTTACAGGTAAGTTGTAAACTCTCTGGGGCAGGGTTGGTCTCTCTGTTCTGTGTTTGTACAATGCCTAGCACAGTGGGGTCCTCGTCCTTGACTAGAGCTCCTAGGCACTGTGGTAATACAAATATTTAATAATAAAACTGACTTGCTAGGTTTTGTGAATGGAAATAATTAAAAATCTCTTGTTGTTGAGCATAATTCATTGGCATATTGTCACTGGCTTTTCTCATTAAAGGGCATGATACAATGCCTACTGAAGTGGGAATCCCAACTCCCTCATTACATGATCAATTAATTTGTAGTAGGGTTTCCCAGGGGAGCAGTGGAAATTCCATTGCCCGAGGCATTTTACACTAGGCTGGAAAGTTGAAAATGTCTGGTTAGCAGCAATCCTGGTTTTTCTCCCAGAGGGGGTGGACTTGATGAGCTAATAAGTCAGTTCCATTTCTATGGGTAAGATTTGTGCTTTGGTTACACAAATATAAGTCTGGAGTAACTTTACTGACCTCGGTGGAGTTACTGCTGACTTATACTCATATAAATGAGATCTGAATATGTCCCTGGGATGGTGTTTGTGTGTTGTCCAGGCTTCATCAAAAACCCTGCAACCAAGAGGGCTGTGCTTTTTGTATGAGATTAATGCCCTCTGCATCTGCTGATCAATTCCAGGATCTGCTGTAAAATAGGTACACTATGTACATGATTGCTTCCAGTTATTTGGAAAGTGCGGTTCTGTCTGGGCAACAGAATAAAGTGCCTGGAGAGACGAGAAACCCATTTGAATGGTTTTGCTCAAAAGCATCAATTTCACAATCAGTTTGCTTAGAGGTGTCAATTTTGTAAGAGTTTCTGAAATAGTTTGCAAAGGTGTCCAAAAAATTCTGAATCAAAGGCCTTTCTGAGCTGTGTTCATACATATACCATCTCTCTGGCAATGAGGATATAATATCATCAGCAAAAACAGAATTCTCTTTTTTTTTTTTTCATAGAGAACTTCTTGGATTTCAGTATTATTTTTAAATAAGAAAACAACTCCAGGTGCAATAACAATAGGCAACTGCAAGTGAACAAAAATGACTTTTGCCATACTGGGCAAGTACTGGCACTATAACCATGGAAAAGGTGATCAAGAACCAACACTACTGGATGGGATCTTCCAAAGTGCCTAAGTGCTCTAGGAGCACAAATCCCATTGAGAATCAAGGTTTGGTTTTCAGCGGCCTTTGTGCTTCTAAGTCATTAGGTGTGGTGTTTTTTGGAAAATCCCACCCGTTGACCCTACAGGGTATTTGTCTATAGCTATTAGAGTTGTTTTAAGTAGAGTTCGTAGCCTTCAAGTACCTAACCTCCTGAGTCCCAGTCTATTCCCTTAACTTCACGGCTGACCATCCTTTCTGTCTATTTGAAGTTGTCTGGGGGTGGGGGGAAGCTTCTCATTCTCTAATTTCATGTTACTACTTCAGATCAGCCTGTCAACTCCCTGTTTCTGGAGATGGGTTTTGAGCCCATCACCTAGTTATTAATAGTGCATTGATGGTTTTTAACATAAAAAATTGCACCTAAAACCTATGTTGACTGTGTCAAATATAGAGTCTGATTCTTAAGTATGATCTGTGTAGAAATACTTCATTGCTGCTCCATTCAAGCATAGCAGTTGGCTTGCACAGATCACATCCCATTTCAGGATCAGGGCCTTGGGTTGTAAACTGCTTGCGGTAGGAACCTTATCTTCGTCAGTTTGAACACCCCAAAGCATGCTGGTGTAGCATTCAATAAATAACTCTTCAAAAGGGAGGGGGCATTTTCCTACTGTTGCTGTTCCCATCCCCTGGTTGTGGCCTAGGCAGTAGAAATCATCAGAGCCTCTTAGTGTCTGTTGGGCGGGGGTGTGTGTGTGTGTGTGTGTGGTAATATTTATGTATTTATTTTTTCTTCTCTTTGCAAATCCTGCTCTTGTTTGCTTGAGAGGAGCAGTGCCCTCTTCTTTTTTTTTTTTTTTTTTTTTTTTTTTTTTTTTTTTTTTTTTTTTTTTTTTNTTTTTTTTTTTTTTTAATTTATTTATTTTGTACCTATGGACTCCATAGACCAGGGGTAGGCAACCTATGGCACGCGTGCCGAAGGCGGCACGCAAGTTGTTTTTCAGTGGCACTCACACTGCCTGGGTCCTGGCCACTGGTCCGGGGAAGCTCTGCATTTTAATTTAATTTTAAATGAAGCTTCTTAAACATTTTGAAAACCTTATATACTTTACATACAACAATAGTTTAGTTATATATTATAGACTTATAGAAAGAGACCTTCTAAAAACGTTAATGTATTACTGGCACGCGAAACCTTAAATAAGAGTGAATAAATGAAGACTCGGCACACCACTTCTGAAAGGTTGCCGACCCCTGCCATAGACCATTCCAGTGTAGGGGAGGATCTAATTTCCTACAGTGTACATTTGGCTACTGCCTCCTCCCTTCCCCAGCATGTTGGGACAACACAACCTGTTCTTTGCATAAATGTTCACTCAGCTAGTTGATCTGTGGATCTGACTTTTGTAAATTCCTTTTCCAGAGAGAAGTTAGGAGATGGAGGACGTGGTGATTGCAGGCATGGCTGGAAAGCTGCCAGAATCAGAGAACATGCAAGAGTTCTGGGAGAATTTATTCAATGGAGTGGACATGGTCACAGAAGATGATCGGAGGTGGAAGCCAGGTGAGCCCTGAGATTGTATGCACTTGGAGTCTGAGCTCTCCAGATGAGCTCAAGTGTTCAAGGAAAAGAGCCCTCATAAGCAGGAAAACCCTGCCAGAGCTTATGAGCTCACTTCTGATGTCCCTGAATTTCATGGTATCTGTCTCCTGCTTTTATAAGGATCCAACCTATATCCACTCTATTGCGGCCTGTCTCATAGAGTGATAGCCAAATAAACTCCATGGTGCTGCCTTACAGAAGAGAGTATTTTAGCAGTGCAGTTTCAACACTCGTGCACCAGCAAGGTGTCTAGCTGCTATTAGCATCAGGCAACAATTAGACTGACACAGCTGTTTGCTGGGTATGGGATGGGATCTCTGTGGGACTTGGGAGTAGCAAGATCACCTCAGTCTTTTGACTTTTATATCCTTGTTATAATGTTCTTGTCTGTCTGGTTGTCCATTGAAAACCCTTTTTCTAATTGAATGGATATGTACTTGCCAGACACCACTGAAAGCTCGTGATCTGCAGATGTGGAAAGTGGCTTCTGTGTTTCTATCTGGTGATGAACTGGCACTACTCACGAGACACACACTGTGTTGCAAAAGCTGCTTGTTTATTTGGCACAACTTGCCAGAGCATGAGTTTGCTTAGCAAAGCCAGAAATAGTAGCAAGCAAATGGGATTTAGTATGGAGAGGTTTCATCAGGAACTTTACTTTTCTTACAATTATAATTCTTAAAAGGGTGCTGAGGAGGTGGGAAAAGTAGACACCTTGTATCATTCTGGTGCTGAAATGTAGAAATAGGACTTGACGTTCAGAATAACTACAACTGGCATGTGATTCCTGATTACACCTTGTCATACAATGGTCTCTCACCTAGTAAACACATTTTATGTTGAAGTTGTCTTTAATTAAATGTTTTTTCTCTTCAGGACTTTATGGGCTGCCCAAGAGAAATGGGAAACTCAAGGACATCAGCAAATTTGATGCCTCTTTTTTTGGGGTTCACCCCAAACAAGCTCACACAATGGACCCTCAGCTCCGCTTACTGTTGGAAGCTTCTTATGAAGCCATTTTGGATGGAGGTAAGCAGCTGAACTACTGAATAGGTAGAACTGGATTTTAGTGTCTGTGTGAGATTTTGAGGTGAGTCTTGTACCTGTCTAAGTAGAACTTTCGTACAGAGTTTGAGAATTCTAGGGCTTTGACAGTAGAGAGAAGAGACCTGAGAACTGGTACAAGTGATAACTTAGTTTTGAAGTATCTTCCCTGGGGTCAGGTCTAGGAAATCTCCCTCTAAAATGGGTAAAAATGTCTATCTGGGGTTCACGTGGAGCAGCTCAATGCTTGAACTGCCATGTTCTCTTGATCTCAGTTTGCTGAACCCTCTGCATCCAGAAAAGTTTTCCCATTGCCATACTTCCACTGGGTGATTGAGGTGGGCACCATAGGCCCAGCAGAAGAGGAGCTGGCCTTTCAATACTGAGTGAGATAGGCCAGGAAGGGCCTTGACAGTGAAGGAGAAAAGTAGGAGAGGAGGCGAAAGAAGTCATCCAGGTGCTCTGTCACTGCACCTCATTCTGCAGGACTCCTGGTTCTATGTTATCAAAAGGTTTTATTTCTGTTTGTTGAGTCAAGACTTGAGGATTCGGCCCTGTATGTTCTGTGGCTCTCTCGAATACTTGCAGATGTCTTGTAAAATATTGACATCTTTTTAAGGCCTTAAAGATTCATTCTCTCTCTCTCTCTCTCTCTCTCTTTTCCCCCCCCCCCCCCCCCCCCCCGGCTAGTGATTAGGTGTCCTTCTCCCTTTTAAAACAACTATACTTAAAATCCCCACAGACTCTGGCCCTTTCCTTCCTCACCTTTCAACCACATACATGTTTCAGCTCTTGTTCTCTGGGACTTGTGGGAGGGATAGCTCAGTGGTTTGAGCATTGGCCTGCTAAACCCAGGGTTGTGAGTTCAATCCTTGAGGGGGCCACTTAGGGATCTGGGGCAAAATTGGTCCTGCTAGTGAAGGCAGGGGGCTGGACTCGATGACCCTTCGGGGTCCCTTCCAGCTCTATGAGATAGGTATATCTCCATATATTATTATTTATTATTATGACTTACTTTTAGCTCTTTAAAGTATGTCTTCATTGCAGAGCTAACCAGGGCTTTTTCCTGAGTTTTAGCCCTAGCCCCCTACCATCCACACACAAACATCTTTACTTGGGTTTATGTATGGTTTGAAACTGGGCTTGCTTACCTGGCTGGGGAGTATAGGTTAGCACCCTTGTTTCGCTTAACCTGCCCACTTTGCAGTGTGGACTCAGACTGCAATCTGAGTTATAGAACTTGGGTTCTAATAGTCCTCCAATGCCTTTCCATAATTCCTGGGGGCTAGATGTTTCTGCCCTTCTACCTACTCCCTTCTCCTGCACAGGACTCTTACCAATTTATATACACCTGGTCAGCATCTAAACCCCATGTTCCATGCAGTCTGCTCTATTTCTACACAACACTCAAACAGTACCTGACTGATTACAGAGATGCCATCCCAGCTAGCAGCACTGAGGCTGACATCAAATTCTGGTGGATCTCTGCTGTGAGATCAGTAAGGTCCATGAGTTGGGGAGATGTATCTGAAATAATCACCATGTGAGAATATCTCAAAGAGGCTGGCAGAGGAGGGAATTAAGCAATTGGCAAATCAATGCAGGGAGAGAATTATGCTGTTCTGTAATCATGGAATAGCTGCAAAACCTCTGGTGCTAAATGTACCTAATCTTGCTAGTTTGTCCTTCAATTTGAGATTGTGCCTGGTGTGTAATGTGCCTTCTGATGTCCTCAGGAATTAATCCAGCTGCCCTACGTGGCACAGACACAGGGGTGTGGATAGGTGTGAGTGGATCAGAAGCTGGTGAAGCATTTAGCCAAGACCCTGAACAGCTGCTAGGATACAGTATGACAGGCTGCCAGCGTGCTATGTTTGCCAACAGAATTTCCTACTTCTTTGACTTAAAAGGTAAGTGTTCAAGGGCTCTGTAATAGCAGTTTGGCGATAGTAATAGTATAGCATCCATTGTGTGGTAGGTACTTACACAGACATGAAGACATAGTTTTCTCATCCAGGAAGGGGCCATGTACAAATGCTGGGTGGGGAAACTGGAAGCAGTGAATGTGATGTGACTGGGCAGCGAGGCTCAGCATGCAGACTTAGTGCTTGAGGTCTGGGCTGGGGTAGTTGGTACTCTTCTGAGAAGAGGATGATGGTGGGAAGACCTTCTGGGAAAGAGGTTTGCTACTTTGTGAGTTTTTTGCTTGTTTACACGGTCACTTGGTGGAAGGCAATATAGAAACTGGCCCACAGATGAGTGGTTGGAAGAAGACTCACAAAGGGAGCAGTTAGCTCTGTAGCTTAGGCAAAGTAAAGGAGGTGAGGAGGCCATCAGATAGGGGTGAGGGTGAAGGAATAGGCAAGATCTGTACTGTGCACAGCCTTAAAGGCAGGGCAGAGGATGAGGAAGTCTGGGTATGGAGGTGGTGGGCAGATTACAGGAGAGCAGGGCCAGGGAGGAGGAGGAGGCTGCAAGTGAGAGAAATAATCGGGCCAGGGACAAAGGATTTTAGTGGTGGTAACGGAGAAATGGATGAGTCCTTCCTGAGATGATGAAATGCTTCTATCACTTGATCAACTTCTTTAAAGATCCTAAGCTCCAGTCCCTGGAGAGCAGAGATGGCAGGTTCTGAACAGCAATTGTAGGAAACAGAACGAAATGATTGACTTTGGTTTTTATTTTATTTTATTTTTTCCCCCAAGGACCAAGCATGGCCATCGATACAGCATGTTCCTCTAGCCTCATTGCTTTGGAAAATGCTTACAAGGCAATTCGTCATGGAGAGTGTAATGCAGCCCTTGTAGGAGGCGTCAACCTCCTATTGAAACCCAACACTTCTGTTCAGTTCATGAAACTTGGCATGCTTAGTCCTGATGGTGCCTGCAAGTCCTTTGATGCTTCAGGTAAGGGATTAGGTCCAAATCACATTGTGCTCTGTGAGACGCAGCCAATGTTGCTTCCTCCAGGGAATCTATATTGAAACAGAAAAGTGGCTTCACTCTCTTCTGTCCTTGCTCGTGTTATTTGCCACAAACACTGGAACTGCCAAGGGCTGCACACTCAATAGGAACATAAACAATTACAAGGATGGGAAAGGAAAACATGGTCCATTTCCCTACAATGGGGGTGGTGGGCAGACAGGAATGTCACGTTGGAAAGTGTTCCAGGGCTTCATAGACCAAGAGGGAGACCCCTCTTTAAGTCTGATATTTAGCTGAACTTGTCAGTCATGCCTTTCAAAGGGACAATCATACTTTTAAGGCTCTTCAGGAATGACACTATAGCGCACAGTACTTCACTGCTTCATCATATGCAGGGCTGTCTGGATTTCTCTTTGCTTTTATTTCATTCTTCCTCTGCCTACAGGGAATGGATATTGCCGCTCTGAAGCTGTAGTGGTCATTCTCATGACCAAGAAATCCATGGCCAAACGGATTTATGCCACAATAGTCAATGCGGGGAGTAACACTGATGGTTTTAAGGAGCAAGGTGGGTCTCAAATCTCTGGGAGACCATGAGATTCTCATGTTCTTTTCAATGTTTATCCCAAGAACAGCGGGATTGAGGCTATTGCTAACTCTTCTGGAGTTTCCCTTTTTTGGGGCTTGGGAGATCCACTTCTCCTGATTAATGGAAAATTCTGACCCTTTCTTGTCATAAGTGAATCTAGTTAAGTGGATAGCACTTTCTTCCATATGAAGGTAATGGGAGGATGCTCAGCTGATCAGCTTTGCCCTCCCCAGGGGTATCCCAGTGATGTTACACTGGCTAAGTAGCAAATTATTGGCATTATGATGGGAAAGGAGAGGATACAAAAAATTTCCTTTTCCTTCTCCCTGGGAGCTTCAGCTCCATGAGCACTGCTCAATCTAGTAGATGGTTGATGAGGAGAAGCCTAGGGTCTTTGATATCAAAGTTTAAATCCTATGACTTCAGTTTCAGTCCAGCACCACCCCTCCCTTTTCCCCTTCCTCTTACTGAGGGATTGACTTCTTGTTGCAGTTTTAGTGCTGGAAACGTGAGCATAAACCTTGAACATATATTTGGATCTCCCTCAGAAACCTAGTAATCCTAATTAGTGAACAGGTTGCTGAAACTTTGCTCCCAGATGGGAATGGGTAATTGATAATGATTCTTGATCCAGGTGTGACATTTCCCTCTGGAGAGATGCAGCAGGAGTTGGTCTGCTCTCTATACAAAGAATCTGGAATCCAGCCTGAAGAAGTGGAGTATGTAGAAGCTCATGGTACAGGCACCAAGGTTAGCATAATTTCACTATTGTCTCTTATCTCCCTGTGGCTCTTCCTCTTCCTCTTTCCCTTCAATTTTAGCATCTTTCCTTTTTCTCTCCTTTCAATTTCCTGTCCCCCCATTCTTTCCAATTTAACTGGAAGGAACTAGATTTCCCATTTCTAGCTATTACCTTCACAATCCTTGGTGTGTGGTTCGTTGTGTTGTTTTGTTTGTTTTTTGTTTTTTTTTAAGCTAGAGACTTTGGGATAGGGGCTCTTCTGCCAACTACTGCATGTTGTGTATGCTTAGTATAAAGCATAATTCTGACTTAATTTCTGTTTCTGTTAGGTTGGGGATCCTCAGGAAGTGAATGGCATTGCGAATATTTTCTGTCAATTAGAGCGAGAACCATTGTTGATTGGATCAACCAAGTCAAACATGGGTCACCCAGAACCTGCCTCTGGGCTTGCTGCACTAGCCAAGGTAATACATTATTTCTCAACTATTACATCTATAGATATAGTGATTTGTGCACTGACCCATTGTGGAATTCATCTCTGGTGATGAGGGGGACTTGGGAGGTTGCCTCATTAACCAGGCAGCCCATCCTGCTATTGCTGCTTGCCTCATTTGAAAGTATTCATAAAGGCTCCAAATGCTCTGCAACAAGCAGGATGTAAATTCGTAGACTAGACACTCAGATCTCTGTCTCTCTCTAGTCCTAAAGTCTGCAGACACTTAAATAACATTGAGAACAGAGGGTTCTTTATTAAATGGCTAATTGTCATTACTGTATTTCTTGGTGATTTTGATATTCAATTATTTTATGCATCACTATGAAAAGCTGTGGCATAACTTGATGAGGGTGAGTTTGGGGCACTTGGCACCTAGGAAGGATGTGAGGCAGCTTGGGTTGTTGTTCAAGAAGTGGCTGGAGGTTTTTGTATTGGGTAGGGGATGCATCTTTCCCCCCTGCTCCCATGACACTTGTGGGCAAGGATTGAGGTGATTTCAAGTGGGGGGTGGTGGGGGAGCAGACACAGGTTTGAACTCCAAGTTGGCTCAGAGCAAGCAGCTGGCCCACAGCCAACACTGGTGGATGAATGTCTGCTAAACTGCTCAGCAGAGTGCTAGCTAACAGTGTTGACAGTTAGCCTTGAAGCCTAGTGATGACAATTTAACATGGCCACATAAATGGAAGCAGCACAGTCTCTCAGCCTGAAACAATAACTCTAAGGCAAATATTTTGGTGGTTATGTTCAGGTCACGCTGGGAGGATTTTCTTTGTTGCCATAATATCTAGGAACTGCAGTCTTGTTTTCTAGATGAAAACTTACATTCTTGAGCTCTATTCTGAGGCATTGGATGAATTCTGCAGTAAATGAAGTGGCCACAGAATCATGGAAAACATGGGACCCTGTCCCTGCTACATTGTACTGAAGGCCTGTAAATAGCTTGGATATCCTGGTTATGCTATGGTCTCTGCTTTACCAGAGTGGATTTTTGAACTCCTGGCACACCAAGATACTACTTGGTGAGGTGGAGCAGAATGTAGACTTGGTATTGGTCTGAGAGCCCTGACTTCCTTGTGAGGTTCTCTGCAGGCCCTGTGTCAGTTCCATTGCATGATGCCATTCAGCCTCTGACAGTGACTCCATAGAAGTCTTTGGATTTCTCCTGTGGGACTGAGCTGGGCTCCTCCGGGCTCCCCAACTGATGTCGATCAGAGCTGACAGCTCCAACCTAAGAGCCCTTAGTGCTGGGCTCACTGTCTCTGTAATGGAGCTCAAGGCGTATTCCAAGGATTCTCTGATGTGAGAACCTCCCACACTGACCAGACCTTCAGTAGTTAGGCCTGCTGGTAGGGATTTCTGCCACCATTACCCTTTTGCAGCTTGTGCTTAGTGGGGATATTGTTGGTTAGTATTAGTTTGTGGTAGCACCCAGAGCCGCAGTCAGGATCAGGGCCTCGTTGTGCTAGACACAGAGACAGTCCCCACCCCCAAGATCTTGCAATCTAATTAAAGATGCAACATGTGGCTGTAGTGAACAATTGGAAGGAACATCCCACAGCAATGACCCATTCCCATTTCTTTATGTGGATGAGCTGTAGTGCCCACCCCCTCTTACAGTATAATTACATCTGACAAATAAAATAGGACACAGAAGTTTGTAAGTAATAGTAGCCCATTTAATTCCACTCCATGCTGTTCCCAGCCTCCTTCCCAATGCCTTTTAAACAATCCAGTAAAAACCCTTTGTAAGGGATTATTCCTAGCAACCTCCCCTCCCCCAGCCCCATGAGCTCCTCCTTCTAGGGAGCTGAATCTAGTGCTCATTAAGTTGGAAGCAAGCATCTCCCAAAGGTTCAGTGGAAATAGAAACATCATTTGGCCATCAACACTGCTTTCCTAGTGGTGGAAAGTCAGAGATAAAAGCCACAATGTCTTACTTCTAAACCTCCTCTTTCACTGTGCCCATATGGATAAAGTAGTTGTATGCTCATGGTCTATATTCTTAACCAAAATGGCTTCAAATTCCATCTTACCCAGTTCAGCATGTCCGTCTTCCCTAAACCACCTCCCGTGGCAGCAGAATCTAGGCTGAGTAGTTCAGTTACCAGAGTGTTTAACTAACTGCAATCCAGGAAAGACAAAACCCCACTTAGATAGTTTGTCTCTGGGGGAGCCTAGTGGGTGCACACGCTAAGCCTTTCTAAATGCTTCAAATATGTTTTTAGTATGACCTTGCAGGTATATAAGCATCTGGGATAAAACACTAGACCAGATCCACAGCAGCCTTCTCAGCTTGTACAGGGAATGTTTCCATCAGTGAGGCTTATGGGGCTGTTACCTGGGGGGAACCCAGAAGGCTTTGCAGTCTTGTTTTCTTGACTTGGCTTCCAGGTCTGATACCCAATTCAGGAGAATAATCCCATAATCACTGACTGTCTCTCATCAGAGCCACCTGCCTTGGGGGTTGTTTCTGAACAGCGGGGGGATGTTGGTTGGGGCCTGAGGACACTGCAGTAATACCAATAACTGGTGTGGTTTTGAGGCTGCAGCTGCTTGTATAATTTCTGGCCTGAACTCCCTGTGCCACAGGGGAATATGTGCACAGCCTAAATACCTGTTGCTTCCCCAGGGGCTCCTATCTTGGGGTTGAGTGCATACATAACCATGAGTTGGGAGTTGTTTTTGCTTTCAGTCTATTTGAAACAGGTAGATTACTTCATAACTTTTCTTTCATGCTGGCTCTGTACCTAGATTAGAAAAACATGCAGAGCAGGACCGAGACTCCTTTAGCTAGATCTGTCAGTCTGGGAATAGCTTTCTCAGACAGCAGAGAAAAGGTAGAAATGGGAGATTTGGTGATGGTAAAGAAGAGGGTGGGGAGGCACCATGGGAGGAAGAAAAAAAGTAAGATGGGCAGTGCAGATTTTGTGGAGGGATGAGGGGAGAAGGGGGGATGATACTCTGTGTCAAGTAAGACAGTGCAGTCTACTGGGTAGAGTGGACAAAACTATGACTTCAGAATTCTCAGACTAGCTCTGCTAGTGACTTCCTGGGTGGCCTTGATTTATCTAAGCTACTTAGCCCCTCTGTGCCTTAGTTTCACCATCTGTAACCTGGGGACAATAATACCTATTTACTGGATTTTATAACACTTCACAAAAGGTATAGTGACAGAAGGAGCCATTTCAGTGCAAATGCTAGGCTGTTTGTAGAACAAAACTAACAAGG
The DNA here is from genome assembly GCA_003942145.1 of Platysternon megacephalum. Lineage (NCBI taxonomy): Eukaryota > Metazoa > Chordata > Testudines > Platysternidae > Platysternon > Platysternon megacephalum. The sequence goes on along the minus strand of QXTE01000107.1, from coordinate 5,710,843 downwards.
TGTCTGTTAAAACAAAACAACAAAATCTAAGCCATAATTGTTCTGTTCTGCTCTCTCTCTCCAGGTGATTCTCTCTCTGGAACATGGGCTGTGGGCTCCAAACATTCATTACAACACCCCAAATCCAGAAATTCCAGCCTTACAAGATGGTCGTGTCCAGGTGGTTGCTAAACCAACCCCAGTAAAAGGTGGCCTTGTCAGTATCAATTCTTTTGGCTTTGGAGGTTCTAATGTCCATGTCATTCTGAGACCAAATAAGAAGAAATTCTACCCTCTGGAGACGCACAATTTGCCACAACTGGTCCAAGTTTGTGGCAGGACACAGGAAGCAGTGGAAATGCTAATAGAGCAAAGCAGAAGACTGAGGGAGTACAGCTCATTTGTGAGCCTGCTCAATGATATCTCTGGGATCCCTATTTCATCCATGCCCTACAGGGGCTACACCTTAATTGGCAGTCAGAGTGACGTAAAGGAGGTTCAGCAGACTCAAACATCTGGGAGGCCACTCTGGTATATCTGCTCAGGTAATTCCACCTTAAGGGGGATCAGACTCTAACAGTCTGTTCTGTATCTTTGAAAGTTTGAGGCTGTCTGTTGATTCTATGCTCTGTTCCTTGTTCCGCTTAGTTTTGTGGTATGTGCACTAGTTAAGAGTTGTTTTTTTCAGGACCTCCTGTTTACTTCATTGATCATGTGGACTATCTGCAGATAACCCTCCATCTAATACAATTTCCCTTCTCCTGGTAACAAATCCTAGGAGACAGAAAAACAGTGCATCGTGTTCACTGTGGGGATTTGAGGTCTGCAAGATATTCTTGTAGACTGAATTCTTCTTACATCTTCCCATTGCTAGAGCAAATGCTCAGCTCTCCCTCCCCCATGAGCAAGGCTCATAGTCTCCTCTCATCCCACAGGCATGGGAACACAGTGGAAGGGGATGGGCCTTAGCCTGATGAAGCTTGAGCTGTTCCAACAGTCCATCTTACGCTCCGATGAGGCTCTGAAGAACACGGGACTGAAGGTATCTGACCTGCTCCTGAATGCAGATGAGAACACGTTTGAAGATGCTGTCCATGCATTTGTTGGCCTTGCTGCTATTCAGGTAAGGGTGAAAGCTGAGGCCCTTTCCCAGTTTTGTTCCAAGTGTATCTGCTTGGCCACTAATATTGCCTGTCATTCAGCTCATGATCCTTCTAATAGTCTTGTGTAAGCTGCTAAGGAGCACACCTGATGTGGCAGCCAGGTTTGAGTGTGCCTTTGGCATTGTTAGGAATTGTGTATATGTGCATGTGCTGTGCTTACACAGACAGTCGTAGGGCTGAGCACACAGTGCAGTTGTGGGCAGTTCCACCTCCACAGCCCAGGAGCAGCAGCAGCAATAGTGACTTGTGGGAGTGGGAAAACAGTGGAAGGGACTGATGAAGAAGAAAATTGGGGGGGAGGCACTAGGATCCTTCCACTTCCTCAGTTTAGGGCCAGAACTCTGGAGGTGGGTGTAGGGAGCAGCAGTAAGATTAGGAAGGGACTTTGCTCTGTAGAGGGAAGGCTATTTTGGCTTTTCCAATATGCGTATCACCATGCTATCAAAGCACGACCATCCCAGAGGTATGGCATCTGATGTGACATTGGTAATACTGCTTTTCCTCGTAGATTGCACAGATCGACATTCTGAAGGCCATGGATCTGCAGCCTGATGGAATTGTTGGTCACTCAGTAGGAGAGCTGGCCTGTGGCTATGCAGATAACTCCTTAAGTCATGAAGAGGCCATTCTTGCTGCCTACTGGAGGGGGCGGTGCATCAAAGAGGCCAAACTACCCCCAGGAGGAATGGCTGCTGTTGGTAGGTATAGGAGTATATCCTTTCCTAAGTGGATAATATCCCTGTGGGTGCATGGGCGCATGCACATGTGCGCGCTCTCTCCTGTCTTGTTAATTGTAATAAACAGATTCCATGAGAGGCAGTAAACTTGGGCTATCTGACATGGCAGTGGGGAACGTGGGTGGAGAGAGACATTTTTGTTTAAAGCTGTTCAATTTTTAAAAAAAATCACCAATACATCTAAACTCTTACAGGTCATAATTTAACAACGTATTCATCTTTCTGGTTACACATTAGGGTATATTAAAAACTAACGAACAAAAAGGCTAGAAAATACCAGAAGTACTATCATACAAATCAGTGGTAACCCTTCACCTGCAATACTGTCTGGTTCTTGTCACTCTCTCAGGAGCAGAAGTAGAGAGGGTTCAGAGACGGATGACAAATGATTAAAAGCCTGGAAGAATTGGTTTGTGGAGTTTTTTGGTATGATGGAGTGAAAAGGTTAGGACAGTCTAATTTAGAGAAGACACAAAAAATGGACAGGTGGCTTTTTTGTTACATTTCAAGAACCAAAACTGATCTCCTAGAGAAGGTAAATTGGGCCCTCAGTTTCACATAATACAAGTACAAGAAGACATTCTATGAAATCAAAAGGTAACAAATTTAAAACCAATAAAAATAAATACATTGACACAACACATAATTGGCCTGTGGAACTTACTACCACAAGACCTCATGGAGGCCAAGAACTTAGTAGGATTTTTAAAAATTAAACCCTTTTATAAAATTTTGGATAATGAGTTAATTTTATCCTATGGGATAAATTTTATCCTATCTACTCCAGGGCATAAACCAACCTTAACTGATTTTGGGTGGGGGCTAGGAAGAAACTTCCTCTATGGGCATGTTGTTCCATAATTGGCCAGTCCTCAGGCCACTGTCAGACTTGATACTGGACTACATAGACCATGATCTGGTCTGGCAACTTCTCTATTGGTTACAAGTAAAGCTTTTGCTATTTTTATTTTCTTCTTGTTATTTCATGACCATGAATGTTCAAGTTAGAAAGGAGCCAAAAATTACAGATTAGGGCAGCTGTGTTGGGGGTGAAGCATTTATACATCACTTGCTACAGGCATAATTCTAGTGTTTCACTTACTATGATATTTCCACTGGGAACCAACTCATTTAGGGTTCTTTGGGTTCTCATTGTCTTTGGCTTGCTGGTGAGTACATAAGTCATTTACTTGTCACTGATCATTTCTGGTAGTCACTGCATATAATAGGTCAGATCTTTCATAACCAGAATTTGAGCTCATGTTTTGTCTGTTGCCTCTTACCCATGTGATAGATCCGGGCCAAATTCGACTCTCACTAGACTAGCTTAAATCCATAGTAACTTTCGACTTCAACGGTGATACCCTAATTTCACAAAGACTGTAAACAAGTGCAGAATTTGACCATTCTCTCCAGTTTTAAGAATGGCATTCCTTGCTAAGGACAAGGTAAACTGTTAGAGGGAGATTTTCTTTTTAATAGGTTTTTCAAATAGTGTAAGTTTTTGTGTCTAAATCTGAGGTTTACATGAAAAGTACATATTAGAACTCTGTCATTTCCCTATCATGGGGATGAAATTTTGATCCCTCTGTCTGTAATTTCAAAGCGTATAGCTGGTGGAATCTAGTGGGTTTTACATAAGCAATACAGAGCTCTATCTGACTTGATTCTTCATGGAGAGGGATATAATGGACTTCAAGAACTTCATCCCAAAATTTAGAGTGATTTCTTCATGGAAGTCAGTTCTGCCACCTCCCATGGGCACAGATCTTCAGTGATGGTGAGCATTCTAAAACCCTAAGATTGGTCCTGACAAGACTATAGGATTATCCGTCCCCCAAAATCTTGAATCCAGCAGGGTAGTCAGCTGCTAGAATCCCTACCATCAGGAGTCTGGGCTTAACCTGGCTACATAAGCTGCTGCATAATTTTTCCTGGGAACATTTGCATCATCTTGAGGATTTTTCCTCTGCAGGTCTGACATGGGAGGAATGTAAGCGTCGTTGTCCTCCTGGCGTGGTACCTGCCTGTCACAACTCTGAAGACACTGTCACTGTTTCAGGGCCTCAGGTGAGCAAACATATGGAAACCAGCCTTCATAAGAGACCTTGCCTTCCAAGACTGTAAACTGGGGCTCCATCTGGTGTGTCTTCCATTACTGGAATTACACCATGTGCCCCAGGAGTGAAAGAAGGGCAGTCAGGTTAAACCAAAGTAGTGGGAGGGAACTTACCTCTTGCATCTGAATTTAAACACTTAAGTGCCACTTGATGGGAATCAGTTGTTGCTTCTTGCAGACTAGGAACAAAAACATGTGATCTGTATTTCAGTAGTGTTATATTCACAGGGATGTTGCGTCACCTTCACATGAGGAATATGAGGGGAGTGCAGTGATACCTCTTCATGGGAGCACAGAGCCTCATCAAATGGCTAATGGCAGAGGAAAGCTGGATGCCCAAACTCCATGAAATAATAATTCTTGCTCAATTCTATTCCATTTCCTAGGATGCTGTGAATGAGTTTGTAGCCAAACTGAAAAAGGAAGGAGTGTTTGCAAAGGAGGTGCGCAGCGCTGGGGTTGCTTTTCATTCATATTACATGGCGTCTATTGCACCAGTCCTACTTAGTGCCCTGCAGAAGGTAATGTCACTGAGTGATGGCTTATGCTGGGGGCTTGTGGATAAAGGGAGCCGTGACTAGCCTCCTACATGCTGTGTGGGAGTTAGGAGAGGTTGGGCTGCATGCAGTAACAGTTGCTGGCTCTCTGTGGAACAGGCAGTTGGAAGCCCTTGGACGTCCAGCAAGAGGAAGCCTGAGCTCACAAGCTGAGAAAAGTGGCTCATAAAAACGTCTGGGGCTTGGTTTTTTAGTGGTGTGTTTGGTTTTTTGTTTGTTTTTTTTTGGGGGGGGGGGGGGTTATCTTGTCCTTTCATGCCCTGTGACATCTATATTTTGTTGTTGTTGGTCTATTGTAGGTAATTCCAAATGCAAAGCCTCGTTCAGCCCGTTGGATCAGCACCTCCATCCCCGAGACTCAGTGGCCGAGTGAGCTGGCTCGGAATTCCTCTGCTGAGTACCATGTGAACAACCTGGTGAGCCCAGTGCTGTTCCAGGAAGGTCTGAGGCATGTTCCAGACAATGCTGTTGTGGTGGAGATTGCCCCACATGCCCTGTTACAGGTATTGCACTTGGGAAGGTTCTAAGAATCAGGGAACATCTTAGTTTTTCTAGCGCTGAGAACACCTTGCCCAAAAATCAACATGTCCCAACATATTCCACACCACATCCCCACCCACACAGTCAAGTCATCCAAATACTTGCCTTTGCACATTGCTTGGTGGGGACGACACAGGCCTGCACAGTCAACTGCCTGAACTGGTGAACGAGTAGGAGAAACCAGGAGCTTCTTGGATGATCTAACAATGTGTGTGGGAAGTAAGCAGTAGGGAAGAGAGCCTGAAGTCTTACTACCTTGGGTTGTAATCTTGTCAGATCTTATTAAGCTAAACAGCATCAGGCTGGGCCAGTACTTGAATGGGAGGCTTGCAGTGGTACAGGAAGAAGCAATACTGGAGATTAGAAAGTGTCCCTCTTTTGTCTGAGAGCACTTGATAGCTATTTGGATACCATGGCGATGATGGCCATATAAGTATCTAAATGGAGGAATTCTTCCTAGATCTTGAATCACTTCATCCACCTGTCTCTGAATCTGCTCTATGCTATGCTCTAATTTACCTTGGGCTTTTTTATTTTAGAAAGCGTATTTAAAAACAAAACTACCAAGATAATTCAACACTAATCCTTCTCATTTCATTGCTCGCTTTCCCAGCTGCATAGTTTAAAAACAAAAAAACAAAAAAAACACCCCACATACACAACTAAAATACACAGTGTAATGATAGCAATGCAATACCACACCTATGTTACTAATAATAATAATACATAGTGCTTATGTAGTGTTGCATCTTTCAGATACTGTACAAATGTTAGCTAACTAATCCTCACATCGCTCTTGAGAGCGAGGAAGATAAGTACTTATTTTATTTTTTTTATGGGAGGATAGGGGTTGGGAACTGAGACACTAAGGAAAAGGCTCACACTTTCAAAAGTGTCCACTAATTTTGAGGACCTCAATTTTGGGGTAACTCTCACTTGAGACCTCTCAGGTCTCATTTCCTCCGTACTCACTTCAAAGGTGCTGTGTATTCATAGCTCTGATTAACTTCAGCTGAAGTTCTGGATGCTCACAACTTGTGAAAATTCCTAGGTGTCAAGTTAGACACCTTAAAAATTGGTGGATTTTCTTGGAAATTTTAGCCTAAATGGTTTGTCTAAGGCCATACAGCCAGTCTATGCCTTGTGGTTCCCATGCTGCATTTCAGCTAACATTGATGATATGAGTCTTATGTTCCTATAAACTTGAGTTTCATTATTCTGAGGCCAGATCTTGTTCACCTTACTCCTTGCAGGTAATGCTGTTGAAATCAATGATATTTTTTGCAGGAGTAAGACAAATGGCAAATTGACATAGAGACAAGGACTCTAAGGACTAGTCAAGTAGAAAGTTGCATCTTGAAAATACAGCCACTTTTTTTTGTTAGGAGTGTACAAAAATATATCTACTACTTCACCCTACATAACTCAAAAATGGGCAAAACTGACTTCAGCTTTCTAAAAGTTATTGCCTTGGTGCTCAGCCCAGATGTAGAAAATTTAAACTAAAATGAAATATTTCAGAAAGTTAAGAGCATTTGAAAGCATTGGGTGACTCATAAATTCCAAGGTGAGAAGGAATTTAGTCTGACCACCTGTTTCACACAGGCTGTAGAACTTCCCAAAAACATCCTATCTTGATTTGAAAAGTTGTCAGTGATGGAGAAGCCACCATGACCCTTGGTAAATTGTCCCAATGGTTAATTAATCTCACTGTTAAAAATTTACACTTTTATTTCCAGTTTGGAAGTTCAGTCTAGACAAATTCAGCCACTGGATTGTGTTATACCTGTGTCTGCTCGACTGAAGAGTAATATATGTTACCCATATAGGTTCTTATAGACTGTAATCAAGTCATCCCTTAACCGTCTCTTTGTTCAGCTAAATAGATGGTGCTCCTTGAGTCTAACTATAAGGCCTGTTTTCTAATCCTTTAATTATTCTCATGGCTGTTCTCTGAACCCTCCCCAAGTTATCAACATCCTTCTTGAATTGTGGGCACCAGAACTGGACACAGTATTCCAGCAGTAGTCACACCATTGCCAAATACAGAGGTAAAACAACCTCTATACTCCTACTCAAGATTCTTCTGTTTATCCATCCAAGGATCGCATTAGCTCTTTTGACCCAGCGTTGCACTGGGAAACCATGTTCAGTTGTTTATTCACCAAGATCTCCAATCTGGAGTCACTCCTTCCCCGGATAGAATTCCCCATCCTGTAAGTGTGGTCTATATTCTATATTTAGCCATGAAAAACACACATTGTTTGCTTGTGCCCAGCTTACCAAGCAATCACTACCCCAATTTTTGTGTCATCTGCAAACTTTATTGGTGATATTTGTTTTCTTCTAGGTCATTACAAATGTTAAATAGTGAAGGGCAAAGAACCAATCCCTGCAGGAACCCACTAGAAATACACCCACTTGATGATGATGATGATTCCCTGGTTACAATTACATTTTTGAGACCTAATAAGCTTTTAAACCACTAAATATATGCCTTGGTTAATTTTATATCTTTCTAGTTTCCTAATTAGAGTCATGTGGTACCAAGTCAAATACACTTAGACTTCTGTAGGGGCATTGCATGAGCACTATTACTTTTATCAACCAAACTTGTAATCTCCTTTAAAAAAAAAAAAAAATTAAGTTTGTCAGGATCTATTTTCCATAAACCCATGTTGAATGGCATTAATTATATTACCCTCCATTATCTCATTAACCTCCTTTATCTTGCCCAGGGTCAATGTCAATCTTGCCTTTAATTACCCAGGTCATCACAGTTACCCTTTTGAAATATTGGCACAACATTCACTTTCTTCTGGAACTTCCCCAGTGTTCCAAGATTTATTGAAAAACAAACATATTTAACAGTCCAGTGAGATCCTCAGCCAGCTCTTTTAAAATTCTTGGATGCAAGTTATCTGGACCTGCTGATTTTAAAATGTCTGACTTTAATAGCTGCTGTTTAACATCCTCCTGAGATATTAGTGGAATGGAAAGAGTGTTATATGATATGACTACATCAAAAAACCCACAATGATTTTGGTTTTTTTTTCTCTCCTCCCCCCACCCACCCCAAATATGGAAAAAATACTTAGTGAACACTTTGGCCTTTTCTGCATTATTATTGATAATTCTACCCTTTCCATCTAGTAATAGACCAATACAGTTGTTAGTATTCTTTTTTTCCCCTAATATACTTGAAGTCCTCCTTGTTGTCTTTAACTCTGCTGGCCACAGACTTCTCAGTTTGTCTGCTTTCCTTATCAATTTTCTAAAATTCCTAGCTTCTGATTTATATTCATTACTATCAACTTCCCCTTTCTTACATTTGTTTTATTTTTTTGTAGCTGCCTTCACTTGCCCTCTAAACCAAGTCATTTTTTTTTTTTTTTTTTTTTTAAACCAGCACAGCCTTCTTCCTCAGTTGTGGGATTGTGGCTTTTTATGGTTGTCAGTTCAGAGCAACTACACCTGTATTTCCTCTCAGTGCTCCAGCAAGGTCACCCACTCTCAGGCTTCCAGCTCCCCAACTGTTGCCTCTTTTTGGTGGAGGACTACATCTCGCCCTGGTCAGAAGGGAGTATGTCCAAGCTGCACAGTTTCCTGCCTTTGCTATGTATTTCACAGCAAAGACAGTCTACCTAAACGCACACGCTTGCTTTCTCTTCAGGCTGATTAGAGTGATTGCTTCAGATCCAGTTACCACACAGTTCTTTCTAAGCAAGCCTATTTTATTCTTAAGGTAAAAAAGTATTAAAGAGAAACCATATTAAAAAGACTAAAACAACATACACACATGCTAATAAACTTACCAGGAATCATCCCACCCTAGGGATTTCGTTGCGGTTACAAGTTAATCAAAGCTGCAGCTCAGAACAAGCACTCAGTCTTATGAGGCTTCAGTAGGCCAAGTCCTTCCAACCCTCCTGAAAGGCCTGGGGCCCTCCAAGGACCATGGGGTCCTATCCTTCTTTTGAATTAGGAAGAAGGCCCTGCGTCAGCTTAAAACACAGGCTCTTATCCAAGTCTTCTCCTTGTTGGTCTCTGGAGAATCTAGTTTGAACTAGTATGTGCATATTTCCCCAGGGAGGTGGCATCAAAGGCTAATAAGAGGAAGTTCATTAGCATCCCACTCCCTACCATAGACAGTACTTACAGTGCCACAACACATACATGGTTGCATTTTTAATTCAGTGTATCCCGAAGGTATTAACCCTAATGCAGTAAAGTTCATCTTACTTCAATAACGTTTGTTCAGGATATTACAGGACGTTGTCAGTCTGTCACATGGGCATCTAGTAAAGTATTCTTAAACAACTCACAATATTACCTTTTTCTGATTAAAGTCTTCACAGCTGATTTGGCTCATAATTGTTTTCAGGTGTGACAATGGATGCCTCAACTTGATCTCCACTATAACTTGTTTCCAGGTACATAGGCCTCTGCAGACAGACCTAGGAGGTGGCACACGTGCCATGAAGGCCAGTGTTCAACACAAAGGGGATAAATCTGCCCCCTTCAACTCTTCTTCTTTATCCTAGGTGTTCTTCTCTCAGGCTGTGGTAATGCATGACACAGGGAGACTTTCAGTCTTAAAATCTCCCCAGGTGTGAGTTGTGGTTGCTGAGCTTCCCTCTGTGCTGAAGTTCCAACTCAAAAGGGTTTGTTCTCTTGTCATAATGCCCCCACCCTCCCTCCAGAGGCTGAGGACCTAAGATCTTTAGATGGTGCAGAGGAAGGCACCTTTCATAGTTCCAGTGGTTCTTGGAAGTCCCATGAAACGGAGGGGGGGAAGGGGCTTTCCTTTTGGGGGTCTGTTCCTCTGAGGTTCTCTTTGGAACTGTTGTTCTGGGATCCCAAGGGCTGCTGTCCCCTAGATTACCAGGTGCTGGTTCGAGTCTCTCTAGACTCTTCATCCCTTATGTACAATAGAAGAATGAATATTGGTGCTGCTGGTGCTATGGTCATCTTGATTCTGAGAAACAGGAACTAGCCCACTCTGTTATGGCTCTACTTCCTTAGAACCCTAATTCAGGAATAGCAACATCTTGGGATATTCAGAGGTTCCTTTGAAAAGTTTCAGGGTTCAGTACTTAATATTTTGGGACTTTTGACCTATGGTCCTCTGCTTCCTTTTCAAGCTGTGAGAGCAAGAAACAGAGGGCCCTCCTCCTCTATAGACAGTGAAAGCCCTTGCATGGATTCTTAAAAATCCCCAGTGTTGGAGATTCCATAACCTCCCTAGGCAATTTATTCCAGTGCTTAACCACCCCGACAGGAAGTTTTTCCTAATGTCCAACCTAAACCACCCTTGCTGCAATTTAAGCCCATTGCTTCTTGTCCTATCCTCAGAGGTTAAGAAGAGCAATTTTTCTCCCTCCTCCTTGTAACAACCTTTTATGGACTTAAAAACTGTTATCATGTCCCCTCTCAGTCTTCTCTTCTCCAGACTAAACAAACCCAGTTTTTTCAATCTTCCCTCATAGGCCATGTTTTCTATACCTTTAATCATTTTCGTTGCTCTTCTCTGGTCTCTCTCTCCAATTTGTCCACATCTTTCCTGAAATGTGGTGCACAGAACTGGACACAATACTCCAGTTGAGGCCTAATCAGCGCGGAGTAGAGCGGAAGAATTACTTCTCGTGTCTTGCTTACAGTACTCCTGTTAATACATCCCAGAATAATGTTTGCTTTTTTTGCAACGACGTTACACTGTTGACTCATATTTAGCTTCTGATCCACTATCTTCCAGGGCTGATGCTAGTTTCAGTAGCGTGGTCCTGCAATCCAGAGACCCTGAGCTCTGCCTCTTGGGGTGGATACTGCTTGTGAGTAACTTAAATGGCATACATGGCTGCATCAGATCTCAAAGAACCACAGTTACAACAAGTAACCATTTCTTCTTGTGGCTTTTACTGCACATGGAAAGTCGAAAGATAGGAAGGTGTCTTTGACCCTTGGAGAATTAAGGATCCAATGACTGGTTATGCTGGGAAGAAAGGTGTATTCCTCAGTGGCCTTAATTTGAGAGCTGCAACCTATAAGGCAGTTGTGGCCAGATGTACCTTTTAGCTATGCTCAAAAGCTCCCCAGTTTGGAATTCCTCTCCTGAGATGATGATGAGAGCAGTGATTTTTTTTTTTGATTTTTTTTTTTTTTTTTTTTTTTTTTTTTTTTNAGCCATAGAAGTGGTGCTAGAGCCTTACCAGGAGAAAGGGTAGTTATTCCTAAAAGAAATAGTGTTTTGTCTTATTTTGGGCCTCCACAAATAGGAGATTCCTAAGGGAAATGAAATTCTGGGCAGCTTCTTTAGGAGAAGAATCCCTATTTTCAACCCTCAGGCCTGGTTCACAGCCTTTGATCTTTTGAAATGCCCACTTCCCACACTTCAATAAAGCAAAAGCACAAAGTGACTCAGGTTCCTGGTGAGGAATTACTGCTACTGGTACAAAGGTGTACTGCCTCTCAGTGGAGCAGCAGTGTATTCACTGTGAGTGCAGCATGGTAGTTCAAAGCTCATCTATGACAGCAGAAGCATGCATGTCTATCCATACCTGGGCTTGCCCCGCTCCGGCGCGGCCAGGCGGCTCTGCACGCTGCCCCGTCTGCAGGCACCGCCCCTGCAGCTCCCATTGGAGCGCCAGAGGGGGCCACTGGAGGGCGTAGGAGCTGGAGCGGGGCCATGCCGCTGCTTCCAAGAGCTGCATGGAGCGGCCCCCGACCCTGCTCCCCAGCCGCAGCACCGGAGCGGGGCAAGCCCGAAACCCTGCTCCCCAGCGGGAGCTCGAGGGCCAGCTTAAAACAACCCGTGGGCCGGATCCAGCCCACGGGCCATAGTTTGCCCACCCCTGTTATAACTCTTAGTGATATTATATCTTTAATTACAAAGAGGTAGGTGGTAATTGTCATGCTGACAAGGGAAAGGAAAAACAAGGGTAGTAGCATTTTTAACATGGTGTACAATAATATCTTGATTTTAATTCCATTAGATGTAAGTAATGCAGATGTTTAGAAGGCTTGGTAAGAGTTTTTAAAGATACAGCCACTGGGAAAGAGAGGCTTAAACTCAGCAATGTTAATGCAACATTAAGCTTCTACAGTTGAACCCAGTGAGACAATACAAAAGCTACCAAAAACACCATCAACACTAACTCAGTTGCATTGTTTAGATTTACTACCCTTTCTCCTCTTTCTCTCCTCCTCTCTTCTCCCCCCCCCCCGGATCAGTGTGTAGTTTTACATTACTGTTTTTCTGTAAAATGTATCTCATTAACATCTGCAGGTTGTGCCATGGGGGTAGAACAGTTTTTATAGTGGGGGTGCTGAAAGCAGAAACCATATTATTTGGTGGTCGTTACTACTTCAGGCCGGGGGTGCTACCGCACCTGCAGCATGCCTGAGTTGCACAACATGACCAAGCAAATGTGGTTGTTTCGCTTGTTTGTTACCACCTTCTCTTCTGCATTTCCTGGCTTTCTTTGTGTGTTTCTGTGGGATTTTAGTATGTTGGAGTGTGGGGATTGGCTGGTTGGTTTTTAGGGATATTAGGTAGATTTTCTCCTTATTATGCTTTTGACCCTGCTCAAGGGAATGTGTCCTCCTCCTTTTCTTCTCTCCCCTTCCCCTGGCCAAACAAATGTACTTGAACTTCAGACAAAAGACTTAATGTCATAGCCAGAGAAGAAGTCTAAGATCCATAGAGAGTGAGAGCTGTTGGGCAGGGGGACCTCTAAGACCAGGAAATGAATGAATTCCTCTGACAATGATCTTTGATCTCTGCTTGATCAGGCTATCCTGAGGAGAAGTTTGAAACCAACCTGCACCATACTACCTTTGATGAAGAGAGAGCACAAAAACAATCTGGAGTTCTTCCTGACACATGTTGGAAAGATCTACCTAACTGGGTAAGGAGCTGTTGAGAGCAGAGAGTTTGCGTCCCATCCTTTGGTATGTTGTACCTTTTTGAGAGGGATTGAGACAGCCCCTTAGCTACCCTGTAGAAGGATTTAGGGAACATGTCTCTGCTGCAGTCATGTTGTTGCTATGAAGAGATGTCCCTCGGTCGGATCTAAGATTATTGCAAAGAAAATGATACTGCTGGGGTTGGGGTAGATGTATTTTTCAAGAGAAGGAGTTAAATTCTGAGGACTCCTGGAACTGGAGGTTAGACTACCTCCTGGATACAAGCATTGTGTCTCAGGGACTGCTGGTGCTAGAATTGCAAATCTGACTGTTGCTGGTGTACTCTGGTGCTAGGTTTGCTGTTGGCCTTTCTCTAGGAATCCCACAGACTGTTATAACTTCTCACCACTGTCAGGGCTAAAATCACTAAATTTTCTTGACCTTTGTCTTTCCAGAATAAATGTTCTCTCAAATAATCTGTTCCCACTTGTTGAATATCCTGCCCCAGTGGGAACCCCATTAATATCTCCTTACATCTTGTGGGACCACAGCCAGACTTGGGACGTCCCAAAAGCTGAAGACTTTCCCACCGGCTCTGGGGGATCTTCATCAGCATCAATCTATAATATTGGTGCGTACCGGTCTTCCTCACTTCTGTGTCAGTTTCTCTTGTTCACAAAATGGGAATATAAAGTCCTCTAAGCAGCATCACCAAAACCTTATATGAAGAGGGTGTACTAACTTTATGTGGCTGGAACTGCTCTTGAGGTTAGAAATGAAGTGATCTGAACAAAGCTGGGGGGTTGGCCTGGTTCAGAACAATAGCAGCTTTAAGACCTCTATGTGGCCAGGAGGGTTGTGAGGAAATTCCTGGAAATTCTTACCTTACTCTGAAGTCTTCGCTTTCTGGGAGTTCTAAAGGAATTTTTGTTCTTTCTTGTTTAACTGGCAGATATGAATTCTGAATCCTCTGATTATTACTTGGTTGGTCACTGCATTGATGGCAGAGTCCTGTATCCAGCAACTGGGTATCTGGTGCTAGCCTGGCGAACTCTGGCACGGTCTCTGGGGATTACCATGGAACAAATGCCTGTTATTTTTGAAGAGGTTACAATCCATCAGGCAACAATCCTTTCCAAGAAAGGTGAGGGAGAGGTTGTATCTGGGGTCTCAAGCCTGTATAGTAAAGATTGGGGAAGATGGGCAGAAGGGAAGAGTGCATGGCAGTGGGGAGGGAGAAGGAAACAAATACATTACACTCCACCTTACCCTGTTATACATCCTGAAGTGGGATATCATGTTGTCTCTGTTCCATGTTGTGCATAGTGGGGCAGAAGGTAGTGTGAAAAACAGGAGATTCCAGGGAATTTGGGACAGTTAGGGAGACCCTTCCATCCCATGTTCTTCCTCATGCACTCCCTCCACTAACACACATTTCAGCAATCTCTGGGTTCGTTTGCAGGTTCAACACAGCTGGAGGTGAGACTTCTGCCTGCTTCCCACTGTTTTGAAGTGTCTGGGAATGGAAACCTGGCTGTAAGTGGTAAGTGGATAATTCTGGCTGTCCTGGCCTACTGTGAAGAATCCCATGCTGTATATGTCTGAACACTGACTGCTCTTGTTCTCTATATTGTGTCAGGGAAAATTTGCCTTTTGGAAGAAACTGCTCTAAATAATTTCCGTAACCAGCAAGTTGACTTGGAGACCCCACCAAACATGAGGCCCAAATTCAGTCTGTCCAAGGCAGATATTTACAAAGAGCTGCGTCTGCGTGGTTATGATTATGGGCCAACGTTCCAGGGACTTTTAGAATCGAACAATGAAGGTGTGTCTTTCCTATAGAAAGATAATCAAGGAAGTTCTATGACTAATGATGTGAATGAATGTGATCTGTTTATTAAAAGGACTGTATTTAAAGTGTCATGGAGTGGGCATGCCTATGTGCATGACAGGATAAGAATATTGTAACTGTATTGATGGAGCAGTGGGGAGGCTGGTCTCTCCTGGGCAGGCATGCATTCCCAGGTATAGTTGTGTGGAGCAGAGCCTGTGCAGTCGATGAACAGAGATCTTATTTTTCTCATTTTATCTGTCTTTGAAGCAGATATTCTCCTATGTCTGCTGGGTGAAAGAGTACTGATGGGGCTTCTTCTCTTCCCCAGGTAACACAGGAAAAGTCCTGTGGAATGGGAACTGGGTAACTTTCCTTGACACCTTGCTGCAGATGATCATCTTGGGTGAGACAGGTCACAGCCTCCGCTTGCCAACTAGAATACGCTCTGTGTGCATTGATCCGTCACTACACCAAGAGCGAGTGCACAAATACAAGGATGATACTGAAGGTAATGAATCCTCTTCCACAACTGGAATTTTCCCAGCTTCTTTATGGCTCTCCAGATGACCTGAAGCAGCTTCACCTGCCCAAAGTAGTAAGAGAGACTTGTAAGACCTATGAGTCTCCAAGCCACTCTGCTACTCCTTCTACTGTGTACTTTGACACAGGACCTACTCTCTCTGACCATATTAAGCACAGCAATGCCTCTTCATATGGCACTTTCAACATTTATCTGCATGTTCTCTTCTTGCCTTGCAGCTTTTGATGTTGTTGTTGACCGTTGCCTCGATAACATCATGGCAGGAGGTGTTCGGCTCTCTGGGCTCCATGCTACTGTGGCACCTCGGCGACAGCAGGAACAGATACCTCCAACTCTGGAAAAATTTTGCTTTGTGCCCTATGTTGAGAGTGATTGTTTGTCTTCAGAGGCCCATCTTCGTGCCCATTTGGAACATTGCAAAGGTAAAGGGATTTCAGTACTACTATAACATGATGGTAAGCAGGCGTCAAGGGCTCTTTGTGAGGTGAGAGTATGTACCTGCACAGCCTCTTGGAATCTTTGCCTGGAGAACAGCAAGGATCTGTCCCTGCTTCTACTGAGGGAGACAAGTCTAGACTACTCTGTGGCTGTGATTCAATCCACTGGCAAAAGCCAGCTGTGTCCCATTGCAGCAGAATGTCTTCCCAAAGCAGAGTCACAGTGGAACTGCTGCTGGGGGACCAACTGACTGACCAACCCAGCCCTTTGGGCACCAAGGAGATGGGCTGATTCAGCATTTCTCCAAGACATACTCAACAGGCAGGGCTCCTATGGAGTCCCAGCTGGAATTTTATGAGACTCCCAGAGTGGGGTGGAGGTGGGGTATACTTCTCCTTCCCCAGGGTTGAATGTGTCAGTTGCTGCAGTTGTCCTTGAAGGTGCACAAGGATGTATATTAACCCTCAACACCTCTGGGAGGAGTCTAGCCCAATCGCTTTTCAAATATTGGCAGGAGACATATTACAACCCATCTTAATGCAGATTTCCTTCTTGTGCATTTATTCATATGTTCTCACCTAAACCACAGACATACTCTTCTGACCATAACCAAGGAGGGTACAGCTCCAGGAGGTATTGAGCACGTGTTGGAACTGTTTATTCTTTTGTTCCTGGAGAAATCTACTGAGGATACTCATAGCATAGTAGATTACTAAGGGGTGGGATGGAGACCCAGGGAGGACAACCCCACCCATTCTCCTGGAATATTTCTACAAAAGGCAAAAACCTTGTTCAAGAATATTTCTGAGCCCCTTGAAAGGTGTTCCTGGCACGGATGATCTAGCAGCGTCCAGAGACCTTGATCTTTTGTCCTTCCGGGCAAGGAAACTGATCTGATATTCAATTTGTTGGTGGAATTTTTAGCAAGAGTCTCTGGGAGCTCCTAGAAGTTCTTGCCAGGACTTCCCTGATTTGCATCCTTCTCATCTCTCCCCTTTTTCCCCTTCCTCTTATTCTAACTTAGTCTCTCTCTCCATAACCCTGAGTCCCCCCCCACCCCAAAAGAATCTCCCAAAACAAAGGAATTAAGTAAATCAAACAAATCATATATAAAATAAACAAACGTGGCACAAACATGCCACATATCTGTCATGAACTCTACCCCTCTGTCTTAACACCAGTCACTAAGGGGTCACATCTGTGGGGTTTTTTTGGTCTCTTGGACTGTCTTACTATGTGTCTGTATGGAGCCTACCCCAATGAGCCCTATCCTGATTGGCTGCTACCACAATACAAATCAGCAATAATAATGATTTCCTGTTTGGAAATGGTTTATGTAACTGGGTTGTATGGATTACATACTTGGGCTACACAGTAACCAAGACCCATGGCTAACATTTGTGGGAAGCCATGAGTGATGCTGTCCTCCAGCAGTTCTGCTTGCCATTGCTTATTTGAGAAGGAATCCTCTACAGGACTGGAAGAAGAGGAAGAGCTGTGTAAGGAACTGATTTTTCTCCTCCTGTGCTCTAGGTCTGATTTGCAAATTACAGGAGAAGGTAGCATTCCATGGAGTCAAACTGGCCATCCCAGGGCTAGAGACAGTGGGGGCCTTTGGAGAGACTGTGTCCATGCAGAAGGGCCTCCTCCACATCCTTGCTGAAATCTGCCGCCTGGAACTGAATGGAAACCTGTATTCAGAGCTAGAACAGATTGTTACTCGAGAGAAGATGCATCTCCAAGATGATCCCCTACTCAATGCCTTGCTAGATTCTCCTGAGCTGAAGGCTTGTGTGGATATAGCGCTGGAGAACATTACCAGTCACAGGATGAAGATAGTGGAGGTTAGTTGGGACCCCAGGATGAGAAACTATAGACTGAATCTCTAAGAGGCTTTGAAATCTCGACAGTTTTTCTTCTCTCGTCATAATGTGCTAACGATGTCAAGGATTTTCATCTTTATTCCCTCTGTTTCTTTCCTTGCAGGCTCTGGCAGGAGATGGACGTCTGTTCTCTCGTGTTACTGGTCTCCTAAATACTCAGCCCATGCTACAACTGGACTACACTGCCACTGACCGAGCCCCAGAGATCCTTTCAGTCAATGAAAGCCAGCTGCAGGAAACCGGTGTTTCCATTGCCCAGTGGGATCCTATCAGCCCTCCTCCTGGACACCTGACCAGTGCTGACTTGCTGGTGTGCAACTGCTCAGTGAGCATTTTTGGGAACCCAGCAGAGATTCTCTCCAACTTGGCAGCCACGGTGAAAGAAGGAGGGTTTGTTTTACTGCACACCCTTCTCAAAGGAGAAACGCTTGGAGAAATCATCAGTTTCCTTACAACTCCAGATCTTCAGCAGAGAGGCCTCTTGGCTCAGGTAAACAATTGGCTTTCCAGACTCTTTTGATGTTTGCTCTACAGTTAGCCCTAGACTCCACTTTGTTGCATACAGAATCTCAGGCAGTTCATTTCATCCTATCTTGTCCCTTCTCAGGCATGTATAGAAATATTCCTAGTCAGCAGAGACTAGTTCTGAATCCATCTGTGTTGCAAAAGTAGGGAAGTCAATTCAGGTGAGATTAGGTCAGAATTCCTTTCATCATGTATTTCAGGTGACCAGTTTTAGTTCATATGGATCTCCATATAAAAACATACTCTATCTGCAAACTAGTTGCTCTAGTCTGTTTGCTGTATTATCATGGGGGCTCTGAGTTAAAGGTACATTTGTTCTATTTTCTTCCTGCTCTGGAAATGCTGAAGGCAATGGGTTCTGTGTCTGGGAAAATGAGAACGGTCTCAATGCTTTGCAGTGACTCCACTGTCTAACCTCGGAGTGTGTCTGATGGGCTCCAGAGAGAGCCATGGACAAGAAGAGTATCCTTATAGCACAGCCAGGCCTTAACGAATTACAGTAGCTGTTTACATGGTGTCTCTCTCTCCCTGTGGGGTTCCAAAATGCTTCATAAATACAGGAAGATCCTTTATCCAGTCCTGATGCTTGAATGGAACATAGCAGCTACTCAGTAGTGCTACACAACACTTCTTTTTAGGACAGGAAGTGAAAAAGAATACTAGAACCCATTGAAACGGCAAATGGAAATAAGGGAGGTAAATATAATCCCTGGAGTTGGAATGTAGCTGAGACACTGATTCTTACAGCCCGACTCTCTTGCAAAAAGTCCTCTGAGATGATTAATGAGCATGAGCTTTCGTTTTGCGTTTTACCCAAGGGTGAGGGAATGGTGCAAGCTCAGAACCTTCTTTACTGAAAGATCAGACTTTTGCACAGCAATGTTTTTGTCAACCAGCAATATAAAACGTGAATCTGTTGAGTTTATAACCCAATTCTCTCCTACAATTACGGGAGGTCTGTCTTGATAGTAACAAATTCACTGAGTAAGATCCTTCCCTCGTGTATACTGTCAGTCCCACTGAAATTAATAGTGCACCATTGGATGTAAAGTGAATGCAGAATTTGGCCTGTTGCAATCACTAGACTTCTTCATTAATTTTTTCTAAACATTTAATAAAAGGAGGTATTATGATATCAAAGTTACTCAATTGTCCTTATGCCTTTAAGTCGCTTTTCCCCCCTGTTGATTTATACCTTTCTTTAGGTCTTTTATCCTGTCAGAATCCTAGGGTGGCAAAAGTTAAGTGCCATAGCTGAAAGACACCTGGCACCTGATATCTTTGAAAGAAAATGTGGCTTCCCCAAGTGACACTCTTGCATGAATTAAAGTACTCTTGAAACTTTTGAATGATTTTTTTTTTCTATTTCCAGTCCCTTTCATGCTCACATTAGACTGTACTGTAGAACTGTACGTGCCTCTGGACCTGTCACGCATACAGCTGAAGAGCATTTCATTTTCCTCCTCTTTTTTGCTGCAATGTCACTTGCTTCTAGAAAATGTTGAAAATGTTGCAGCCACCTCTTGTTCTCTGCCAGCTGCCCTTCCAGATGGAGGGATTCAGGTTGCTGTGTCCACTCTACTTTTTTGTTGTTGTTGTTAAATCTTTAACTTACTTATGACAACCAGAA
This sequence comes from Platysternon megacephalum, assembly GCA_003942145.1. Taxonomy (NCBI): domain Eukaryota; kingdom Metazoa; phylum Chordata; order Testudines; family Platysternidae; genus Platysternon; species Platysternon megacephalum. Next base: position 5,690,992 of record QXTE01000107.1, on the reverse strand, counting down.
GTGCTGAAAAGAGAACTCTGTATTTCTTGGCCCCAGTCCCCTGACCTAGGTCAGTAACCCCTCAATCCAGTCGTCATTGTTTATAAGCAGCATCACTCTTGCTAGGCAGAGCGCCACCACAGTCCTCATTATTCTCAAGGAGAGATCTCTAACTTCTACAACTTATGTATTTTGGAACATATAAGAACCTCTTGATTTTATAGTTTTTGAGATGTGACCTAATATTTAATTCCATCAGTCTGCTAAGTTGGGTGTGCCCAAAGTATGTGTAGCAGGTCTCAGGTAGTTGCAATATCATCTTTATGTTCTGTGTTTCACAGCACCTAGCACAACGAGGTACTAGTCCATGATTAGGGTTCTTTGGCACAATGGTAATACAAATAAAAATGAATATCTTTGACGATTTGGGGAGCTGCTGAGGTGGAAGTAGTGACTTGTTATGACTATTAGAAGTTCTGTGTAAAACTCGACAATAGTCTTACCATAGTTAGTATTTATCAAACTGACCTGGGGAGGAAATAACCAAGTTGATGCATAGGATCTCTGGCAAAAGCTTACCCCGTGTATAGAAAGAGGAGGATAGGACCAGCTGATGATTTCCATTGAGGACACGTTGCACACAGTAGAATTCTAGTTTGCAATTCTAATCTTTCCTAACTATTTGCCAATAATGTTCATCTTTCTTGGTTTGGCAGGCAGAATGGGAGGATTTATTTAGGAAGACCTTGTTGAATTTGGTTGCTGTGAAGAGATCGTTTTTTGGTTCAGCCATCTTCCTGTGCCGCCAGCAGGCTTCTGCCAAGATCCCTATTTTCCTGCCTGTAGAGGAGACCCATTACAAGTGGGTGGAATCTTTAAAGGTGAGAATTCCTGTGTATGGAGTTAGCTCCATGTCTCTCCTATTTCCAGGCCTTTCATACAGTAGACAAGAAGCCTTGAAAACAGGGTGTCTATGCTTCACAGAGCTCTTTCTCTGTGTATAGGGAAACCAGAGTTTCTTTCAAGCCATCTCTTATGGGAATAAGAACCCTTTCCTTTTTCTGTGAAGCTTAATCAACCTGGCTGGGATTTCTCTTGTAGGTGATCTTAGCTGATCCATCTGAGCAGCCTGTGTGGCTGACTGCTACCAGCTGTGGGAATTCAGGAATTGTGGGAATGGTGAACTGCCTACGCCAGGAACCAGGGGGCCACAGGATCAGGTACAAAAATGCAATATTTAGTCACAATTGGAGAGGAGACGATCTTCCATCAGTTTCTTCAACACATGACAGGGAAGCAAGTAAAATGACAAATGTGGATTGAATATTTGTTTTCTTTCTAGATGCCTGTTTGTTTCCAACTTGAATTCCTCCTCGGCCATCCCTCCCACAAGCCCTTCTGCCAGGGAGATGCAGAAAATCCTACAGGGAGACCTGGTGATGAATGTGTATCGTGATGGAAAGTGGGGCTCCTTCAGACACTTTCTGTTGCAGCAAGGTGACTTTTATGATCAGGGGCTGATGGTCATTTGGCAGCATTTCCTCCCACAGGTCTTAGAGTGAGATTTGAGGAGGTACTTCTTCTTTTATCTTTTATTGGCCCAAGGAATTACTCCTCTGATGTACTGGTACCTTTGGGCAATTACTGTCCCAATTCCATGACAGGACAGTGCCATGTGCCAATGTCACCAGGTAGAATGAGCTATTTTGTAGTGTTCAGGTGAGATTACAGGGAGAGGAAGGTCTTGGGTGGGGTGAATGGGAGGAACTGGTTAACTATAAATGGAAAATTTCCCCTCACCCACGTGTGGCTCCCATGCCTTGTCTGTCCCATAGTATGCATGCCATCCTTGCTGTACAAGGAACCTCTTCCATCAAATGAAATGTCTATGCCATGTTAATGTGTGTAAAGATCTCTCCCCTCAGAGAAGTCACTGGCTTTTCCTTGTTCTCCTGCAGCCCAGCCTCAGGAGTTGACAGACTATGCTTATGTGAATGTGCTGACTCGTGGGGACCTCTCATCCCTTCGCTGGATTGCCTCCCCGCTTCGCCATTTCCACACCACCAATCCCAACATTCAACTCTGCAGGGTCTATTACGCATCTCTTAATTTCCGTGACATTATGCTGGCTACAGGGAAGCTCTCTCCGGATGCTATCCCAGGTGAATTGGGGAGATTGAGTAGTTTCCACAATTAAAATTATGTAAATAAGTTTCCAAGTGTGACAAGAACGTTCCAGTTTTACCAGCACACTAGCTGTAAATCAGCCTTTTTTCTTTGCTTATGCAAGGTTGATATTTGAAAATAAGAGGTATTGTCTAAACATAGAAATGGGTGCCAGGAACTCCTGAGTGCTACTGCAGTGCCAATACCATTTGGCGTTTATATAGTATTTAATTTAATGCTCACAGCTCACGTATGAGGTGAGTATTACTCCTTTTCAGAAAAGGAGAAACTGAGTTGGAGGTGAAGTGACTTGCCCAAAACCCCAAAAGGTGTCAGTTTAAGACGGGGTGGGCAAACTACGGCCTGCGGGCCAGATCTGGCCCCTCAGGGCTTTGGATCCAGCCCGCAGGATTGTCCCCCGTGGCGCCACAGGCCCCCTCCCCCCCCCCCTTTCAGAAGCAGCCGGCACCACTGCCCTGGGGCCCCTGGGCAGGGGGGCAGAGGGCTCTGTGCGTTGCCCTTGCCTTCAGGCACCGCCCCCCGCAGCGCCCATTGGCCGGGAACGGGAAACCGCGGCCAGTGGGAGCTTCGGGGGAGGTACCTGGAGTCGCGGCAATGGCAGCGCACGTGGAGCCCCCGTCCCCCCCAGGGGCCGCAGCGCTTCCTGGAGTGGCACAGGGCTGGGGACAGGGCAGGCAGGCTGGGAGCCTGCCCTGGCCCCGGTGCGTGCTGCTGCCACCCCGACAGCATTCCGCCTCTCTGCTCCCTGCCCTGAGCCGCCTCGTACACCCTGCACCCCTCCTGCATCCCAGCCCCCTGCCCTGAGCCCCTTCCTGCACTCCGCACCCCTCCTGCACCCCAACCCCCTTCCCTGAGCCCCTTCATACACCCCGCGCCCCTCCTCTGCCCCAATCCCTTGCCCTGAACCCCTTCCTGCACACCGCACCCCCTCCCGCACCCTGCACTCCCTTCCGCACCCCTGCCCCGGCCCTGCATACAATTTCCCCACCCAGATGTGGCCCTCGGCCCAAAAAGTTTGCCCACCCCTGGTTTAAGAACTAAGATTAGAATCTGGGAGTTCCTAGCTAACAGTCCTCCACTCATGCTATAGATAGACTGCCTCTTTGGCCTTGGGAAAATCACTTCAGCGCTCTGTGCCTTGGTTTCCCCACCTGTAAAATGGAGCTAATATACTCTTACCTCACAGGGAGTTGTGAGAATTAATATTTTGTCTGTAAAGCAGTTTTGAAGCTGTGAAGAACTAAAGTAGTGTTGGTGGTGGTTGGTTGTTAGCTGACTTAACTAGAGTGTCCCCAACCCAGTCTAGCCTCCCTAAATGTGTCTATTCTTTGCCTAAATCAGAGTCTTAGTGTGAATCCTTCTTGTCTGTAGATCAAGTGACTGAATTCCAGCATCCCCAAAGGACCTAATGTTTGATTGTTGGTTTTTTTCAGAGATGAGGGAAAAGATCCTGCAAACAAGATGAGATTTCAATGCAGTTTCTCAAAAGAAAGCTAGGAGCTAAAACGATAGCATTGAGAATAGAAATTGAGATTTGTGGTGGTCAGCTTTTCCTAGAGCTGTGACTGGCAGTGCTTCTCAGCTTTCTGGGGAGTTTGTAGGAAGAGAAAATAAGCCACTATGCTTAATGAGCTATGCAAGCAGGAAGCTAATTTCAGTATTTGGAGATGTTTTCCCTGGAGCTGGGGAGAGAGAAATATGAGGGGAACTCCAGTCACAACTTCAGAGAGATCGTTCTTGTTGGTGAATATTTTACCCAGAGGATTTTACAGGAGCAATTTCATTGCAATAATTCTATCCCTTTCTCAGGTAACTGGGCTCTGCAGCAGTGCATGCTGGGAATGGAATTCTCAGGACGGGACCCCACTGGAAAAAGGGTGATGGGATTGCTCCCAGCAAAAGGGCTGGCTACAGTGGTGGACTCTGACAAGAGGTTTTTGTGGGAGGTGCCAGAGAACTGGTAGGTCTCTTTGTTCTGTTTTTCCCACATGTTGATAAAGCTATACCCTGCAGTTGCCTGAATGAAACTGAAGTCTCATTTGGGGATGATTACAGGGTGTCTTGTATCAACTTCCTTGACTGGCCTGTGCTGTTTGCATTCTATACATCAGTTTTCCCACAGACACTGGAATCATGTACCTTGGTATCTGTCACTATGGTAGCTAAGCACCATTATTGATCTATAGTAGATTCTACTCTTTGCCTCTCTCTGCTTCAGTAGCTTGGGTGTATCTACACTGGGGGGAAGGTTTAGTTTTGACTATCTGTTATTGAAAGCTTTTGCCAAAAAGGTGAGACTTGCAGTATGCTCTTAAAACAGTTAAGTAAGCTGGGCTCAGTTTTACCTGCTCTGGTAGGCTGGCTTACAGTCGAAGGCCCTCCACCAAGAATATTTTGTCTTTGTTGTAATGGCTTCACCCTGGGCACTGCTAGCTGCATTGTGCCAGAAGAGTCTAGCTGTATCAGTGGGTGTGAATAGAGAGAGGTAGTCAGGCCCTAAACTACTAAGGACCTTTTCAAGGAACAAGAGTGGGGCCTTCAGTTGGCAGTGAAGGTTAACTGGGAGTCAGTGCAGACTAGGCATGTATTCCCATTAAAAAGGCACAGTGCTGCATTTTTGTACAAATTGGAGAGTCTGTGTGGTCTCCACCCTCCATTCCAGATACAGGGCGTTGCTTCTTCCTATACTGAAAATTCTTTATTTTCCTTTCTTTAGGACTCTGGAGGAGGCAGCCTCAGTGCCTGTGGTCTATGCCACTGCTTATTATGCTTTGGTTGTTCGAGGTGGTATGAAGAAGGGAGAGAGCGTACTCATTCACTCAGGCTCGGGGGGTGTGGGCCAGGCAGCCATTGCTATTGCGCTGAGCATGGGCTGCCGTGTCTTTGCTACTGTAGGTAAGTAATGAAGTCCCATTTCTCTGACTCCCCTTCTGCACAGTTTCCTACCAGTTTATATTAATCTTGACCCCAGGTTTCTAATTCAGCTGCTGGCCACATGACACAATCCCCCCTTTCTCCCTGCCACAAACAAATGCATGCACAAACACCCTTATCTCTACATGGAGCATCACTATCTTCATTTAACTAGTGTAAATCGAGAGTGACTCCAACGAAGTCACAGTTACAAGGGTATGAGAAGAAAATAAGGCCCTGAATCTTTAGATACAGTAGCTTCTCTGAAATGTGACCAAAGAGAGTGTATGACTTGGTTTGTCCCTCGCTGTAATAAAGCCATCATTAACTTGCTAACAGGAACAAGGCAGTAGCTATAAACCTACCTTTGTCCAGAGGATCTCCAGGTGTAAAGTCCCAGAGCTCTGTTACAGGTGTCTGAGAGCTCCTCGGAGTTGCATCCTAGCCCTGTCTTGTTAGCAGAGGTTTCAGCAGAAGGCAGTGGAATGTATGATGTATGAGCCAAGGAGTGCTGGTGTCTCAGGAAAATAAAATGCTGCTCTGTTGTCAGGTTCTGTTGAGAAACGCGAGTATCTCCAAACAAGATTCCCTCAGCTGGATGCTAACAGCTTTGCCAGCTCCAGAAATACCTCCTTTGAGCAACATGTACTGCGGGTCACCAATGGGAAAGGTGAGTCCAAGGAATAGTGGATGCCAGAAGGGTTGCAGAGTTAGAAAGATCATGGCTAGAACTGGTTGTATAGATAAGGAAAAGTCACAGAGTGTCCGATTCTCTGCCAGGAAAGAGCATGCTAAATGCTGTTACTGCTTTCTTGTAGGGGTCAACCTGGTATTAAACTCCCTGGCAGAAGAAAAGCTCCAGGCCAGTCTACGTTGCCTTGCTAGACATGGACGCTTCTTGGAAATAGGCAAATATGATCTGTCTAACAACAGCCCACTTGGTAAGATATATGGCATCAGGAAACATCTAGTCTTAGCTAGACTATATCCATATACCACAATATGAACATTGTCAGAGCTTTAAAAGGTGTGTGTACCATGCAAACTCCTGTGCTGTGATTCTTACATGGGAGAAGCTCCCCATAAATATGTGTAAAGCCACAAAGTTATCATTCTTAAAGTCTCTCTTTTTAAAACGAACCTATGCCATAATGCCTACAAAACACTTGACAGTGGTTAGGCCACTAGTGTGATATGACCATCGCTTATTACACAATCTTAATTATCTCTGTACAGTGTAGCTCACCTGTATGTTTGTATCCATTTACCTCTCATCATTATATTTGGATTGTAAGCTCTTTAGGGCAGGGACTTTCTATTCATCACATGTTTGTACAGGACCTACCACAATGAGCCCCAATCATGGCCCTCTAGGCATTACTGCAATACTAACAATAAAAAACAGGTTTATAACTAGGACAGAGTTGGTGTATATGTGTTAGGTCAAGTCTTAACATCATCCTTAATGATCTTGAAGATCATTATAAACTGTAAGTAACATGTTAATGAAACTTACCGATGATGTTAAATTAGGAGGCGCTGCAAGCACAAGTGAGGACAGAAATGATCCAAAGGGACCTAGAGACATTAGAAACATGGCAGAAAATAACAATGTGATTCAGCTTGGAAAAATGAAGCTAATACATCTGGGGTGAGTGGGAATCAAATGCTGCTACTCCAATGGGAGGGAAAATCCTGGGAAGCTGTAATGCAAAAAGACTTGACATAGGTTAGCAATATGATATGGCAACAAAAATGATGATGAAATTTTGGGCTGCATTGCAAAGACATCACAGAGCAAGGAGGTGATGGAGCTGTTGTGTTGATCACACCTGGAATTTCCATTCAGTTCTGGGCATCTCATTGCTACAAAGATAAAGCCAAATTGGCTGGATCTCCAAGAAGAGCAACTGAAGTGGTCATGGGGCTGTAGGAACTGACGTGAGGAAAAAAGATCTGTTTAGCTTGGTTAAATGATTTACGCTGTCCATGTGTGTCAGGGATAGAACTGAGGATGGAGAGGAATTACTTAAGGCTATAGCGTAGAGTATACCCATTAGGAAAAGGGAAACCTAGACTAACTATTCAGAAAAACTTCCTGGTGATGGGTTGTATCAGGCTGTGGAATAGTTGCTTACGGGAAGTGGTGGCAGCCCCATTGCTTGGGTCTTTTAAAACTTGTCAAGACAAAGAACTAGAAAGTGTCCAACAGGGAAGAATCCACTGTAGAGATGGACAGGAAGATTAATAGTGCTTTTACTTCTGTACATTGTATGATTCAGCTCTCATTAGTTGCTTCTACTCTCAAGATAACTGATCAGCCATTTATAGTTTGTCCTGATGAAATAGTGCTTGTAACTAATATCCTTGCCAGTGACTTGTATGTGGAGCTTCTGGGTGAACTAGTCTCTCTTCTTTGCAGAGCACCCTTGCTCATGTAGTGTTAATTAAGTTGAGTAGATTTTAGCTCTTAGGGCTTGACTTCACTATGGGGAGAGCAATGCTGCTGCAATTGATGCAGCGAGGTCGATTTAGCGGGTTTAGTGAAGACCCGCTAAATCTATGGCAGAGCGCTCTCTGGTCGACCTTGGTACTCCACCTCTCCGAGAAGAGTAAGAGAAGTCTCGACCGGAGAGCATCTCCCGTCAACGCAGCGCAGTGAAGACATCGGGGTAAGTCGACCTAAGCTATGTCGACTCCAGCTACATTATTCATGTAGCTGGAATAGCGTAACTTAGGTCAGCTTACCCCGGTAGTGAAGACAAGCCCTTAGAAAAATAACTGGTTTATTAACTTTTTCCCTGTTGCCTCGTGACTGTTATGCCCTATACTCCTATGTCACTGACTAGCATGGAGACAAACAAATGGTTTTGGAAGCTAAGAAATTTAATTTGACAAGAAACTGCAGCAGTATGGTGTGCTAACCATGTTGCTTCCTCTAGGAATGGCCCTTTTCCTGAAGAATGTAGCATTTCATGGAATACTGCTAGATGCCATATTTGAAGAGGGAAACCAGGAGTGGGAGGAAGTGTCAGACCTGCTGAAGATGGGTATAAGAGATGGTGTGGTAAAACCCCTGAGGACTACGATCTTCAACAGAGAGGAGGTAGAAGATGCCTTCAGGTTCATGGCACAAGGAAAACACATTGGCAAAGTTATGATCAAGGTAATGACACACCTGTAGGCCTTGGCTTCTCTACATCTATCATCCTGACCCAGGAATCCTGTGTGTATGAACTGCATACAAAAAAATGGGCCATGTGTAGTGAGGTTGAAATTCCCTAACTAGAGCAGCATAGCTGGGAAGGAGAGAAAGAAGTGATCCGTCCATTTAGTGAGGGGAATTAACCCCATCGCTCACAATATTGCCAACTCAGCCAGTTGACACATCTAATACTCTAGAGCCCTTGGTTCTGGATCCAAAGAGCTATGACATATTTCCTCGCTTACTTAATTGTTGTTGTCTGACTGTTGGAAGGTCCATGAGGAAGAGAAGGAATTTCCTGTGAGGGAGACCAAGGCTGTCAGACTCTCTGCCATCTCGCGAACTTCCTGCCCACCTACAAAGTCCTACATCATCACAGGCGGCCTAGGCGGCTTTGGGCTGGAATTGGCTCAGTGGCTGGTTGAGAGAGGCGCTCAGAAGCTTGTACTGACCTCTCGTTCTGGCATACGATCTGGTAAGTGGATAACCTAAAATAAGGGGTGGGGAGAATGGAGACCAGGAGTTGTGGTCTCATGATTGTGCCCGTGGTTGATGTTTCAGATTGTAGTCCACAAATGAAAATTGAGGCCCAAAGTAGAGCTCAGTTCCCATGTCCCTCTGATCATCCAGTTTCCTGGAACACCATACTATCCCATCTGGTTCCTTTCCCTCTCCCTTTAAACGTGCTATAGTCTCCAGTATTCCAAGAGAAATCTCTTGACCCAACCTCCTTTTCCATCTACTACATCATCTCTCGCCTTTCCTTTGCCTTTGAATTTCTTCAGTGGACTTTCTCCTTTTGCTGCCTATGCTGCCTTTGTTAATACATGCACTCATCCTCTCACATATTACATAAGAACATAAAAACAGACATACTGGCTCAGACCAAAAGTCCATTTAGCCCAGTATCCTGTCTTCCAACAGTGGCCAATGCCAGGTGCCCCAGAGGGAATGAACAGGTAATCATCAAGTGATCCATCCCCTGTTGCCCATTCCAACTTCTGGCAAACAGAGGCTAGGGACACCATCCCTGCCCATCCTGGCTAATAACTGTTGAATTTATCTAGTCCTTTTTTGAACCCTTTTATAGTCTTGGCCTTCACAACATCCTCTGGCAAAGAGTTCCACAGGTCGACTGTGCATTGTGTGAAGAAATACTTCTGTTTGTTTGTTTGTTTGAAACCTGCTGCCTATTAATTTCATTTGGTGACCCCTAGTTCTTGTGTTATGAGGAGTAAATAACATTTCCTTATTTATTTTCTCCACGCCAGTCATGATTTTATAGACCTCAATCATATCCCCCATTAGTCATCTCTTTTCCAAGCTGAAAAGTCCGTCTTATTAATCTCGTCTCATTCGGAAGCTGTTCCATACTCCTAACTATTTTTGTTGCCCTTTTCTGAACCTTTTCCAATTCCAATATATCTTTTTTGAGATGGGGCGACCACATCTGCACACAGTATTCAAGATGTGAGCGTACCATGGATTTATATAGAGGCAATATGATATTTTCTGTCTTATTATCTATCCCTTTCTTAATGATTCCCAACATTCTGTTCGCTTTTTTGACTGCTGCTGTTCATTGAGTTTTGTTTTCAGAGAACTATCCACAATGATGCCAAGATCTCTTTCTTGAGTGGTAACAGCTAATTTAGACCCCATCGTTTTATATGTATAGTTGGGATTATGTTTCCAATGTGCATTTCTTTGCATTTATCAACATTGAATTTCATCTGCCATTTGTTGCCCAGTCATCCAGTTTTAAGAGATCCTTTTGTAGTTCTTTGCAGTCTGCCTGGGACTTAACTACCTTTAGTAATAATTTTGTATCATCTGCAAATTTTGCCACCTCACTGTTTACCCCTTTTTCCAGATAATTTATGAATATGATGAATAGGAACTCTCTTCCTGACCTGTTACCCCTGATGGTCCCAGTACAGACCCCTGGGGGACACCACTATTTATCTCTTTCCATTCTGAAAACTGACCATTTATTCCTACCCTTTGTTTCCTGTATTTTAACCAGTTACCAATCCATGAGAGGACCTTCCCTCTTATCCCATGACAGCTTACTTTGCTTAAGAGCCTTTGGTGAGGAATCTTGTCCAAGGCTTTCTGAAAATCTAAGTACACTATATCCACTGGATCACCCTTGTCCACGTGCTTGTTGACCCCCTCAAAGAATTCTAGTAGATTGGTGAGGCATGATTTCCCTTTACAAAAACCATGTTGACTCTTCCCCAACAAATTATGTTCATCTGTGTGTCTGACAATTTTGTTCTTGCCTATAGTTTCAACCAGTTTGTCTGGTACTGAAGTTAGCTTACTGGCCTGTAGTTGCCAGGATCACCTCTGGAGCCCTTTTTAAAAAATGGCGTTACATTAGCTAGCCTCCAGTCATTTTGGAACAGAAGCTGATTTAAATGATAGGTTACAGACTACAGTTATGCAATTTCACATTTGAGTTCCTTCAGAACTCTTGGATGAATACCATCTGGTCCTGGTGACTTATTACTATTTAGTTTATCAATTTGTTCTAAAACCTCCTCTAATGACACCTCAATCTTGGACAGTTCCTCAGATTTGTCACCTAAAAAGAATGGCTCAGGTTTTGGAATCTCCCTTACATCCTCAGCCATGAAGACTGATGCAAAGAATGCATTTAGCTTCTCCGCAATGGCCTTATCGTCCTAGAGTGCTCCTTTAGCATCTCGATTGTCCTGTGGCCCACTGGTTGTTTACCAGGAAGCCTGCTTCTGATCTACTTAAAAAGGGTGCCCTGTACAATCTGGTTTCTACCTTTCCACTCTACTGAAACTGTCCTTACTCAAGTCCCCAAGTCCTCCTTCCTTTTATAAAGTCTCCCTGTCCTCCTTCTAGAGATTCTCATCCTCTTAGTTTCAAAGACTCTGCATCTTCCCTCTCCAACCATTATTCAGGGATAGTGACCCTCAAGCTCTTTGTCTTGTCCCCTCCCCAGAGATCTGTCATTGGTCTTTTTTCCCTCTAGCTCATATCCCTGTGTAACATTACCCAATAATTAAATGACTCAGATCTGCCTCATCCACAATTGTCTTTGACCTGTGTTCCTCTGTCCTGACACCAACTCAGGTTCAACATGGGAAAAACTACTACTTTTTCCATTTCCATTGGGAAATCCACTATCATTCATGTTCTGCAGGCATGCAAAGCTTGGTGGCATTTGACTCCCCACCTCAGTCCTCCAACTTTGATGTTGCTAACTCCTGCCAACTTCTGCATTCCAAAATCTACCCATTCCTTTCTATCCCACTGCCTTAAATCTTGTCCAACTTTTCATCTCTCACCTTAGTTACTGCACCCTTTTTCTTTCTTCCACCTCCTTCACTCTTGCCTTCCTTTTCCTGATCTGTCCAAAGTGCTACTATGAAAATAATCCACCCTGCCTGCTGATCTGATCATGTCCATCCCCTCTTCAAATCCCTTCACTGCTGCAGCAAACTTTGTCCCCGCTTTCAAGATCGTATATAACTCTGTTCCTGCCTACCTCTCTTCTCATCCTTTGTTCACAACTCCTCCTTCATTTTCTTCTCTCACTGTCCTCTCCATGTCATCTTTCATATGGCTCCCTCTGCCTATCCAGTAGAACTCTCTTCCTGACCTGTTACCCCTGGCCTTCATTCTCTCCTTTTCAAAGCCTCGCCTTTATGGGACCATATCATCTTATGTCTGCAAAGCACCAGGCATGTTTTTGGCTCTATATAAAGTCAAATCTACAGCCTTGCCCAGAGAAAGAGCACACACTGTTACCAGTGAGTCCAGACCTGAAACATGGAAGAACTTTCGTGCAAAGGCCACAATGAAAGTCGCTAGATTCCTTTTCAGGGAGCTTATTTCCTGTGTGCTATGGCTACACTATACCACAAGAAAAGCATTCCGCATTTTAAATACCATCTCCATCCAACATGCTCAGCATTTAAAAGAGGGAGTATTGTCTTCATCTTAAAGATAGGGATACAGGAGCACCAAGTTACGTGTCTTTGGTCACACCGTGAACTGATGGCAGTTGGGGAAAAGAACTCTGAATCTGTCGTCTGTCTAACCATTTAGTGAATACTTATTCAGTTGGCAACCACAAGACAGTTCTAATGCTTTAGTTTAAATGCTGCTGTTTGTCTTAGACAGGGCAAGTATGAACTGAGTACTTAACTGAGAAGTGCAGGAAGCGGAGCTTCACCAGGGCATAGAGTGTCTGGAATAATGAATCTCAAACTAGACTTTTTTTTCTTTTTTTTTTAGGTTACCAAGCTAAACGAGTCAGAGAGTGGAAGGAGATGGGAGTCCAGGTCCTTGTGTCCACCAGTGATGTTGGGACTTTAGAAGGAACACAGCACTTGATAGAAGAAGCTTCACAGCTTGGCCCAGTTGGGGGCATCTTCAACTTGGCGATGGTGAGTGACAAAAATGCTTGGGACTCAAAGGACAGAGCAGCTGCAAAAGTGCCTTCTGCATTGATCATATGGGACCAAGTCACCAGGGGGACGGCTCAGGCAACCTAGGCTTGGTAACATGAGGTTGTTGTCCTTTCACTTCCTCAGTCTGGTCTCTTGTTCCCCAGGCTAGTAGCACTACAGAGACAGTATGTTCAGCTCCTAGTGACCCTTGGGGCCCAAAAAAGGCCTACCCTGCACTTTCTAGTTAAGGAAGACCATCGCAGTAGGAGTCCTGGAGAGACCAGGACAACATGAAGACTTCTTGTTGAGGCTGGTAGGGCCTTACCATCTTCAGCTAAGAGATTCTCTTGTTCTTAGTAATATTTCAGCTTAAACGTGTAAAAACGTACGTGGTATTCCCTTTCTGTGCCTCTCCAGCATCTCTGTACAGAGCATCAGAGGGGTAGCCATGTTAGTCTGGATCTGTAAAAAGCAACAGAGAGTCCTGTGGCACCTTATAGACTAACAAATGTATTGGAGCATAAGCTTTCATGGGTGAATGCCCACTTCATCAGACGCATGTAATGGAAATTTACAGGTATAAATATGCAGGCAAGAATCAGTCTAGAGATAACGAGGTTAGTTCAGTCAGGGAGGATGGCCCTCTTCTGTACAGAGCAACATTCAGAACACATGTTTCTGGGAGCTCTTGGCTGGGTCTCTTGTTCCAGAACTTAATGGAGAATCTGTTTGTGCATATTTTTGAGGTTGAAATTGCAGCATGGTTAGACTCCCCCTGAGCAGAGACTGGAGAGATGTTGACGTTGCTTCTTCTGTCTCCTGCAGGTCCTTAAAGATGCTATGCTAGAGAATCAGTCTCCAGAATTCTTCCATGATGTCAGCAAACCCAAGTATGCAGGCACCCTTCATCTAGACTGGTAGGTGTCATAGGAGGGATAAATGTGAGGTGCTTAAATGGGGCTGGAGGCCAGTAACATTCAGAAAGGTCTCAACTTGTTACTGTCACAAGAGAGGGGAACAATCCTTTTAAAACAAGTTGTTAATTAGTATAATTTTCTTCTATTCTGTTCCTAGGGTGAGTCGTGAAAAGTGTCCAGACCTGGATTATTTTGTTGCTTTCTCCTCTATAAGCTGTGGAAGAGGAAATGTTGGGCAGAGTAACTATGGTTTTGCCAACTCTACCATGGAGCGCATCTGTGAGCAGCGACGGCATGATGGGCTCCCAGGTAACAATGCAGGGCCTCTTCTACAGATAATGCCCACTCCATCAACAGCCAGAAGAAAATTAATACCAAGATAGCCCATGCACTTCTCTGGAGCAAGCATGAATGCTCAGAGCTCCCTCCTCCCCCCTTGTTCTCTGGCTCGTGCACACGTGCACACACTCCCTTTGCACTCTGTGGATTGTCAATCAGCATAGAATCATAGAAATGTAGGACTGGAAGGGTCCTTGATGGGTCATCTAGACCTATCCCCTGCACTGAGACAGTATTAAATATTATCTGGACCATTCCTGACAGGTGTTTGTCTAACCTGTTCTTAAAAACCTCCAATGATGGGGATTCCATAACCTCGCTACGTAATTTATTCCAGTGCTTAACTACTGTTACAGTTAAATCTCCCTTGCTGCAATTGAAGCCCAGTACTTGAAGACTGTTATGTCCCTCTTCCGTCTTTTCTTCTCCAGACTAAACCAACCCAAATTTTTGAATCTTTTTTTCTCGTAGATCATGTTTTCTAGACCTTTAATCAGTTTTGTTACTCTCCTCTGGACTTTCTCCAATTTGTCCACATATTTCCCAAAGTCTGGTACCCAGAACTGGACACAGTACTCCAGCTGAGGCCTAATGAGTGCGGAGTAGAGTGGAAGAATTACTTCTTGTGTCTGGCTTACAATACTCCTGTTAATACATCCCAGAATGATGTTCGCTTTTTTTCCTACAGTATTACATTGTTGACTCATATTTAGTTTGTTATCCACAATAACTCCCCAATCCCTTTTAACAGTACTCTTTCTTAGTCAGTCATTTTCCATTTGTGTTCTGTGCAATTGATTATTCCTTCCTAAGTGTAGCACATTGCTGATATTGAATTTCATCCTATTTCTTTCAGGCCATTTTCCCAGTTTGTCAAGATCATTTTGAATTTTAATCCTGTCCTCCAAAGCGCTTGCAACTACTCCCAGCTTGGTATCATCCACAGCGTTTATAAGCATACTCTCTATGCCATTATCTAAATCATTGATGAAGTTATTGAATAGAACCAGATGTAGGACAGATACTTTTGGGACACACTCCATATGCCCTTACAGCTTAACTGTGAACCATTTATAACTATGCTGGACCTTAAAGCAGGTTCATCTAGGCTATCTTTCCCAAGTTTGTTTATGAGAAGATCATGTAAGACCATATCAAAAGCCTTACTAAAGTCGAGATATACCACATCTACTGATGTCCTCTTATGCACAAGGGTTGTCAAAGAAGGATATTAGGTTGGTTTGACATGATTTGTTCTTGGTGACAAATCCATGTTGACTGTTACTTTTCACCTTCTAGGTACTTACAAATTGGTTTTTTGTTTTGTTTTGCTCCATTATCTTTCCTGGTTCCCAAGTTAAGCTGATTGGTCTATAATTCCCTGGGTTGTCCATATTCCCTCTTTATAGGTCGGCACTATATTTGCCATTTTCTAGCCCTCTGGGATCTCTCCCATCCTCTATGAGTTCTAAAAGATAATCACTAATGGCTCAGAGTTCTCTTCAGACAGTTACATCCTAAAATACTTAAGGATCTCATCTGGCCCTGCTGACTTGATGTCTAACTTGTCTAAGTAATTCTTAACTTCTTCTTTCCCTCTTTTAGTCTCAGATCCTACCCCATTTACCCTGATGTTCACTATGTTAGTCGTCCGATCACTGCTAACCTTTTTTGATGAAAACTGAAACAAAAAAGACATTTAATATTTCAGACATTGCTACATTTTCTGTCATTGTTTTTCCTTCCTCATTGAGGAATGGACCTACCTTGTCCTCATCTACCTCTTGCTTCTAATGTATTTGTAAAATATTTCTTTGTTACGTTTTATGTCCCTAGCTAGTTTAATCTCGTTTTGTGCCCTGGCCTTTCTAATTCTCTCTTCATGGTTGTGTGTGGTGTGTGTGTGTGTGTGTGGGTGGGTGGGTTTTTTGTTTTTGTTTTTATATTCATCCTTTGTAATTTGACTTAGCTTCCACTTCTTGTATGACTCTTATGAGTTTTAGGATGTTGAAGATCTCCAGTTTAAGCCAGGGTTGTCTCTTACCATACTTCCTCTTTCCTACGCATTGGAATAGTTTGCTCTTGTGCCCTCAATAATGTCTCTTTGAAAACTGCCAACTTTCCTGAACTCTTTCTCTCCCCCCACTCCCTCCATTAGACTTGGTTCCCATGGGATCTTACCTACTAATTCTCTGAGTTTGCTAAAGTCTGCCTTCTTGAAGTCCATTGTCTTTCTTTTGCTTTTTTCCCCCTCCTACCATTCCTTAAAATCATGAGCTCTTATTTCATGATCACTTTCACCCAAGCTGCCTTCCACCTTCAAATTCTAAATCAGTTCCTCCCTATTTGTCAGAATCAATTTGAGAACAGCCTTTTTCCCCCAATTGCTTTCTCCACCCTCTGCAATAAAAAAGTTGTCTCCAATGAATTCCAATAGCTTGTTGGACAATATGTGCCTTTCTGTATTATTTTCCCTGCCGATATCTGGGTAGTTGAAGTCCCCACCACCACCAAGTCCTGTGCTTTGGATGATTTCTTAGTTTAAAAAAAAGAAAAAGAAAAAAAGCCTCATCCACCTCTTCTTCCTGGTTAGACATTCTAAAATAGATCCCTATCATGACATCATCCTTACTTTTTTACCCCTTTTATCCTTACCCAGAGGCTTTCAACAGGTCTACCTCCCACTTCTATTTCAACCTCCATGTAAGTGTATCTATCTTTGATATACAAGGCAACAACTTCTCCTTTTTTTTTTTTCCCCTGCCTGTCCTTCCTGGACAAACTGTACACTTCTATACCAATATTCCAGTCATGAATTATCCCACCAAGTCTCTGCAATGCCAATTATGTCATAACTGTGGTTGTTCACTGGAATTTCTAGTTCTTCCTGTTTTATTCCCCATACTTCTGTGATGTTCATTAGACTTTCCCCTCTATATTCCTGCTTGTCCCTCCTTCGTCCCTGCTACGATTGCCCACATTCCTCCCAGATTCTGACCCTTCACCCAGATTTTCAAGTGAATGAAGACACCTGCTCTGTTTCCTTTAGCTTTCCCCTCTCCCTGCTGCCATGTGCTCCAGTTAGTCATTTAATGTGTTCTCTCTTCTGCCTTCTTTCGCAGGCCTGGCCGTGCAGTGGGGCGCCATTGGTGATGTGGGTGTTGTCTTGGAGACAATGGGCAGTAACGACACTGTGGTTGGTGGAACTCTTCCCCAGCGACTCAGCTCATGCCTGGAAGTTCTGGACCGCTTCCTGAATCAGCCTCATCCTGTCATGTCTAGTTTTGTTCTGGCAGAGAAGGTCTCAGTGAAGAGTGAAGGAAGCAGCCAGCGGGACCTTGTGGAGGCTGTTGCCCACATCCTGGGTAAATTAGATCATTAATAATTCCAAACATTCTGTGATCAGAATTCTAGAAGCCACAACTTACTCTAGAATCTGCTATAGGAAGTATTGGTGCCAGCCACTGTCTGAAGGGAATTGTGTGCAGGTGTGCAGCCTGCTCTGGTCCAAAAGCGTCACTTCTGGAGAGAATAATCTCTTTCTTATACAGTTGTGGGAGTGCTGCTTGTATCACTATTTTTATAGCACTGTGCATGTGCACAGAACTTCACAATAGGAAAAAATGCACAAATTGAAGGCTAGACCTTAGATCCCAAGACTTCACAATATCGAGATGCATACAGATACAGTAGCAGCACAGGCAATGGTCAGAGCTGACCTCACGGAACAGGTGGTGGGTTTTTTTTCCCCGGGGGAGGTGCAGGGGTTAGAGGTAAATAATTGTGGGGGTCTGGGGATGCCCTGGCCACCCAGGAACATTAGTCCCAGCTGGGGGTGGGGAGAAGAGGACGGAGACTGAGTTTTCCCCCTCCCCCTTCCCTGCACAGAGCAGCCAGGGCTGGGTCAGATCAAGCCCCAGAATCTTCCCCTGGCTTCAGGAACCTGGGGGGGGGCGCTCGGTGGGATGGTTCCAGCGGGGAGATGGGGGGCGGCAGGTTGGTGCAGGGGGGTCTGGATGCATGGGGGTTGGGTGGACAGGGGGAGCAGCCCCCTGTCCAGAGATACAGCCCCCATGGAGCACCTGACACACACACACACACACACACACACACACACACACACACACACACACACACTCCCTGAGCCCCTTCTGTATCAGAAGCACCCACCCTGTTGAGCCTCATCCCCCTGCATCAGAAGCCCCCCATGCCTGGACCCCCACCCTACTGAGCCCAAACCAGCTGCACCCTGACCCCCCACCAAGCCCCACTTCCTCCCCCAAGTGAGCCCTAACCACCTTCACCTCACACCCCCCCCCCATTGCAGAGTCCCATTCCCCCTGCACTGAGCCCCTGTGCACCCAGATTCCCCCCTGCACCTGGACCCTCCACTGAGGTGCCCATACACAGATTGCGCCACGCAGAACCCTGGTACTCTTGAGGGAATTCTGCATTGAAACATTTAAAAAAATTAAAATTCTGCAAAGTTCTGCATATTTTAATTGTCAAAATAACACAAACACAATAATAATATTATCACACCATTTTCAATTATTTTGGTAATTTATTTCAAAATACTTGTCAGCAAATAATTGAAAATGGTGTGATTATATTGTGATGTTTTGACAAATAAAATTTTCAGAATTTTAAAATATTGTGCGCAGAATATTTACTTTTTTGTGGCACAGAATATTTTATTTTTTGTGCAAAATTCCCTCAGGAGTAACACAGGGAGCAGGATTTGGTGTAGGAGGAAATGAGGTCAGAGATATAGGCAGGAGTGTTTATGAAAAGCCGTGAGGGTGAGGGGGTGAGAGGCTTGAACTAAATGCAGAAGAGTAGTCATCAGTGCAAAAATTCAAGGGAGAGGGAACATGGCTGGAGAGGAAGATCTCTGACAGACCGAAAGGGAGAACAATGGAGTTGAGTCAGGAGAGGCCAGAGAGAAGGAAGATAAGACCAGTTTGAGCCATGGGGAGAGGTTTTACATTAGAGTATTTAGGGTGATAGGAGGAATTAGCAAGAGTCCAGATGCACAAGAGGAAGATGACACCAAGGTTATAATTATGCAGGATTTGGAGGAAGAGGTGGTGATATTGGCAGTGGGGAAAAAGATTTAGAGTTCAGCGTTTCATTTTAACTCTCTGATGCCTTGTTTCTCTGTATCCTGATTTTTCATTAACTGATCTTTAATGATCTGCATAACTAATTGATTCGCTATTTATTTTGCTTTATCGTCTTGTTAGGATGCCAATCACATTCACCCTGTGCTGCCTTGTTCCATCCTCTTCTGTCCTATCTTTCCATCTTTTTATTATTGTAGTAGCACTGAGGAGCCCCTGTCATGGACCAGGACCCCATTGTTCTAGGTGCTGAACAAACACAGAATAAAAACAGTCCCTGCCCCTGAGAATTTACAATCTAAGTACAAGGCAAGAGACTACAAATGAATGCAGACAGACCAACACAGGGTATAAGGAATTAATAAGATAGTATTGGTCAGCATGATAGACATTGGTCTCAGTACGCCAGCAGTCTTACCCATCTCCTCCACCTTTTTCCTCTTCCCTCTACTGCCTGGCTCTCAAAGGAACCTGGATCTCACCATCTGACATGGTACTTCTACCACTCCACTTTTGTATGCCAAACTCCTAATTCCCTTGCATATGCTAACATCCAGTGTCATCCATAAAGGACTATGATAGGGATGTTGGACTCCTCTTCCTCCTTCCCCTCCCAGTCTATGTTTAACTTGTAATTTCTTCTGCATTGTCTACAACTAAATCTAAAATCTTTCTGTTCTCCTTTCCTTGACCTCTGATTACCTGTCTTTCTGTCCATTCTTGGACTGGAAGCTCCTCAGGACAGGAACTCTCCCTCCTTGAACATCTGTTTGGAAAACCTCTATTCCATGCTGTTCTATTTAGTTTCTTATGGTGCCCTTATTGGTGTATCTGAGCACTTCCAGTAGTGCATTAAGTGATATGACTAACTTCTGTTGAAGCAGCAAAGAATCCTGTGGCACCTTATAGACTAACAGATGTTTTGCAGCATGAGCTTTCGTGGGTGAATACCCACTTCTTCGGATGCAAGTAGTGGACACTTCTGTTGAGCAGTTCAATCTCTCTTACCCTCTCTCCAGGGGGAGAATTTTGTGTGCACTGTAGTGTTTTGGTAGGATATTTTTTTTAAATGTCCATGCTGCTCTGTTTATATTACAGAAGGCAAATCAAAGAAGTGTGCCTTGCACATAGAGTGGAAGGGAGTGAGGTTTGTGATTGTCCTTAGCTCTTATAGGAGTTTGTTCCCCAAGTCTGACTGGTCCCTGAAAAAGCTCTGTCTCCTGCACAGGTGAACTTTATTCTAATAGTCAAAAGTTCCACTGTGCCTGAGGAGTAGAATTGTCACCACAACCACCTTCATGGAGCTTTAGGCAATCTTTTAGGTATGCTGGGTCCAGGCGATTGAGCAGCTTGAAGATAAGCACTGAGAGCTTAAACTTATTCTATGGGAAGTCAATGTAGAGAGTGGAGGACAAGATCTGATGGGCTCATGGTAACCCATGTTTCTGAGGAGACATGCTAGTGTTCTTTATTAGCTGGAGCTTCCTAAGGCCTGACTGCTTCATACCCAGTTATTGCATTGCTGTAGTCCAGACAGGAGCTGACAAAGGTGTGTATAAAAGAGGCAAGGTCATCATCCACCAGGATGGGATGGAATCCTCTATCCAACTGGAGGTGGTAGAAACCATTATTTGCAGATGCTGCTGTGCAAGACTGTAGCATCTGTTAGGATTCCAGGAGCACTCCTAATCTACGGACTGAAGTGACCAATTGTGGGTGTGTGCCTTTAACCAAAAGAAACTGCATGGTGGCTGTGAACTCTTCAGTTTTTCCTCTGGCTTGCTTGGATTCACCTTCAAACTGCTGTTTTCATCTATGAGCTGATTTCATCCAAGCACTGGGTCATCTAGGTGATAAGGTATTGTCATATGTGGTGAAGGATAAGAAGAGATACGTATCCATTTGCATGTTGCTGGCATGAGTCCATGTTGACTGACCAGTTTACTTAGTGGCTGCATGTATATATTGAATAGAACTGGAAAGAGAATTGATACTTGTGGAGTCCCACTGTGCGCAAACAAACGTATATATTTAGGCACATTAACACACATCTAGGAACAAAAATTGTAGACCATACTTACAGGATGGGGGACTTTATCCTGGGAAGCTGTGACTCTGAAAAAGATATGGGGGTTATAGTGGGTAGTCAGCTGAATGTGAGCTGCCAGTGTCACGCTGTGGATAAAAGAGCTAATGTGATCCTGGAGTGCATAAATGGGGATTTCCAGTAGGAGTAGCAGTTATTTTTATCTCTTTATTTGGCACTGGTGCGACCACTGCTGGAATATGGTGTCCAGTTCTGGTGCCCACAATTCAAGAAGAATGTTGGTAAATTGGAGAGGGTTCAGAGAAGAGCCATGAGCATAATTAAGGGATTAGAAAACATGCCTTATAGTGATAAACTAAAAGAGCTCAATCTATTTAGCTTAACAAAGAGAAGGTTAAGGGGTGACTTGAGTGGTCAGTAAGTATCTACATGGGGAACAAATATTTAATAATGGGCTATTCAATCTAGCAGAGAAAACTATAACACAGTCCACTGTCTGGAAGTTAAAGCTAGACATTTTCAGACTAGAAATAAGGTGTACATTTTCAATGGTGAGAGTAATTAACCATTAGAATTTACCAAGGTTTGTGGTAGATTCTCCATCATGATTTTGGGAAAGTCGTCTGACCTGTTATAAGGAGGTCAGACTACGTGATCCAATGGTCCCTCCTGGTCTTGGAATCTGAATGCTCAGCAGTGTTGAATGTTGTAAAAACGGTTCAGGAAGATGAAAATGGGTATCTGCCCTCTGGCCATTGAGAGTGGAATGATGTCCATCCGTGCCACTAAAGTGGTTTCAGTCCCATGTCTTAGCCTGAATCCAGATTATGCTGGGTCTAGGATATTAGCATCAATTAGATGAGCTTGAAGTTGGCCTTTGGCTATTGTTTCTGTGAACTTGCCCAGGAACGCAGTGTTTGATACTGGATGCTATTGGCTAGAACTGATAGATCTATGGTGTCTTGCACTGTTATGTAAATTGACAACTAATCCAAACACCAGGTCCAGGGTGTGACCCAGCTATGGGGGATGGACTGGAGGTGACTTGTGAAAGTTCTAGGGAGCCAGTGAGGAGATGATTTGGGGGAACAGGGGTGTTGCATCTGCAATGACTAGGATATTTTACCAACATGCTGGCAAGGTATGAGTGAGTTCCTCTAATGAATACTTTAGTTTCTCTGGTGGTCTGTAAAATTAGCATAAAATCTGTTTAGCTTTGCTCTGTTTTCTATTATTAAATTAATTTTAATTAACTTGTTTTAACTGAGGTACCTCTTTTGGCACCTAGCACATCATGGGTGCTGCCATAAACAAATACTACCACTCTCTGCTCAATATTTTTGTGAACTATCCAGGAAGATATAAGAACTTGGACAAAAGTGTGAAGTACATTTGAGAAAAGTTTGCCCAGAGGTAATGATGGGTGAACCGAAGGAAGTGGATGGGGCTGCCCAAGAAGCGAGACTTGAGAGAGAAGGTCATGGTACAGAGGATGGAGCCCTGGAAAATGCTAAATGGGGGAAAGAGGAGAAGGAGAAGAGAAATTGCTGCAAGATGTTGAAGGGGCAGAAGGAGCAGGGTCCTTGGGTCCTTTGGACATTCATAGAACTTTCTACAATTTTGACTGGACTCTTTCTGCCCTGTGCTGATTGGCTGTTTGCTCCATCCTTCCCCCTCCCCCTCCCCCACCATCTCTTCACCTCAGCTTCATTCCACACCTGCTCCTCACTCACTCTTCCTCTCCCTTTACTTCCCATTTAGCTGATCTCCTCGTAAGTAAAACTACAAAATAATAATAATTAAAAATCGTGGCACCAACACGTCATTTGCTGCCATGACATTATTCATTCTGCTGGTGTGTTAGGATAGGGGATGCGGTATGTGTCTATCTTGTCTATTTAGTTTGAGTTCTTCGGAGAAGGGATCATCTGCTGCTCTCTTTTTGTATGGTGCCTAGCACAGTGGGATCCTACTCTTGCTTGGCCTTTAGGCACTACCATAATACCCATGTTAAATAATAATTGCAGGAACTGTCCAAAAGGTAGAAGGACATCAGTCTGTTTTTCAAACATCTGTTTCTTTTCATCAGGTGTCCGTGACGTGAGCAGTCTGAATGCTGAGAGCTCTCTGGCAGATCTAGGCTTGGACTCCCTGATGGGAGTGGAAGTGCGTCAGACCCTGGAGAGGGACTACGATATTGTCATGACTATGAGAGAGATTCGACTGCTTACAATTAATAAACTGCGAGAACTTTCCTCCAAGTCTGGAACAGCAGAGGGTACGTCATCTGAATTTGGCCTTGGGGGGGGGGACTAGAGTCACTAAAATAGCCGTTGGGGTCCATATACATTTAAAATAATAAACAGGCTCCCATGCTGTCTCTTTCAATATGTAATGGTGAGAGCCTCTTAGTGACAGGTGATGGAATGGGGCCTGGTGTGAACTGGTAGTATTGTAAGTAACAAGTGGGCATAGCACTGCCACTTAGAGCTGTGCTGCCCCAGTGGATTGGTCCAGCCAGTTATTGGTGGGGCGAGGGAGCAGGGAAGTCCCTAAGAGAAGACCCAAGGCCAGGAGAAAAGCTTATTTTGTCTCCCATCTCCATTTCTCTGCTGCCTGATCACCAGCACAGCTCAGACAGCTCTCCAGGTGCTCCCTAGATAGTGTCAGCAATGCGGATGCAGAGAGCTAGCGTCAAATAGCCTGAACCATGAACTAGCCTTTAGCAGCAGTATCAGTGTGGACAGGGAAATGACAAAGGAAGAAATTCAGAGGGAACAGCAAAATCCAAAGCCAGGCTTGTGGGGGAAGAGGTGGTGTCCTTTCTGAGTCCCCCTTCTTAAAGGTACTGGCAGAACATCCCCTCTGAGGCACCGAGCCTGAATTTCTATATGGATTACACTCACTGCCATTTAATGATCTAGTGAGCAAGAGGGCTAGTCCAGACGAGCCTTCGCTTCTCTGTGGGCTATGCTGCCTGTCCCACTAATCTGACCCTGACTGTAACTGGCTTCTCCTGATGTGCTTTCCTTTAAAGAACTGAAACCATCCCTTCTTATGAAAGCTGGCCAGGCTGAGCACCCTGAATTGGACTTGAACAACCTGCTGGTGAATCCAGAAGGGCCAACAATCACCCGGCTCAATGAGGTACAGAGCACAGAACGCCCTCTTTTCCTCATTCACCCCATCGAAGGATCCATCACAGTTTTCCACACACTTGCCTCCAGACTCAGTATGCCCAGCTATGGACTCCAATGCACAAAAGGTATCTGTATCCTTATTCATCTTGACTTTCTAAACCTCACTTGGTAGCTTTCATCATCGCAGAGGGCTTAGTTGCTCTGCACGCAGAGCTCCAAGCTTCAGTGACCCATGACTGAGTCCACTTAGAAAAGTCACAAACATCCCCAGTTAAATGGGAAAGAGAAATATCAGTGTAAATAGATGCTTGAATGTGGAAGTGTGTTCTCACGCAGGGAGGCCCGTATGCCAGAGTGATGGACAAGACTCTGCTCATCACTGATGCTTCTGGGGCACAATTACTTGTTTGGTCAGAAATATAGATTTAACCCTTGTCATAATCTATATAGAAATACACTTTTAAAAGCAGTTGAGTGTTTCTAATGGAGCCATTACTAAACTGGTAGAGATGTAACTTCATCTCTCACTCTGATTTCAACCTGTTCCTAACTCCCATATTTGCTTCCTCTTTCTAGCTGCTCCCCTGGACAGTATAAAGAGCCTGGCAGCCTATTACATTGACTGTATAAAGCAGGTGCAGCCTGAGGGACCCTATCGCATTGCAGGATACTCCTTTGGAGCCTGTGTAGCCTTTGAAATGTGCTCCCAGCTGCAAGCTCAGCAGAACCCCTCCCATTCACTCAACAGCCTCTTCCTGTTTGATGGGTCCCACTCCTATGTGGCAGCATACACTCAGGTAAGAGATTCCAGGGGAATCTTCGGAGACATCCTGTCTCTCACCAATGTTAATGATTTGGGAGCCTTCCATGTGACCTGAGCCATTTTAAAAAATTGACAGACCCATCTTCCAGGGAAAGAAAATAGCTGACAAAGAGGTGTAGGTGACTGTAAAACAGCAGCTCTGCTCCATGAGCTGACTGGGATGCAAGTGCTGATTCAGATGTCCTATAATAAATGGTGGAATTAGCCTGTTTCAAGGTGCTGAAGCCTCCAACATGTTCTTGTGCTGCAAGCAAGGGTCCTAACCTGGCTAGGCCTCCTAGCACCCGCATATCCTCCCTTCTGGCTGGCATAAAGCTCTCTGAAGGACTCCAAAATATTGGCAATTGGTCAGTCCCCCAGTAACATCCACGTGGAGATCACCTGTATTCTCTTTGTGTGGTTTCTGGGTTTGTTGTCCTGTTTGGATTCTCCCAAGCTTTTCAGTCACTTGCTGTCAAGTACAGGGCACCATACTATGGTATCTTATCTAATGAGCAAGAGAGCTTCCCTTTTGGTATTAGTGACACTTTCTCTCTTCCAGAGCTACCGAGCCAAGCTGACCCCAGGAAATGAGGCTGAGGCAGAGACTGAAGCGTTGTGTGCCTTCATTCAGCAGTTCACAGGCACTGAATACAATAAGGTAATGTTCCTCCACTTCTTATAGCTATAGGGAAATGCCTCTTGCACACAAGAAGAAGCTGGTAGCTGCACCTCACTTAGCAGTAAATTGTTCTTTACTGTCTACAGTTGCTGGAGACTCTTCTGCCTCTGCAAGACCTGGAAGCTCGTGTCAATGCTGCTGTGGATCTGATAACGCTGAGCCACAAAAACATCAATCGTGAAACTCTCAGTTTTGCTGCTGCTTCCTTTTACTACAAACTGAAGGCTGCTGACAAGTATGTGCCGGAGTCCAAGTATCATGGGAATGTGACGCTACTGAGGGCAAAGACCCACAACGAGTATGAAGAAGGCCTGGGTGGAGATTACAAGCTCTCAGAGGTTAGTTTAAGGAACAGCTCCAGGTATGAAGCTGCACTTTCCTAGTTGGGGGGCAGGAAGGAAGTGACAGGAAGCCATATTCTTGCCCTCCCCAAAAAATATTTGCCTTGGGGGGCAATAATTGTGCAACTGTCTCTTCCTGAGAACTGAAAAGTCCCCAGAAAACAACATGAAGAGGAGGCTGCACAGTTCTAGGCCAGTGTCAGTCTCAAAGGAGGCTGAAGTCCAGGAGACGTTCTCACTCCAATTTTGAAGCAATTCCTTAACAGCAACCTACAGTTGTTTCCACTGCTAATTCCTATAGCTCCCAAAATGCACTCTGTGCTCTGAAGAGCTACTAGTCTGCAAACAAGTCAGTAGGGGGAGGGTTCAAGCAGAGACAACTTAAAACACACTTTGCTTTTTAACCTTTGTGCACTCATTTTTAAAAATTATTCCCCCTTGATATAACATAAGACAGCAGGGAGGGGAAGAGAATTTATTGATCTTCTTTAAAAATAACCTTCCTCCTTCCTTTCCTCATTACAGCCCAGATGCTCTTCCCTTTTGGAACGTCTCATTTATTCCCCTTCCCCCCGAGCGTTGTGATATGATTTTTATCATGCACTTAAGGAAAGTTAATTGCGTGTGTTCCCACCCACCAAGAGACTATCCTTAAAATTGCCATCTTTCTGAAAGTGTTTACATTCCCAGCACAGCCAACTACACCAGCTTATTCCTTGCTGTGATGGGGAAAATGGATCCACTTCTACTGGGCCCAAAGTAGAGGTCCTGGCCCCCTATGCCCTGCCCTCAACAGTGCATACATTGAAGCATTGAAATGAAAAGGTTATAGAGTCAGAACAGAGAATGGAACATGTGTCAGAAGCAAGAGACCTTCATCCTCACTCTTCTGTCTCAGACTTTCATGTCTTATAGCTAAGGCAGCAAGAATGTGGAACTAAAATGCTTTAGAATTCTGGATATAAAATTTTCTTCTTTTGTCTTTTTGCCACGTGTAGGTCTGTGAGGGGAAAGTATCTGTCCATGTCATTGAAGGGGATCACCGTACCTTCTTGGAGGGAGCTGGTGTTGAGTCAATTATTGGGATCATCCACAGCTCACTAGCAGAGCCCCGGGTCAGCGTCCGAGAGGGTTAGTCCCTTTCTGCTCACCTTCTATCACTGGCCGAGAGAATTCCAGCAATATATCCCTTGTTACGACAGACCCCAAGGAACTCTTCTTGTAATCCAACATCCCATCTGCTCTGCAATCAGGTCTAGGAAGTCCTGCTGATGGATGTCTCTCTCCAGTGTTGTGACACTCTCACTCTACACTGCTACATGGACCTACATCCATGGCTACTTCCTACCCCTTTGGCAGCATGAAAAACAAATTTAGGAGTAGACTTCTTTTCTTGTGCTATGTATCATTTTGTTGTCTTAACAGTATTCCAAAGGATAAGTGATAGCACTTATTAACCAAGCCCAGTTAGCAAGGAGGGGAGCTGCAGCTGATTTTGGAGACATCTGTTGATCTGTGAAGAATCAGTCTGTAGTTAAGTTGGATAGAATTCCATTGAGGCTCTTGTAACTTTTTTTTATTTGAAATATTTTGCGTATTTATTGCATCAACTTCCCAGTTTTAATTTATCATTAATTTAAAGAAAACAAAACAAAACATACCTTGGAAGCTTTTATTCCTTCTACCAGGTGAAGTTGCCAATTTTGTTAAACCAAAATGCATCTTTGCAGCAGTCTCTCCCCTCCTTGCTTCACAAAGAGAGAGAGGAGGGTCTCAAGATGCTGCTGTGCTAGGCACCTTAAGTAACTTGGGTTGATATACTTGTACAGCTGACCATAGGCACATACCAAGTGTGGGCTGCACAGGGCCCTGTACTGGGGTCCCTGCAACTTCAGGCCCCTCTCCCAGCATACACCTACCACTTCACCTTGTTTCTGACCCACCATTAGCCTCTCCATTCAACCATACACACTTTGAAAAAATTAACTCTGGGACTTTCACCCTCCCTAGTTCCTCATTGACAAGCACCATTATCTAATCCTCATGACCCCTTGCTCTCACAGAACCAAAGCTCTGCAGTGGTTATAGCTGTCTGCCTAACACCCCTGCATATCTTATTTAGCACCAGGCCTGGCTAAGCCTAGGGCCATCCCTGTGTGCACACATCCTCTCCTCACTGAGACTGGAAATCCTACACATTAGCCAAGTAATCAGTTCAGTGGCAAATTATTTTAAAAGATTTGATACCTTTTTAAAAGACATTTACACTTTAGAATCCAACACGCCTTTTTCTTGCTTTTGCTACGCTGGACCTGTCTTTAGGAAAACCAGTGAATTCATGCTGTACCTATGATACAGAGGAAACATGGGGAGCAAACACCATCAACTAGAGTGGAGCCGTTGTGCCTCTCAGAACTGCATTATAATCCAGCTCGCCCACTAGATTATTTTGTCAGTATTGGCACGGTCCAATAACAGGAGTATCCCTGACTGTAACAGGTTCTGAGGTGGGGGCTCGATTGGTTAAACCACCCTCTGTGGATGGCGGCTGAGTAACTGGTTTTAGTTTAATAAAATATTTGTGTGGAAATTTGAAATGCAAACAGTGTTGACTTAAAACATTTCCAAGTCAGTCTTGTTCTGTTTTTTTCATTTTTTACATACCTTTTGGTAAAAATGCTGCTCTAGAGAGTGTCCTTTCCTCGTTGGCTCTCCTAAAATTAAATGAGAATTGATCTCTGTCTGGATGGCTTTTCTTTCTCTCTCCTCTTCCTCTCCTCGCCTTCTTATTTGTCAGTCATCCTGAATCTTCCATTTCTTGGTATAAAAATCCCTCCAGAACTTCTGCTGGCAAATATTGTTGGAAGGCTGTAAAGAAGATGTATGGTATTTTGGAACATCAAAACCTGTAGCCATGATCTTAGTACCTCAGACAGGTGTAACCAAACTAAAAGAGTGGGCATTGGACACAAAAGTCCTAATCTTAGCTCTGACTCTGTGTTGGATAAATCATTAACCTCTCTGCCTCATTTTCCCCATCTGAAAAATGGGGCTCATAGCACCTGCTTCACAGGTCTGTTGTGAAGATTTATTAGACAATATGTGTAAATCACTTGGTCCATGCAAAATGCTGTTAATAAGGAAGCTGACTGTAATACTTAAGTGGTGTGTGTGGAATTGCCAAGGCCCTGACCCTACACTGAAAAGGAGAGTGGGTCGATCACATAGTCACCTGTGTGTGACTAGAACACCATAGTATTTCTGAGCACCATTCTTGAAAATCCAGGCACTAGGCAAGAAGTAAAACACAAAATGAAAGAGAAATTTTCAGTGATAAATGTTTCAAAATTATTGGCAGTTGCAGTGATCCAGGGGAGGGGAGAATTCTCACTGACATGGCCTGTATTGAAGATCTGGAAGAAGAAAGGTGATAAAACTTGAAGAAATAACTTGGCAAACAGTGCTGAATTAACAGGAGTCTGAGCCAGAGTCTGTGTTGAAGGAAAGTGCTGCTATTGTACAATGGCAATTTAAATGAATAGCTCTGAATGAGTGGACAAGGCTAGAGCTAATTCCATTCCAGTTAAAGCAGAAGCTGTGTGCTAATTATTTCTGAAGTGACATAAATGTGCATGACCTCTCACAGACTGCTTGCAGCTACTGATTTAGTAGTAAGTACATCAAGAATGACCTATCAAACAATGGCACACATGATCTTGAAGGAGAGAAATGGAAAAGTTTTTGTATTTGGTATCCCAAAACGGTATTTTTTTACATGTCTAAACTTCAGCTGCAGCTATATAACCCATTATCTTATTGGCTGCTGAATATAGTCTGCCAAAATAACTTAATAGAGCTTATATTGCCTAATGGTTCTCAATGAGCTATTGTGACAGATATATGGCTATTGTATTTTATTTGTGCAAAATCAAGCACTATTACACTTGCTTCTTTGAGAGAGGAAATTTCTGCCAGAGCCAAGTCTCCAAGTGGAGAGTGACATTAAACTCTCAAAAGAGAAGTTAATTGGATTCCTGTGCTTTCTCCCTGTACTATTGTGTGGACCCAGGAAGTGGAAGGTTGGGGAGTCAGAACTGTTGGCTGGTTATCTGAACTACCCAGAGAACAGTGCAAAAGTTGAGGCTGTGGCAGCTGGAAAAATTTGCTACTGAAACCAGCTATGAACTTCCCCCTTTTCTCTAGCACAGGGTGGGAGGGAGTTTATGAGCTGGACTACCTGGACACTGTCACAACTGCCATGGTCTGTGGAACTGTATCTGAAGAAGATAGAGGGGGGGAAAGCCATTATTGCAAATAATCATTGCTGAAAATAACCATCAGCAAATCTTACCCAGTGAGTATTTCAACTATGAGCCAAAGTCATGTGCTGGGGGAGGAGGAAAGGGACTGAAAGATAGTTCAGTGAGAACACATTGCAGCAGAATTTATTTGTTGCTGTGAAATTTGGTCATATTGTGCTAGGAGCCCAGGTATCAAGAGAGCTATCACCTGGTACTTAGTGTAACATGGGACAGCCTGGGAGGGAGAGGTTCCCAAGAGATGCTGAAGGAGCAGCTAGAGAAGTAAAATTAACAACTGTTTCAGCAATTCAAAGAAGGGAAAGTATAGCGCAAGCGTGATTTATTATGCCAGAGATATCAAGAATGGGAAAAGGGGCATGCATTGGGTGTAGTTTTCACATGCAGAAGAATACAAGACCCTCTTTTGTGATTGGAGTATGGGCCTCCATATGACTATAATCTTTATATGATCAGGTTCTTTTAATTGTCACAAGTGTTGCTGTTATGTACCAAAATATAATTATGTTGCTTAGTGCACTAGGTTAACGTGAGACACCACAGGATGGCAGACTGCTATTGCATACCCACATATGCAGCAGGAGGAAGTGACTGAATTCAACAACTCTTACCTACTCTGTAGTATTATAAATACTTTCGACTGGACAACTGCACTGCAATGGGGCTACACTTTAAATCCACTTGGAAACTATGGCTAGTGCAGAATATGGCTCCCTATACAACGACTTACCATGAGCACATGACAGCAGCACTCGGGAGCTACACTAGCCATATAGTAGCTTCTGGATAGAATTTAAGGTGGTGATTCTGAAACATAAAGCCCTAACTTACCTGGGATCCTCTTAGAAAAGAGACACTCTCCCTGGGCCATATGGCTGAAGCTGAGGGCAACAAGAGGAACACAAGTTAACCTTTCCCCAATCCAGTATAAAAGAGGGGGCTGCTAGCAGAGTTTTTTTGTGACGTCGCCTTTTTGGAATATGCTCTCCTTGGTCTAAAATAACTAGAATATATTGAACTTCCAGTGCAGATGATCAGGTCATACTATCACCTAAACAAGATACCTTCCAGAGAAATGTACACTTGCAGACTTTAAGGGTCTGCCTGGGAAAGATACAAGTCTATGGTCATAGGCTATAATTAGCAGCACAGGGAGAAGATTTGAGATTGTAGAAGGCTCTTTAACATGTTCCAATGGCTAGATGCTGACACTAGATAAATTCAGGCCAGAAATACAGTAGAGATTTTTTAATAGTGGAATTAACCACTGGAACAATTTACAAAAGGGTGTAGTGGATTCTTCTTCACTTGAAGTCTAAGTTGAAATTGGATGTCTTTCTAAAAAAAAAGATTCTCAAACTTTTTTTTGTTGATGGACCCCTTTTCAAATGCAATGTTAATCATGGACCCCCAACTGAGAAACTGGCTGACAAAAGTATAGGTGTACTTCATATAAACATGTACTGTTAGTAATGCTTTAAGACAGTGGTTCTCAAACCCCCTTTTTAATGGGGTCATGAGGGCTGGCGTTAGACTTCCTGGGGCCTAAGCTGAAGGGCTTCAGCCCTGGGTGGCAGGGCTCAGGTTATAGGCCCCCTGCTTGGCGCTGAAACCCTTGGACTTTGGGCCCCCCGCCTGGGGCAGTGGGGCTTGGCTTCCCCCGCCCCCAGGGTTGCGTAGTAATTTTTGTTGTCAGAAGGGGGTTGCAGTGCAATGAAGTTTGAGAACCCCCGCTTTAAGAAAAAGAGTATTAGAGTAATTACAGATATCAGTGACATGGGTGTGAATGTCTTACTGCAGAGTCTATCTATCCGTGGTGTGATGGTTGACAAGCAAACTCGTATATCATTCTACACTTCCAGTCGGGACCTGAACTTTGTCTTCATAGCTGTCATGGCAGAGAATGATGCGTCACATATATATGTTTTTGGGAAAGGTAGCAACACTTTCATTGCTTCGGTGTCTGTTCCTGAAACTTAATTTTCACAATAGGTTGAACAGCTTCTGTTCTGCTTTCCACTCAAATGGCAAGATGATATAGCAAAAGTTGAGAACAGAGCCCGAATCCAATCATATTTCTCCATGTTTATATTTTTTAAGTAAACACTGAAGTATTCTGACAAAGTTGAAAGATGAGCAACAATCCTGTCTTTCACACAGTCAACTGTCATGCTGTTTGGATCCAGAAATTATGTCAGTAGTGGCAGATTCCACTGCTCAGTCTAGTTTTCTAAATATTTTCTTCTGAAATGCTGCAATCTTGTCACTTACCTCAAGTATGGTTGTATCGCCCCCTTGTGGGGACAAGTTCAGTGCATTCAAGTTAAAAATGTCTGCGAAGTATGCAAGCGTCACGAGCCATATTCGGCCAGAACAGTTTGTGGTGATTGTTGGATTGTGCACAGAAAACAAAACCAGCAGCTCTTTGCCAAGCTCAAAAACTCTAACAGTCTGCTGAGAAATAGCCAACACACTTTCATATGAAACTGTAATTTGTCATGTCCTGCACCCATTTCTAAACACAGCTTTGCAGAAAGGTGTGAATTCAAAGGCCAGGACTTTACAAAATTGAGTTTAGCACATCATGTAATTTGGGTTCCTTTTCTTTGATGCAAGGGCCTGGAGATGCAACATACAGTGTGTTACAATTACCTGTGGGTTTATGGCTTGTATTCTTGTTACATCACCACTCCTATTGTCTGTAATAGCGGCAGCACTGTCCATGAAAACAGCAACACCCTTCAGCGATTCAGCTTTCATTAAATCATCCAATAATTTGAATATTTCCTGACCTGTTGTCTGTTTTGGTAAATCCTGACAAAAGAGAAAATCTTCCAAAATGTCCCCCCAGCCAAACATAACGAACAAAAACGAATAATTGTTCTGCATTACCAACATAGGTTGTCTCATCAAGCTGAACTGCAAAATGTTCACATATACGTAGCCTTTCAATTAGTTGGTGTTTTACATCATTTGAAAGTTCTTCATTTCTCCTACTAACTGTATTGTTAGAAAGTGGTATGGCCTTAAGAATCTTCGCTTACCAGCACGTCACACATTTTTAAAGCAGCTGGAAGAATCAGTTCTTCTCTAGTGGTATGGGATTTTTTATTCTTTGCAATCAGAAGTACTGTTAAGAAAGATGCTTTCAGAGCCTTTTCCGGAACTGATGTTATGTTTGTCATTTGAGTTTTATTCTTCTTTCCTTTGTTGAAAAAAGTATCTGGATTTATCTTTATACTCCAGGTGCCTTGGTGTGAGGTGTAGTTTCAACTTTGCTGATTTAATTGCTTCGTTTGATAGGATTTGTAAGCATACAATGCCTTGCGGTCATTCATCAATAAATTTGATAAAATCAATATAACTTTTATCAACTTTCTGTTATTCATTTCTTACTACTTAACTCTGGATTGTTCATGGCTTCCTTCAGTGCAACTAGCAGTACTAGTATGAGGACTTTTTAAAAACTTATCCATTTTCAATGTGATTTGCTCACACACTGTAAAAATATATTCCACTTCCACCCGCCAAAGACCTCTCAGCCATCAAAAAAACAGAGGTCACTTCTGATTTGCTGTCGCAAAGCAGTGAGATTTTTTTACGTTGATGCTTATACAATGTGAGTATTACGGCATTGTTCATGCACCATGGCATATGTTGTGTAAACAGAAATAGAAGATTTGTTAGTTGTAATCGTTAGACAACGCAGACATGCACTGAGATTTTTTTATTTTTTCGTAATATTTTGCGGACCCTCGCTGCAGTCTCTAAGGACCCCCTGGGGTCCTTGGAGCCCAGTTTGAGAATCGCTGTTCTAAAAGATAACACTCTACCTCAGCCGCAAGAGAGAGGTTTGATTACAGGATGATATCTGACCTATGTTATGCAAAAGATCAGACTAGATGGTCATGATGGTCTCTTCTAGTCTTAACAGTTAGGAAACCATCCTCCTCTACAACAGTTAAGTCTGGAGCCAGGTCCCATACATGCTCTGAAGGTAAGTACACCAGTTTGGGACAAACCCCATAGAAACACTACACGTGCAGTGCTGCAGTCAAATATTATATGTGCTTAGGGACTTCTCAACAATGACTGCAGAGCACAATTAGGGCCCTATCTCCTAATCAACAAGAAAAAGAATATTCAGCTTCTGATGCTCTCTCAACAAAATATGCAAACACCCACTCTCCAAAGCACTGGAGCGTGAAAACAAAACCAACACACACATCAAAAAGAAAGCAATAATCAGCTGATCCTACATACCACCTTTACCCAAAAGGGCACTATGACCAGGTACGATTGCCTGGGACTTGATGTCCCTGCTGTGTGAAGCTCTGCTAAGACCCTCTGTTTGACAACTCATCTTCCTATCAAAGAGTCTATCTCAGCAACAGTGTTTGGTGGTGGCAGTTAGAGGGCAAGTGCCAGCAGAGCTTGCGCTAGGCATAATCAGACTAAGCAATTGCTTAGGTCCCTGAGCAGCTCAAGAGGGCCCCTATTTGCTTTTTCAGTGTGTTGGGCGGGGGGGAGGGGGGATGACAATGGACTAGCACTGCAGCTGAATGCCAGGTCCCGTAGCATGCAACTCAAGGAACGCAATTCTATGCCTCCATCAGTGTGAGATGATGGGACAAAACACATCCTGTGGGCACCAAATTCAGAATGTCCCCTCAAATAAGGAGTAGGGCAGTGTTCACCATTCCCCACTACATATGTGTGAAGGGGAGACTCCTCTTCCCCACCCATACCCTCCTAGGGTGTGCGTGACAGAACCCCTCCAGCTAGCTACTTATCTGGCCCTCATCCCACCCTAGCCGCACCTCAGTACCATTGCTGGAGGTGAGCCTCGCACCCCCTGGGGAGGTAGGAAGGCAGCCGCCCCATTTCAGAGGGGACTGAAGTACAGGGTAGACCTGTCTAAAGTCACACAGGGATGGGTGTTGCAAAGCCAAGTCCTGAAGCCAGTCTCCCCATCCCAGATACATTCCCAGCCAGCCCCCCACAGGGCGTGTGAGGCAAGGACCACGGCTCCCCACAGCCTGTGTGAGGCAGACAGACGCTCCCCCACTCATGGGGTGCCTGTGAGGAGGAACCCCATCCCCTCTCCTCGGGGGCGGGGCCCCATTTCAGGGCTCCACTCTTCTCCCCTAGCGGCCCCTTCGGGCAGCGCCGCGGTTTCGGGGGGGCCTGTGCGATGTAGCACCGGGGAGCCGGTCGGAACGGGATGGCGGCGGCACCGTCCGGCTGCCTCAGCGCCCAGCCAGGGGCCGAGCCTCCCCCTCCCGGCCCGCAGGCGGCGGCTCCAGCCTCCGAGCGGCTCGGGGAGCAGGTACCATGGGGGTCTCGGCGGGGGCGGGATACGGGTAGGCGCCTGCGACCGGCCTGAAGCCCTGTGCGGGCCCGGCAGGCACCGCCCCATCCCCTGTGCGCGGCCCCGCTGGCTTCCCGGCCGGGGCGGCGGGGCCGGATGTGCTGAGCCCGCCTTGGCACTGACAGGCGCGTCCGGCTGGGCGGGGAGCAGGTAGGCCCGCCCCATGCCCGGGGAGCCGGGAGCCGGGGCGGGGTATGACCGGGCTGCTACGGGATAGCGAAGGAGCCGGAGCGAACGCGGGAATTCACAGTCCGGGGTGCTGCTGGGGGGCCCGGGGCTCAGTCCCGGACCTGCGCCCCATCGGCTGTGCGGGCTTTGCTCCCACGCCCCATGGCCCTGCACAGCCGAGCTGCCCTACCACGGTGTAGGTACCACAGTTCTTCTAGGGAGCCCCACATGGCTTAAGACCTGCCTACTTGAGAGACTCTCCCTGGGACATGCTGCTGCCATGGGGTCGGTAGAGGCTCTCCGGCTGGCGCTCAAGGCAGGACGTTTGCCATGAGCTAGCCCAGATTTTCTGATTCACGTTCCCCCACCCCTTGGGCCGAAATCACCTGAATCTGTTGGCTTTCATGGGCACGCTGCACAACCCATCATTTGTGGAGGGTTTTGGGGAGGGAAGACTGAAGGGCAGGATCTTGACAATAAGGATCTTGACTTAAAGTTGTATTTTTCCCCTGGTTTTAGAGAGCCTGCTATTTTATTTATTTAATGGATCTGAAAGGTGCTTACCTCTGTAGTGCTTTTTATATTGATGCAAATAAAATAGTAAAACACTAACTACTGTCAACTATTTAGTCCTTTGAATGTGGGTTCTGGCAGAGGATTCCAAACCATTTCTGATATGTTCTTTGCTGTTGTGACAGTCTGTTTTCTACCTCACACAAAAATCAAATATGAAAAATATAGCCTCAAATTCCTCCTGTTGATTTTAATGTTGCGGAGTTGAAGCTCTCTACTTTAAAAGGTTTCTTTATTTAATAGAAATTAAAGCTCCAAAGAAGTGTCTAACCCACACCAAATTTAAAGGATCGAAGCAGTTCTTTCTTTAGCTCTGATTTTTCTTTAACCATGGCTCACCTGATCCTGCTTTTACAGTTTTATTCCTAAGGGACAATTAATTCACCTACCACATCTCTCACTCTGGGATCAACACAGTTACAACATCACTGCAAACAAGTTTTATTCCTGTGATTTCATCCTCACTCATATGCTGTCACAGGACTTTTCAGAACTTTCTTATTCTAAGCTCCTGGCTGGAGTCTTTTCCTGCCAGTCACATTTGTCCATGGGGCAGGATAGTCATAGACTTTTCACCTCAAGTTCACTTACTCCTACGCTCCTCTGCAGTTTGACTTTTTAAAACTGCTGCCACCACCACAGCATTTCTCTTATCTACCTGAAAGGCAAGGCAGAAGTCTTTATGTGAGTAATGCACTTTTAGGTAGAATACCACCAAGCTGAAGTACAGTGAAATCCAGGTAGATTTACCAAGTGCCAGAGATCTGGCTTGATTTAAGTAGTTCAGGAATTTGCTGCCTCCTAGAACCTAAGCAGAGTCTCTTTAGAGCTTTCTCTCGTGACCAATAGTCTGAAATATGAAGTGGTCAGGTGGTGAGGGTTTTGTGGGTTTTTTGGGGGGGAAAAAAAATCTTGTGGGCGCTGTTTGTACAGTAGCTATCACAACCAGGACTGAACGAGCCCTCTGTGCACCTTGTGGGGGGCACCTTAGAAATATTATAGAAAAGTACAGCAGGGGAGAGGCTTCTCTGCACACTTCACCTGACACTAGAAATATTTAT
This sequence comes from Platysternon megacephalum, assembly GCA_003942145.1. Classification (NCBI taxonomy): domain Eukaryota; kingdom Metazoa; phylum Chordata; order Testudines; family Platysternidae; genus Platysternon; species Platysternon megacephalum. Next base: position 5,653,392 of record QXTE01000107.1, on the reverse strand, counting down.
TACTGTTTATTTAGGAAAAGATTGTCAGATTCTTTTGTCTCTGCTCATGATTAATTGCACTTTGAAAAAATTATTATTTCTGTATTTCCCTCTTTCCTTTTAGTCTGGGTAAGATGCCAAAGCTCCAGGGGTTTGAGTTCTGGAGAAACACATTGAGAGGTGCTCACTATGTAGTTGCTCCTATGGTGGATCAGAGCGAACTAGCTTGGAGACTACTGAGCCGTCGCCATGGAGCCCAGTTGTGTTACACACCCATGCTGCATGCTCAGGTCTTTGTCAGAGATGCCAATTACCGCAAAGAGAATTTATACTGTGATGTGTGCCCTGAGGATCGGCCATTGATTGTGCAGGTAAAGTCATTAAAAGGAATTTTAATGTTACAGTGTAAGCTCTGTAGAGCTAGTCCCTGTCTTAGTGTATGTTCTTATGCCATATTTTGGGAGTTACCATAATATAAATAACTTGGAGCGTATGTTGCTCCAGAATACTTATTTATAGCCCTTTACTTGAAGTGCTGTACAAACACTAACTCATGCCATATACCTGAAATTATTACTGATCTTATCTGTAAGAAGAATTCTCACCCCTAGAGTCTTGCCTGTTCCATGAAGAGAGTAATGGAGGACATCCCAAGAAAGAACTTTCAGGGTATAAACAGAGCAATGTATTCTTGAGAGACTATGTAAACAAGTAAGAGCAGGGAAAAGGTATACAGAACCTTCTGAAATGAGTGAATCTGGGATTTGTTTGATGACTGTCAGCTTAGGTCTTATTTAAAGTTTCCTTATTAACTTCAGAATTAAAATTGGATGTTTAAAATTTAACTTTCCCTTGTAGCAGCAGTGATACACCTTCCCTATTAAGGTATGCTGAGTTTCCTCCTTGGCTGGACAGGTAATTTGGTGTCTTGGCTGAGGTCTAGCCCCGTAGTTCCTAATTTTGATTCATCCTTATTTAAAAAAAAAAACACCTTATGTATGAAATACCACTTTTTTGTGTACATCTGGTTTGGGCTTTCCCATAGTAAAAAACTCAAGGAATCCTAAAACATTTGATTATAACATCCTTTTAAAGCATCTCAGGTTTTTAGATAGCGAATCAAAAGTCAGCAGCAATTATTTGTCTTTCTTACTCAAATTACAAGAAACAAGTGTCATAAGTGACATCTTGATATATTTTGGTCTGTTGCTGAACTAAGTCAATGGCTTGAATTTGACTTACCTAACTTGAAGTTGAAGTTCCTCCTAATCCTTATTTGGAGAATTGTTGAACATGAGCCAAAGTTCACTTTGCTTGCCTTTTTACAAAATTTAAATAAAGAAAAATACAAAGTAGCACTGAATACTAAAAAAGTACTATTAATGAGACGGGTGTGCTTGCTTCACACAACACAGTTTCTTTATGTCAGATGAGATATTGGTTCACTTCAGTCATAGGTCCAGTTCTGCCCTGAGGTTCATCCTGTACTAGCTATTAATGGGAATCAGGGCAGAAAAGCCAGTCTCGCAGAGATATGTAGTGCTGAAAGGCATCAGAAGTTTCAAAGTTCATTCCTATATAAGGATAAACGCCTCTCTACTGCTCAACCAAAAACTGCCTGACCGCACTTTGTTGAATTTGAGAGAGTCCACCATCATGTGGCCATTCAATCAACTCTTCCTTTATTGAGACACTATTTGGCATTATGTCTTCTATTGGAAATAGGTCCTCAAGCCTTACCTGGGCACTAGGCAACTTCAGTTCCCATTTACCCTTGTTACAAGGCTTCAGGTTCCCAGTTCCCTCCAATCCAGGGAACTCTACTAGTCCCCTTACAGCTTCTGGCCTCTCTGGAGAGTCTCTGACCTGGTCCCTGCACTCAACTCATTTCCCCTTGGCAAAGGGATTCTACAGCCCTCCTTGATGGAACTGTGCTGCAATTCAAGCAGGCTTCCCCAGCCCACCAATGTCCAGGTTCCAGCCCTGCTCCACAGGGTCTCCCTTGGTCCTTGAACTCACACATTTCATTCCCTTGGTTCAGGCCCCCCGCCCTCCTTCTTGGGGCTGTGATTCATATGGGCTTCCCCAGCCCACCAATCTCCTTTCTGGGTCCCATCCCAGGGATTCTCTCTTTCTGGGCTATCTGCCCACTCTCTCCTCCTGCAAGTTACCCAACAGCTGGGTTTTGTCATGTTAAGGAGGTACCTGATTAACACCTGGCCTCCTTCCCCAGCTAGTCTGGTGCTCCCTTGAATAGCTGTTTCCTTAAAGGGCTCATATGATGAACAGGGGTTGACTGACTCCAGGTCCCACTACTCCTTAAAGGGCACAGACTGCCTTGTTACAGGATAACATCTCCAAAAAGATCACATATCAGTTTGGAAACCTCTGCTCTAGTGTTTTGGGTTTGTCTAGCTAAGTCATCAGTTTTCTCCTTTTTAGGGTATAAAAGTTTTCTACATAGCCTCTTGTTGGGTCACAGCCAGTCACCTAGGCGCCATAATTATCACACCTTACCCCAGCTCATAGCTTCCTTCAGCCCCTTCCCAGGGCTCAGCAGTCCTTCAGTGCAGGGATTTCTGACCCACCTCAGTAGGTGACACCACAGGGTGTAGCAAGCCCAGTTCCCCAGGCCTTAGTGTCAAGACCTTAATAAGTGAAGCAGCCAAGTGCTTTGATCTCTATGATCACTTTGTCCCCAAAACTATTTCCTACTGAGCTAACTTGCCTGGGAGCTACAGCTATTCCTCCTCAACCCTTATTACTCCAGTACCTTCCATCATACTGCTTCTTTTGTCAGCTCACCCTCCTACTGACTGCAGGCTGCCTTTATATCTCCCAGCAGACCTGGCTCTCAGTTGCATGCCCTGGGAGGTAAATCAGGCACAGGTGAGACTGAACCCAAACTACCATACAGAGCAATTTTACTCTGTAACAGCCCCTGTTATGCTGTTTGTTTGGTTTTTATATTTTATTCATTTTGGACAATGAACCTTACTAGTCTGTTTTCAGTTTTAATCATCAAACCAATTTTTGTCATTAGCATTGGGCTTTGTAAAACCTGTTTAAAATGACTAAATTTGGAGCCTAAACTATCTGACTGAGTCCCTGTTAACAAAACAACACAAAATGAAAACACACTTAAATCATAGAATATCAGGGTTGGAAGGGACCTCAGAAGGTCATCTAGTCCAACCCCCTGCTTAAAGCAGGACTAATCCCTAGGCAGACTTTTGCCCCAGATCCCTAAATGGCCCCCTCAAGGATTGAGCTTACAACCCTGGCTTTAGCAGGCCAATGCTCAAACCACTGAGCTATCCCTCCCCCTGCTCTTAATGAATTGATATTTCGTATATGTTAAATACTAATTCAATCTGAGACTGAACAATTGACCAGTAGCATATTGTATCTGTGCTCCACATTCTGCACTGGTTAACAATCCACCTGTGGAAAGTGATGTTGATGATTGGTATCTACAAAATCCTGATTGGCTCAGGACCCAGTTACCTCAGAGACATCATTTCTTCCTCTCTTCTGCTAACCACCTGTGTATATCCAGAATGCTTCAATTGTTTATTTCAGGTAGATATGGATAGTGAATCTTCTCCTTTGGAATCCATTCTCATCTGGCCTTGGCACATATAAAATGTGTTATAAAATGCATCACTTTGTCCAGGGTTTCTTTTGACTTTGGCTCTGGAATGCTAAGCTTTCTGAGTTTTGGTGGGTTTTTGGGGGGAGCTTTTTTGGGGGCAGGGGGAGTTATTTAAAGTTGTGGCTCTGCAGCAGTTGCATGTCAAGGATTATATATTCCTTTACTTTGAGAATCAGTCTCTGCTTCTAATCTAAAATACATAAATTGTATCCATACACTATAGCAATGAGGTCCTTTATAAGTAGTAGTAATATTTTGTCAGTACTTGAAATTGAGCCTTGCCTAACTTGTTACTTATGTACATCTTTCTCAGTTCTGTGCCAATGACCCTGAAGTGTTTGTCCAGGCCGCACTGTTGGTTCAGGATTATTGTGATGCCATAGACCTGAATTTGGGTTGCCCTCAGATGATTGCTAAGAGAGGTATGTGCAAATCTGAGCTCTGAATGAACAAAGCAATGACATGTTGCACATCTAAACTTACCCTATGGCAGTGCAACATCCTGTGGACCAAATCCTGCCTTGATGTGCCTGGCAATTCTGTTGCAATCAGCAGAGTTACACCCATTTTAACCAGGACTGGGTTTGGTACCTTGTAAGTAACTGAAGCTAAAACTAGTTGCTTGAAGTGTAGTTCTACAAAGCACTGCTAGCCAGCTTTTGTGTGCAGAAATTCCATCCAAAAAGTGTCATTTTACGTGTTTAAAAGGGTTTAATAAAACCTTCCACCATCAGAAACTAGAAAATTTTGATTTTAATAGTTCAGTCAAACTTCTTAAGACTTCCTTTAAAATAATCTCTTGCAGGCCAACATTTAGGGTCTCCTGTGTCCCCAGTGCACATACAGAGCTTATTCACATTAACTTCTAAGAAAATGAAAGAGTTGCAGGAGGGTTAAAGAGATTGCAGGGATATCTGTGGGGAAAAAGAAACAGATATCAGGAATTCTGGGCTAGGTCAGGGCATTTTAGCTGAGAAGAAAAGGGAGGAACCAAAAGTTTGCTAATCATCTGTTCCTCAGTTCAATTTCCTGAGCACAAGTTGTTTTTTAAGGGTTAATAGGAACTATACATCGGCATCCAGAGACAATAGACCCTTCAATTCTGCCAACCTTAAACCCAGAGTGAATTTTTACATACCAGTTCTAAAACCCTGAAAATAGAACTTTGAACTGTCAATACATTGGTCAGCCTGAAGGAGAACTAGAGAGAGCAGGGTGTGGGGTTTCATTGTTTAACCTGTGAATCTGGGGTATCATGGGAAGCAGAATGATCTAGCACTTCCAATTTGGGCAGAGAGGGGTGTGTGTGTGTGTGAGAGAGAGAGAAACAGAACCCTTTAGGATCATAATTTTGTCTGTCTGTGCCAGCCCATAATGTGCTATTTTGTTACAGGTCATTATGGAGCATTCTTGCAAGAGGAGTGGGCTCTTCTCCAGAAAATGAGTAAGTCCCCAAAAGGGGCCTCATTAACCGAGGTCTCACTTTGGGAGAGAGTGGGGTGGGGACATAACATAGGGTAAATTTAGTGGGTATTTTATTTTTTATTCTGGTAGCCCCATAACATACTGGACGCTGACCACACACACAAAAAAGACCCAGACTGTATTGGCTATCTTGAACAGGCCCTCTACTTAGCCATGATTAGTAGGGTGATAATGTCTCACAAGCATCATGGTAGAGGTGAGTCTTGAGAAGAGGATGGTGACTTTATAGGCCAGTTCAGAGGGGCATTCCATGCATGAGGGGTAGCATGGAAAGAAACCAAGACATTTGTGGGAGAGGTAGACAAATGGAGATCAAGGCTGGCATTGTTGGTAGAGCAGAAGGAACAAGGGTTGACGTGATAAGAATAAAGAGTGAATAAGAAGGAAAATGAGCTGTTAAGGGCCTTGAAAGTAAGGAGAATGAGGACTTAATATAGTGGAAAGGGAGGAGGAGGCGCAGTAAATTAATTTTCAGCATTTGATGCCTTTCCTATTGCAGTTCAGGTTTTGACTTCACTCTTTGCTGCCACTCCCCTAGTCTGTGTAGACATACAGACAGTGCAGTATAAATAAGGCTACGATTTAGTCACAGGTATTTTTAGTAAAAGTCATGGACAGGTCACGGGCAACAAACAAAAAGTCACGGCCTGTGACCTGTCCATGACTTGCACTATATAAATGCCCTGACTAAAACTTAGGTGCTCTGGGCATCTCCTGCGGCTGCTGCTCCAGAGTGCGGGGCAGCCCGGGGCCCCGCCACTGCTGCTCCCAGACCACTACTTGGGGCCACCTGAGCAGCAGCCGGTGCAGCTGGCCCTGGGGCTACCTCAGCTGCTCAGGTGGCCCTGAGGTCAACCGCACCAGTTGCTGCAGAAGTCCCAGAAAGTCATGGAATCTGTGACCTCCGTGAAAGACTCACAGCCTTAAGTATAAACAATACAGTTGTCACAGGAGTGCTGGCTCGTTAGGCCATTCTGCAGCACAGATCTTGGGGAGAATAGACTCTCTTCAAAGCATTGTGCAATCCACTTACCTGTCTTTTCAATCCTTCCCCAGTTTTGCTTGCTCATGAGAAGCTCTCTGTTCCCATCACATGCAAAATCCGTGTTTTCCCAGAAATTGACAAGACAGTGAAGTATGCACGGTTGCTGGAGAAGGCTGGCTGCCAGGTAAGGAGGCAGCTGCTTCCAATACTATTGCATTAGACATAAATATCTTTATAAAGCAACTTCATCCAACGATCTCTGTGTTTTGTGGAAACGGATAGGTTATATTAATTTGCAGATGGAGAAAATGACACAGAGTTGTGACTTATTCATTGTCATACACAGCAGAGTCAATAGCAGTCAGCAATAGAACCTGAGTCTCCTAACTTGGAGTGTCCTACTCTAACCATTGCACCATGCTGCCTCCTTCACTGGGAGTGAGAATTCTAGTCTAGGCACAATGCTGTAGGAGGCAACATGAAAGTGTGAAATCAATGTGTCTGTGAAGGGACACCTTGTAGCAGATACAGCCAGTAACAAATGAGAAATAGGAGGATTTCCTGGGATTTAACTCCAGTTAAATTGTACAAATTGGGAGGGACCATTAAAAACGAGATAATATAACAGATGGTGGCCTGGCCTTATGCCCAAAAGCAGCAGGTTTAGCCATGTTTGTTACTTGTTCCAAAGTGAATACCAAATCTGTAAGAGAGCTGAGGATACAGGAATGCTATAGAATCTCCCAGGAAATGTCTGTGCCTTGTTAGGGAGTGGAGAGTTCAGAGATGCCCAAGTCCTTGCCACAGTATGTGAGCTGGTGGCATTTCTGGGGCCAGAGTCTGCACAGTGGTCGAGGTAACATTGGGAGTTCTGTGGCATCCCCATACATGAGTAGAGGGGGAAATTTCCTGGTGTAGCTTTTTTTGTTTCTAATGATCCACGTACATTGAAAATTAAATGAAACTTTGCATCCTAGCTACTGACTGTCCATGGCCGCACTAAGGAACAGAAGGGACCTCTTGCTGGTGTGGCATCCTGGGAGCATATCAAGGCTGTGAGGTAAGTGCACCTGTACAGATATCAACATGTGCGTGCATCGGTGTGCATAGTCCCCTTAACCCCTTACCCAAGGGTTAGACAAGCTTCTGGCTAAACACATTCAGTTTCAGTGTAAGGTTTGGATCCAGAACGTGGTGCAGGGACATCAAAGGGGAAACAGGGGTTGTGATAGCATTAGAAGTTTCTGATTCATTCAACACATTGTGAGCAGGTTGGTTTCTGTTTTCTGATTCTTTGTTTTGTGTGATTGTTCTCTTCACTTGTGTAGGAAGGCTGTGAGCATCCCTGTGTTTGCAAATGGAAACATCCAGTACCTCAGTGATGTGGAAGAGTGTATGCAGAAGACAGGAGTGCATGGTGTCATGAGTGCAGGTAAGGAGAATGAACTTTCTTCTATAATTACTTTGTTTCTGAATCCCCTTGATGGATCCATGTTAGCCTAATCTATTAGAAACTAAAGCCAGACTCAAGTGTGGTTGGTTGAATGGCCTTGATTTAAAGAGGACTGCTCTTCATCTGCATCTCCCTCATACTGCCATCTCTTATTAAAACCAGGAATCGCTGTATAATAAAAGTTGCTGTACTGGACTTCAAATAGTATTGAGTGGATGATTCAAACTTTATTGAGTTTAATTGGTTAACACGCACTTTTCAGTGCTGTATTGCCCTAGAATAGTTCAGAGCCATTAGGGTGAAACCCTGACCCTGCAAGAGAGTGTTCCATGGTGAATTTTTCTGTTAATGTTCTGTAATCTGTCAGAGGATGTGAAATGCAAGTAACAGTAACTGTGTCCCATCAGCTGTCTGACTATTGTTTCCCATGGCAACACATGGGTAAATATTCTGTAATGTGCATTTAACAATCTGGCTCTTTAGGGCATCTTCTCCTAAGTACAGTGCCTTTTGCTTAAATTGTTCACTGATTAATCTGGTCAGAATTTGAGGAATCAAAAATAAAGTGGGTACCATTTATACTGATCACTTTTAGACATAAGTTATTGAATGACTCTGTCACTAGTTATAGAAAATTGCCATAATTATTAACAAGAAAGAAGAGAAGGGAGGCCAGAACAGATTCATATAAAAGATATTGTTCAGACACTGTTTTTAGCACTATAAGCAACATGATGTGCTGATCAAGCTGCAGTATGCACCTTCTTGATCATATCAATAAGATCTACTGCTTGTTTCAATCAAAGAGATAGGAATAGACTTGGATGAAATAAACAGAAGTCAATAGTCCATAAATAGACTGGACTTTATCTTAGTGCTGAGCTTTGGCCTTTGGAGGGAGCGATCTGTCACCGTTCCTGCACTTCTGACCCCTTCGTGGCACCACATTTAAGTGTCAGGCTTTTAGCTGCCACCTTTCTCAGGATGGTTTCCCGTGACTCTCACCCTCTTGACTGGAGAGTTAGGCTGCAGTTTCTCTGGCAATTCAGTGTGTTGACCTTCACAGATCTGGTTTTAGTTCAGCACCTACAGTCCTGTTCTCAGAGAGGCAATGGCAAAGTTAATCAGGGATGAACCAGCCTACATAAAGCAAAGTATTATTTATTCAGAACATACAGAGAAAATAACTTGAAAACAATAATTATCTCATATGGAGGTCTTAGCTTATCAAACAGTCATCCATCTTCCACATGGAGACTCTGATAGGAACAAAGTACTTCAGGCCCTTTCTGCAGGGTCTGGCTCCCTTTGTCACAGTTTCATGTCAGGTCTTGGGTCAAATAGGTCCTTCCCTATGTCAGGCTGGTCACTTATACAGTTTTCATTTATTTGTTTGATCTCTTGAACCAGGTCAAACTAATATATGCAATTTCCCCAGGAGGTGAGGCTTCTGCAGGCTTGTTACTTGCCTAGGTATGTGCATTAATTATCCCCCAGTGGTTTTGGTTCCTTCAGGAAATCTCTGTTACATCCCCTTGGAGCCAGAATACATTTCCTAGCCCATCAAAATATATATAACATTTATAAAGTTGATAATCTTTGGATCTTCCAAGTGTCCATTATATCTGTCACCCAGACAGATCAGTACATAAAGGGTTTGGTGTATGGTTCCCATAGGGCTGAGGTGGGAAGTGTCAGAAGAGAAGACTTGTTCTGGGCCTTTGGTTTTTGTCCGTTGAGTGACTCTGTGGCTACTGGTTGGTGTTTGGCATTGTTGCAAACAGAAGGTCTCTAGGGTGTTGTTTAAGACAGGGGCAGCATTAGGTTCCTTCACTATAATACTCATTGTCCTGCTGGCATCTTACTTCTTACCTGAATGCTTGCTTCCTCCTTTAGAAAGAGCAGCCTGTTCCAAATACTTGGCACTGTCTGTTGGATTATCTTATGACTTCCATTAAAGCAGCATGATTTAACAGAGGGTAAAATTTTCAAAAGCATCTAAATGACTTAGATGCCTAAGTCCAATTTTCAAAAGTGATTTGGGCACTTAGACCCAGACCCTCATAGGTATTTACGTACTGAACTGCCATTGAAGTCTGGGCCTCTGGAGCCTAAATCAATGGTACTTAGGCTTCTAAGTGCCTAACTCACTTTTGAAAATGGGACTTTGGGCTTGTCTACAGGGAAGGAAGCCCAGAATAGCTAGTAGAGAATAGCTGTTCCCCAGGTGGACACTGCTGCTGCACTGAACAGTGCCTTTTTGCGGTGGTTTAACCCAAACTCCAAAAAGGCATTCTTCGCACAGAATAAGAGTGGTCACCTGGGGAGCTAGTGCAAAATAGCTAGTGGTTTTAAATTCCCACCCTAGCTATTTTACACTAACATTCCCATGATTTACCATGTAGACAAGCCCAGAGGTGTTTTCGAAAATTGTACTCGAGTTCCAATCCTGGCTCTGTCACTGACTCCTTATTTGAGAATGGGCAAGTCACTTATCTTCTCTGCTTCAGTTTCCCCTTGAGTACCAGTGGGATAATGATACTTACCTCATGTTGGCTTGTAAGGATTCATTAGTTACAATGTTTTATATTTTCAAAGTGCTTTACAAACATTAAAAGTACCATATTACTATTGGTACATCTACAACCAACAAAGGCTTTCCTCTGAGACAACACCACTTAGATGTGTGAGGTGAAGGGTTATTTACTGATCAGGGTGGATAAAATTCATGATTTTATTTAAATTGATTTTTAAAATTTAAATTAGATTTTGTTTTTTACATGTTGCTAGTTCTTTACTTCCCATTTTATTGTCTTAAATTGCTAAAGTGAATGTTTTATACTTGTTTCTTTAGCTTCCTAATTATTAGTAGAATTTCAGATTTTACATTTTTTTTCTGCTAAGAAGCTCAACGCTTAGAGTGCTCATCTATGCTGAAAAAGACAAGTCTGTGGCCTTATTAACTTACTTACTCTGAGGAAAAACAAACTGAAACACAAAAAATTAAAAAACAAATACACCGCTACCTCGATATAACGCGACCCGATATAACACGAATTCGGATAGAACGCGGTAAAGCAGTGTTCCGGGGGTGTGTGGGGGCGCACTCCAGTGGATCAAAGCAAGTTCAATATAACGCGGTTTCACCTATAATGCGGTAAGATTTTTTGGCTCCTGAGGACAGCGTTATATCGAGGTAGAGGTGTAGTCCATACTATATTTGCAACAAGCACAACCTTCTGATACCTATTGAACTTCCACAAGTCAAGACAGCTGAAATGCTTTGACCACACCAAACTCCTCCTAAGTCACTTAAGTACTTCTGAAAATCGCACCCGTAAGTGCCGAACTATGGGTTTAGGAGCTGAACTTTAGCTGCTTAGTTTGAAAATTTTGGCTAGATGTGTAAAAAAGTTTTCAGTAACTTTTTGTTAATGTTTGAGTCTAAGTAACTTATTGTTAATACTGAAGCAAATTTATTTTGAGATGACATATATTATATCATTAAGAAAAAGGTTTTAATAAAAGTAAAATTATAACCCTTGATGCTTTAAACATTTATGCACATGCTTAACTTCAAGCATATGAGTAGTCTCATTAAAGTCAATGGGACTGGTCTTGTGAGTAATGTAATTTACCTGTTTCAGTGTTTGCAGGATCAGGTCCTTTAGGGGTTTTATATATATATATATGTGTGTATATATGTGTGTGTATATATATGTATGGATTTTACAAAACTGCTAAGTAAGATGCTCTATTATTAGTGCCATTTGGAAAACAGCATTTATAATTTAGTTTATTGTGGATTTAATCTATTGTTGAAATAACAAAACATTTAGTTTGTTTTACAAAACCAGTTAAAAACCCCCACAAAAACCTAGATTCACCGAAGGACTTAGGTCCCTAAATCCCAGAAGCAGGCCCCATGGGAGAGATTGAGAGCCCCACATCAGACTGTCCAATAGCCTAGTGGCTAGGGCACTCACCTCAGAGGTGGAAGGTCCTGTTCAAATCCCTTCTACCCCTGAGATAGAGGGAGGCCTTAACTGGGGGTCTCCCACATCCCAAAGGAGTACCCTAACCACTGGGCTAAGTGTTGTGAGGGAAGTTCTCTCTCCTCCCCCTCCTCCTGTTCCTACCTCTGGCCCCTGTTATAAAAACGTCATAGGCTTTGCAACAGACAATCCCAAGCATTGAGAGACTTGAAAAGCTCAATCTGTTTATCTTATAAAAAAAAAGATTGAGTGGGGACTCAATTACATTTCTCATGGGGAGAAAATACTGAGTACTAAAGGGCTCTTTAATCTAGTGGAGAAGGCATAACAAGGACCAATGGCTCAAAACTGAAGCCAGACAAATTCAGATTAAAAATAAGGCACACATTTTTAAACAGTGAGAGTGGTTAACCATTGGAACGAACTATCAAGAGAAATGGTAGATTCTCCAGGTCTTGATGTCTTCATATCAAGACTGGATACCTTCATAGAATATCAGGGTTGGAAGGGACCTCAGGAGGTCATCTAGTCCAACCCCCTGCTCAAAGCAGGACCAATTCCCAACTAAATCATCCCAGCCAGGGCTTTGTCAAGCCTGACCTTAAAAACCTCTAAGGAAGGAGATTCCACCACCTCCCTAGGTAACCCATTCCAGTGCTTCACCACCCTCCTAGTGAAAAAGTTTTTCCTAATATCCAACCTAAACCTCCCCCACTGCAACTTGAGACCATTACTCCTTGTTCTGTCATCTGGTACCACTGAGAACAGTCTAGATCCATCCTCTTTGGAACCCCCTTTCAGGTAGTTGAAAGCAGCTATCAAATCCCCCCTCATTCTTCTCTTCTGCAGACTAAACAATCCCAGTTCCCTCAGCCTCTCCTCATAACTCATGTGCTCCAGCCCCCTAATCATTTTTGTTGCCCTCCGCTGGACTCTTTCCAATTTTTCCACATCCTTCTTGTAGTGTGGGGCCCAAAACTGGACACAGTACTCCAGGTGAGGCCTCACCAATGTCGAATAGAGGGGAACGATCACGTCCCTCGATCTGCTGGCAATGCCCCTACTTATACAGCCCAAAATGCCGTTAGCCTTCTTGGCAACAAGGGCACACTGTTGACTCATATCCAGCTTCTCGTCCACCGTAACCCCTAGGTCCTTTTCTGCAGAACTGCTGCCTAGCCACTCGGTCCCTAGTCTGTAACAGTGCATGGGATTCTTCCGTCCTAAGTGCAGGACTCTGCACTTGTCCTTGTTGAACCTCATCAGGTTTCTTTTGGCCCAATCCTCTAATTTGTCTAGGTCCCTCTGTATCCTATCCCTACCCTCCAGCGTATCTACCACTCCTCCCAGTTTAGTGTCATCTGCAAATTTGCTGAGAGTGCAGTCCACGCCATCCTCCAGATCATTAATGAAGATATTGAACAAAACCGGCCCCAGGACCGACCCTTGGGGCACTCCACTTGAAACCGGCTGCCAACTAGACATGGAGCCGTTGATCACTACCCGTTGAGCCCGACGATCTAGCCAGCTTTCCATCCACCTGATAGTCCATTCATCCAGCCCATACTTCTTTAACTTCATGGGAGATGCTTTAGCCAAACACAAGTTATTGGACTCAATACAGGGGTAACTGAGTGAAATGTAATGGCCTATGTTATACAAGAGGTCAGACCTGCTGATCTAATGGTCCTGCTGGGTGGTCAGGCCAGGCCAGGACACAGCTGGTCCAGCTCATGGACACAAGAGGTTGTGCCACCTGCTTTACCCTGAAATGAAATTTTTAGAATTCCTCTTTGTTATTCCCCAGAAGGTAATCTTCATAACCCAGCTCTGTTTGAGGGCCGAAACCCTGTGGTATGGGAGATGACTGAGGAGTACCTGGCGATAGTGCACCAATATCCTTGCCCACTGTCTTATGTCAGAGCTCATCTCTTCAAGCTCTGGCATCACACGTGAGTATCTCCACAGTCCTATAGTGTTTTGAGAGGTTTCAGAGTAGCAGCCGTGTTAGTCTGTGTCCGCAAAAAGAACAGGAGTACTTGTGGCACCTTAGAGACTAACAAATTTATTTGAGCATAAGCTTTTGTGGGCTACAGCCCACTTCATCGGATGCATAGAATGGAACATATAGTGAGGAGATATATATACATACAGAGAACATGAAAAGGTGGGAGTTGCCCAACCAACCCTAAGAGGCTAATTAATTAAGATGAGCTATTGTCAGCAGGAGAGAAAAAACTTTTATAGTGATAATCAAGATAGCCCATTTAAGACAGTTTGAGAAGAAGGTGTGAGGATGTTTTGAGAGTTCACCTTGTGTAGAAGTACTTTACCTTTTGGGAGACGGTTGGCCAATCTTGCTGGTGCTAGATTAGCCTCTCTTGGCTCTGCATGGAGAGAAGGATGTTTTCTGAGGCCTTTAACCTTCACAGATATCCCTGGGAAACTGATTCATTTTTTCTCTCTCTGAAACTGGAGAAGTACCTGCCTGCCCCTTCACTCTGGGTGCCAGCAGACATAATTAGCCTTATGAAATCTCTGATTATAGATATCCAGCCACTGATACGATATTCCTAATAATGTTAGGACTTCAATCTTCTTTTGTGTAAATGAGCATGGTATCAGAGTTCACATTCTGACCTAATTGCAGAACCAGGTCAGAGAAGTTAGTATTTAAAGAATGAAACAGCTAAACTCTTGGCAATTGGCAAATGAGTCAAGAAAAAGCTACAAAAAGCTCTTATAAAGGAATTGTTCAGTCTCCACAATTTAGAAATGGTAAATGAAAGTAACTGGATGTTTGGGATTTGTCTCAGGCTGCAGGTTTACCAGCAGCTTCGTGAAGAACTGGCAAAAGCGAAGACACTAGAGGGCATTGCAGATGTCAACAGAGACCTGAAGCTACGATGCCAGGTACCAACGTGGGCCTTAACTGCTGGAGTAACATTGACCCTACTTGGAGGGAACCTGCTGGTGTCACATGCACTTGATCTGTGTTTCGTGCAGTCTTGGAACTTTGTAACCTACCAACATCACTGCCTGGCTAGCTAAATGTTGTACAGGCCCCTCCCATTCAAATTTCTTTCTTTAGTGTTAAGATCTGCTATGTTTTTTCAATAGCTTTATCTGAGGGTGGGTTTTTTCATTTGTAACTGTCGGTGTGTGTAAATTTAATTTAATTTTTTGTGCCTTTCCAGGAATTTAAGGTAGTAATGACATGGGTGCATCTAGGCAAATTGAATAGGTATCATTGGTTGTAACTGTATCCTGCAGGAGGAAATAGCTAATCAGAAAGAAGGAGAGAAGCCGAAGGGAGGATTGCCTTTCTTCCATTGGATCTGTCAGCCATACATCAGGCCAGGGTAAGTTGCCTACTCTAGCACTGCCCCTAGGAGAACTTACTGGACAGGATGCACGTGTGCCACCACCTCAGAATACCCATTTCCAGTTTTCATGCCCTGAAAGATTGTTTATAAAAAACAAAGACTGGATAGTTTTTAAAAATAACGTCTCAATGAACAAAGCAATGTATTTGGGGGGAGTAATTCACAAAAAGTTATCTTCCCCTTTTGGTTCCTTCCTCAAGTTTATTATCTACCTCTAGAAAGTAAAAAATAAAATAGATCAAATGAAGCTTAAAATAGGGACCAGCACGTGACGTAAATACGGCTACTTGACAATGTGCTGTAGTTACAGGCAGCATTCATCTGTTACCTATATCTGCCAATGGAGTAGAGATGGGGACTGAATGCCCTTTATATCTGAGATGATTGTGTGTTTTGCATGAGATCTTTTTAAACTGCTAGCACAACCTACCTAGGGGGAAAACTTGGGTTGCAGGAGAAGACTATCCGACTGAGAATTTCAGTACAAACATTTACCCTGGGAACAAAAAGCTTTTTATGGAACTGACTAATTTAGCTGCCCACCATGCACTGGATAGTGCTCTCCTGCCTTTTTGCTTTAATAGCAGCCTTAGAACTCTGAGCTATTCTATAAAAACCCTAATATTTGAACTTTTCTTCCATGCTTTTAAGGGCTGTGTCTCACCCGTGACAGCCATGTTAGACAATGCATTTTGCCTAGGTTTCTGTGAAAGCACTGTTGGCAAAGGAACACCCAGTTGTCCCCCTTCTGTTAATTTACAATGATGTTCAACCATTTCAGGCCAAAGGAGATGTGCAAGGAAAATGGAACCAGTGGGAGTGAAGGAGGCATGCGAGGGAAACGAGCCCTGGAGGATGAGGATGATGGAAACTCTGATATTCTCTCAAAGAATAAACAAAAGAAAAAATTGAGAAATCCAAATAAACGCTTTGATCCATCTTTGAAACGTAAGAGTACCTGTCCTAATCCTGATCGGCCCAAGGAAGGGGGAAGGCTGCTAGCATTACCTTTTAGTATAAAGCCACCTCTACCTTCTCCTCTTTATTCCCATTATGCAATTCGGGGAAAATTTCCTACAATTAGAGCAGAAAGGGGGCTTGGGGAACCTTGGGAACAGAAAACTCAGTCTAAGTGAAGTTGACCAGGAAGAGGGGAATTCATTGTGAAAGGGGCAGATTATCACCAGTTTCACAGTGAAATCAGGTCTTTCATCTCAGAGTGCTTTATAAACTCTGTTATAACAACTGCAGTCACTATTGTGTAATGTTGAAATGCAGTGTTTATTTTAAACAGCTCCCCTTTCTTCTCTCCCCAACTTGTTTTATAACTTTCTCAAACAAATTCATTGGGACTGATATTTCTATGTTTTGTCTTAGTTCAGAGATTTTTTTTTAAACTTCAGCAAAATCTCTTAATCCCTTTTAATTTTTGTGTGTGTGTAAAATATTGCTCCTATGCACCTTCTGGCTGCAAAGGTTGGTCACCCTGGAGCATTGAATTTGCTGTTCTCTTTTGGATATCATTCACTGTCTGGGCTACTCATAGACCAAATTTGTTTCTCTTTTTCCAGCTAAATATGCAAAATGTGATCATTGTGGAAACCCAAAGGTAGGTCCGTCCCTTTTCAAGTGTCTAGTAATGGATGCTGTTTAAACTCTGATGAAATGCAATATATCCTGCTTCTCAGGCAAAGGCCATTGTGCTAATTAGACAAGTGATTATATCGGATGCTGAGATGAAGCTATTACCTAGGGTAAAGATGACCTATAAATAGATTATTCTGGATACTTTAATCTCTCTCCTTCCTGCAAAGAGCAGTTTTGGTGGTTTATTGTTCTCAGCACCTCTGGTCAGCAGTTTGAATTGCTAAATCATCTGAGAGATTGTTATATTATTAAATATCAGTCCCCCAAGCACACTTGGAAGCAAATCTCTGACCAAATGAACTTTTACTAATTGCAGCATGGGAACTCCTCTGTTTGCTAGGTAATAAAGCTCATACCGTGGTTATTTTTGTTGCTTTCTGTAAGGATTAAACATCTGAGTGATTCTCTTAATAGGTATACAAGACAGATATTTTAAACTTTCCAGTGACGGGGTAGGGAAGAGCAGTTGGTCTGCAGTAACAGCAGGAAATTAAAAGGAAAAAATACTAATGAAAGGCAAGGTACCCATCAGACTGCATCAGCTTTAAATGAGAATCAAACTCTATATCTGTGCCTGGTAGTGGCAGAGACAGAACTGGAGGATTTTGATCTATTCCCTTCATTAGAAGAGAAAATTAACCCTCTTAAGTGCTGAGGGTTCCACTAATAAAAAAGGCATTTGTTTTGTGGGATATCAGATCAAATGCAAACTTCACTATGGGGAAGGCTTATTAATAGGGATGTCAAATTATTAAAAAAATTAATCGGGATTACTTGTGAGATTAAAAAAATTAATTGGGATTTTAATTGCACTGTTAGACAGTAACAGAAAACCAATTTAAATTTGTTATAAATATTTTTGGATGATTTTCTACATTTTCAAATATATTCAATTACAACACAGAATACAAAGTGTACAGTGCTAACTTTATATTATTTTTTATTACAAATATTTGCAATCTACAGGTCGAAGCATGAAAGGGCATACAAATGTTTAGCATATCTGGCATGTAAATACCTTGCGATGCCGGCTACAACAGTGCCATGCGAACACCTGTTCTCACTTTCAGGTGACATTGTAAATAAGTAGCAGGCAGCATTATCTCCCGTAAATGTAAACAAACTTGTCTTAGTGATTGGCTGAACAAGAAGTAGTACTGAGTGGACTTGTCGGCGCTAAAGTTTTTACATTGTTTTATTTTTGAGTGCAGTTTATTTATTTATTTATTTTACATAATTCTACATTTGTAAGTTGTGCTTTCATGATAAAAAGATTGCATTACAGTACTTATATCAGGTGAATTGAAAAATACTATTTCTTTTTTACAGTGCAAATATTTGTATATTATTTGATTAAAGTGAGCACTGTACACTTTGTATTCTGTTGTAATTGAAGTCAATATATTTGAAAAAATACAAAAATATTTATAATACATTTAAATTGGTATTCTATTATTGTTTAACAGTGTGATTAAAACTGATTAATTTTTTAACTCTCATGATTAATCATTAATTTTTTTAATTGAGTTAATTTTGTTTTGAGTTCATTGCTTGCACTAACTGTGATTAATTGACAGCCCTATTTATTAATGAAACCTATTCCATTCTGACAGGTTTCAGAGTAGCAGCCGTGTTAGTCTGTATCCGCAAAAAGAACAGGAGGACTTGCGGCACCTTAGAGACTAACAAATTTATTTGAGCATAAGCTTTCGTGGGCCACAGCCCACTTCATCGGATGCATAGACTGGAACATATAGTAAGGAGATATATATACACATACAGAGAACATGACAAGGTGGGAGTTGTCCTACCAACTCTAAGAGGCTAATTAATTAAGAGAAAAAACTTTTATAGTGATAATCAAGATAGCCCATTACAGACAGTTTGACAAGAGGTGTGAAAATACTTAACATGGGGAAATAGATTCAATGTGTGTAATGGCTCAGCCATTCCAGAAAAGCTTCAAAAACAGACTCCAATGAGAAACTGCTGAACTTGAATTAATATGCAAATTAGACACCAAGTTAGGCTTGAATAGAGACTGGGAATGGCTGCATCAGCTGGCATGAGCCAGCCATGGGTGTTTAATTGCAGTGTCGACATACCCATAGTGTTAAGGAAAAGGTCTGCAGCAAACAGAAAACTGGAGCGATGTGAAACTTTGATTTGTTTCCAGTAATGGGAAAATCCCACAGTTTGAGGCCATGGTAGGATACTCTCCAGGCGGGTGGACACTATTCAGTTCTGAGTATGAGGAAAATGTTGCCCTTAGTTACACAGATGTTCTTTAGATTAAAAAGCAGGAGCTTCCCTCTAATAAGATTTTTGTTGGTTGCACAATTAATTGGTTTATTTCTCTGCTCAGTACTGAGAGGGCACTGGGATTTCACTCTGTTTGTTCTTGTGAACTAGGTTCTGCTACAGGTGGGTGAGCTCTGTGCCCTTTGCCTTGACTGAGAGAAGCAAAGGTGACGGGTCATCTCGTCTCACATTATCGTTTACACTTGCTACTATTAGCATTATTACAGTGGTAGAAATGTGTGTATTGTGCTAGAGTTTCTAAACAGCCAGCAAAAGACAACTGGCCTCAAGAGCTTCTAGGCCAAATAGACAAGACTCCCAGAATGAAGAACGGCACTGTTTGTTTTCAGAATTTGGGGTATGATGTTTTCTCAGGTAGAACATAAGAACAGCCATACTGGGTCAGACCAAAGGTCCATCTAGCCCAGGAACCTGTCTTCTGTTAGTGGCCAATGCCAGATGCCCCAGAGGGAAAGAACAAGTGATCCAGTGATCCATTCCCTGTTGCCCATTCCCAGCTTCTCGCAAACAGAGGCTAGGGACACCATCCTTGCCCATCCTGGTGAATAGCCATTGATGGACCTATCCTCCATGAATTTATCTAGTTCTTTTTTTAACCCTGTTATAGTCTTGGTCTTCACAACATCCTCTGGCAAAGAGTTCCACAGGTTGACTGTGCGTTGTGTGAAGAAATACTTCCTTTTGTTTGTTTTAAACCTGCCGCCTATTAATTTTATTTGGTGACCCCTAGGTCTTGTGTTATGAGAAGGAGTAAATAACACTTCTTTACTTTCTCCACACCAGTCATGATTTTATAGATCTCAGTCATCTCTTTTCCAAGCTGAAAAGTTCCAGTCTTATTAATCTCTCCTCATACGGAAGCTGTTTCATACCCCTAATAATTTTTGTTGCCCTTTTCTGAACCTTTTCCAATTCCAATATATCTTTTTTTGAGATGGGGCGACCACATCTGCATGCAGTATTCAAGATGTGGCCATACCATGGATTTATATACAGGCAGTATGATATTCTGTTTTATCTATCCCTTTCTTAATGATTCCCAACATTCTGTTCACTTTTTTGACCTCCGCTGCTCATTGAGTGGAGGTTTTCAGAGAACTATCCACAATGACTCCAAGATCTTTCTTGAGTGGTAACAGCTAATTTAGACCCCCATCATTTTATATGTATAGTTAGGATTATGTTTTCCAATGTGCATTACTTTGCATTTATCAACATTGAATTTCATCTGCCTTTTGTTGCCCAGTCACCCAGTTTTATGAAATCCCTTGGTAGCTCTTTGCAGTCTGCTTTGGACTTAACTATCTTGAGTAGTTTTGTATCATCTGCAAATTTTGCCACCTCACAGTTTACCCCTTTTTCCAGATCACTTATGAATATGGACTGCTCCCAGTACAGACACCTGGGGGCCACCACTATTTACCTCTCTCCATTCTGAAAACTGACCTTTTATTCCTACCCTTTGTTTCCCATCTTTTTAACCAGTTACCAATCCATGAGAGGACTTTCCCTCTTATCCCATGGCAGCTTACTTTGCTTAAGAGCCTTTGGAGCGGGATCTTGTCAAAAGCTTTCTGAAAATCTAAGTACACTATATCCATGGGATTCCCCCTTGTCCACATTACTCCTGGGGGAATTCTGTACCACTGCGCATGAGCAGAATTTGTCCCTTGCAGATTTCTTTGCTTCCCCACAGAATAACGACTTTCTGATGGGGATGCAAAGGGAAACCTTAGGAGTGGTAATGCGACCCTCCCCAGCAGTATGTTCTGGGGGCCCAGGTCAGCTGGCAGAGAGGTAAATCACTGTGGGGCAGGAGGCTGGACTGGGGAAAACCCAGCTGGGCTCCCACCCTGTGTCGGGCTCAGCTGCTCGTCCCGGCTGGGCTGGGGCCGACGGGACTTCCTCTTCCCTTGAATGGCATCGGGGCCGGGTCAGGCCCATCCCCAGATTTCTCCCTCAGCTGAAGGAAGCTATGCAAACTCCTTCTTCCCCCCCCCCCCTTGCTTCTTGCACCCATCACTCCTCAGCTGTAGGAGGAGGGATCCCTGTTCAGGGAGCTGCTCCCTCATCCACTCAACCCCTGTGCATCCAGAACCCCTCATACCCAGATCCTCCTGCTGAGCCTCACCCCCCTGCACTCAGACCCCCCCTCCCACTGAGCCCCACTCCCCCTGCACCTGGATCACCCCAACTAGCCACCTGGATCTGCACACACCCCCAAGCCCAACCAGCTGCATCTGGACCACCCACTAAGCTCCCCCCACACCCATACCCCCTGCTGAGCTCTATCTCCCCCCTGCACCTCCTCCTAGCCCCAAGCACCTTCACTTGGACACCGCTGCAGAGTCCCATTACTATTGCACCCAGAACCCCCCAACAAGCCCCTGTGCATCCAGATCCCCCTCCACCCTGCACCTGGATCCCCCACTGAGCCACCTGCACCCAGATTGCCCCACACAGAACCCTCTCAACCCACACCTGGATCCCCCCACACTTGGATCCTGCCTTGCTGAGCCTGCCTGCCCACACCTGGTGCACAGAGGGGCAGGGCCTTGGGGTGTTTTGGAGCAGGCCTGGTCCTTGTAGTGTGTCAGGATTGGGTACAGCTTCACCACTGAGTCTGTGTGCTGGTGGGAGCTGCACAGTGATCTCCCATCTCTGTGCAGCCAGTGGCCTGTGCTCCCCAATGCCATGCTGGAGCCTGCACATTTATTTGACAAATAAAACTTGCAGAATTTTGCAGACTTTCAAACTATTGGGTGCAGAATTTTTAATTTTTTTGGCACAGAATGCCCTCAGGAGTACCACATGCTTGTTGCGCCCCCCCAAAGAATTCTAGTAGACTGGTGAGGCATGATTTCCCTTTCAAAAACCATGTTGACTCTTCCCCAACAAATTATGTTCATCTATGTGTCTGACACTTTTTTGTTCTTTGCTATTGTTTCAACAAGTTTGCCTGGTACTGAAGTCAGGTTTACTGGCCTATAATGGCCCGGATCACCTCTGGAGCCCTTTTTAAAAATTGGTGTCACATTAGCTATCCTCCAGTCATTTGGTACAGAAGTTGATTTAAATGATAGGTTACAGACTACAGTTAGTAGTTCTGAAATTTCACATTTGAGTTCCTTCAGAACTCTTGGATGAATAACATCTGGTCCTGGTGATTTATTACTATTTATCAATTTGTTCCAAAACCTCGTCTAATGACACCTCAATCTGGGACAGTTCCTCAGATTTGTCACCTAAACAGAATGGGTCAGGTGTGGGAATCTCCCTCACATCCTCAGCCATGAAGACCGATTTAAAAAATTCATTGTTTCTCCGCAATGGCCTTATTGTCCTTGAGTGCTCCTTTATCATCTCGATTGTCCACTGGCCCTACGGGTTGTTTAGCAGACTTCTTGCTTCTGATGTACTTCAACATTTTTTGCTATTACTTTTTGAGACGCAATTATGATGCTTTCCACTCACAGTTGGATTTGCCCTTAGCCCATTTGACTGAGAATGCTAAGTCCTCTAGTAGTCTGACGTGTATCTAGCTCAGTGATCCCCAACCTTTTTCGACGAGCCATGGAGGACCGTGGTGGCGGACAAGCATCCACCGAAATGCCACTGACAAGTGGCAATGTCAATAGGCATCACCGCTGAAATGCCACCGAGAAGCAGCGTCAGCCAGAGGCGTCGCCGCCGAAAATCGGTGGCATTTCGGCGGCGACGCCTCTGGATGACGCTGCTTCTCGGCGGCATTTCGGCGGATGCTCATCTGCCGGCCAGTACGCAGGCGCACTTAGACACCCCAGCGGGCACCATGGCGCCCACGGGCACCGCGTTGGGGACCCCTGATCTAGCTGGTCTGATGTGTATCTAGCTGGATTTATTATTGTTGTTTGGGGCCCAGGGGGACTACAATCATGATTGGGGCCTTGTGCTGGGCTATATACAGCCATGAATAAAAAGACAGTCATTGCACCAAAGATTTTAGACTTTAGGTTAGGGCAGGGGTAGGCAACCTATGGCACGCGTGCCGAAGGCGGCACGCAAGCTGCTTTTCAGTGGCACTCACACTGCCCGGGTCCTGGCCACCGGTCCGGGGGCTCTGCATTTTAATTTAATTTTAAATGAAGCTTCTTAAACATTTTGAAAACCTTATTTACCTTACATACAACAATAGTTTAGTTATATTTTATAGACTTAGAGGAAGAGACCTTCTAAAAACGTTAAAATGTATTACCTGCACGCGAAACCTTAAATTAGAGTGAATAAATGAAGACTCGGCACACCACTTGTGAAAGGTTGCCGACCCCTGGGTTAGGGCAAGACACAGTAGGTTGATGAGACGCACAAATGGGAGGGAAGCAGTAACTAGATACCAATAAGGCAAGCAAGTTATTGATCCATAAGCATGTTTTTTCAGGTTTCCTAGCCAGGTAACTGGAACTTTAGGGAAGGACTCAAGTGGGGAGACTAAGCTGGGGGCGCTGTAAAGAGGCAGTTGTTAAGCAGAAAAAAAATCTCTCTTGAGCACATAAGAGCTGTAATAAAAGCATTTCCTCATTGCTGAATAGAACAGAAAGCCTCACTGCAGCTCCACTATAGTTAAGATGTGGGCACCCTTTCTGTTTAAAAGCCAACTCTTCCAAGTGCTCTACAATTGGCTTGCTTATTTAGCTCGGAGTGCAATTTGGGGTGCCTCATGGGCTTGTGGGCTAGGATTAGCTGCTTTCAACTACCTGAAAGGGGGTTCCAAAGAGGCTGGAGCTAGACTGTTCTCAGTGGTACCAGATGACAGAACAAGGCATAATGGTCTCATGTTACAGTGGGGCAGGTTTAGGTTGGATATTAGGAAAAACTTTTTCACTAGGAGGGTGGTGAAACACTGGAATGGGTTACCTAGGGAGGTGGAATCTCCTTCCTTAGAGGTTTTTAAGGTCAGGCTTGACAAAGCCCTTTTTAGTGGGGGATTGGTCCTGCTTTGTGCAAGGGGTTGGACTAGATGACCTCCTGAGGTCCCTGCCAACCCTGAGATTCTATGATTCTATGAGTAGTGATCCAAATTTGGGGGTCATTTGAGCAAGTGTTTCCAGAAATACTTTTTTTTTTCTCTCTCTTTGTATTGCCTGAGAGAGCTGTAGTTCATAAGGTTGACATTCTATCACACACGGGTGTGTGTGTGTGTGTGGGGGGGGTTATCAAACCATGGCTCTAAGTTTTTCCCCACATGGTTTTAAGTGCTCGCAGTTACCCTAGCTACTGCATAGGCCCCCCCACAGCCCCTTCGGGGACACAATATTGAAAATGTTATTCAGTGACGTGTTGAGTGTAGTGCTAATGTGCCCAAGGGATTACACTGTGCATGTGTAGAAAAGGTGGGGAGCCAGCCCATTGTCACAGGACGGAGGTGGCTCCAGGGGCCAGGTTGTTGAACCTGAGCTAGAACCAGACAATATAAATTCAGCAGCCACCGGAAAAAAATGAAACAAACCTGTTGCTACACCTTGCCTCTGCCAAAGAGGAGTTTTATTTATAATTTGAGCACTCACTCAAATTTGAGCACAGCAGACCATTTCGATGGTACACACACTAGTTTAAAAAAGAAATGAAATTACATAGCCAAATATTTGCTGGGAGGAGAGAGGGCTAAATGGAGCACGGTGGTTAGGGAGGGGAGGTGCTGAGGACTCAGGTCAGAGGGAGGACTACAGGGAACAGTGATGCTCCATATTCCTCCTGTGTCTGTGTGCCAGGCTCTGGGGGTCCCTGCCATGCTGATGGTGTCAGACAGTCTGAGCCCCTTGCTCTGAGGGGAGCCAGAAGCTGCATCTCATGGGAACTGGCCCTTGGGGATGGGGAGGAGCAGGATGGGTCTGAAGCCCTTTCCCTGCCTCTTCTCATGTAAGCAAGTTGGGGGCCCTTTCCCTCTGAAGGGGCCTTTGGCTTATCATGTGAATCAGCATTTGTGGAAGCCCTGACCCATTATGGGGGGAGTTGAGAACAAGCGTACACCAAGCATTTAGGCTGAGAGTGAGGTGAGAATGGACATGCTGCATGTAGAGCACATGCTCTCAAGCACTGGCAGAGGGGAGGCTGGATGAGAGCACCAACGGAGTTAAATGGAGCAGTTCCGACCTAGCAAGAGCTATTGTTTCACACTGTTTACACCTCCAGGGAGTATTCTCATTCAACTGAGACAAAATTCATGGACAAAAACCCTTTCATTAGTGATGTTCTAGTGGTACAGGGTTGTTGCATGCTTGTCCAGGCTAGCACGGTCAGTGATGCTCAAATGTCTGAAAAACCAGGAACTGAAGTGATAAGGCACACACCCCTGCACACTTTTTTATATGACTCATATTTGCAGAATTCTCAAGGACTATATGCAACTGTAGGGCAGATTCTAATGTCATATTGTTGCTAAGGCAAAACTCATGTTTAGGCAAACTCTGTGGCACAGGGAGCTACGTATGCCTGTCCTACACAAATACTGAGCCTAAGCCCCAGAAACAGTCAGAAGTGCAAAATTGTACACCACCATCATCCCCTTTTTACAAACCATTCACTCGCAGCCACAGGATTCCAGCGAATGCTACACTTTCATTTAATCATTAACACACACACCCCCCAAACCACTCTCATACCACACCTCACTGCTGACAAGCCCCCTGGCAAAAAAGAACCCATGCACTGTGCCTGACAACTTGCAGAACTCAGCACTGAAATGAGGCACACTCAGGGTACACATGCACCTCTTTTCTTTGATCTCACACAGCAGTGGGCAGGGGTAATTCAGACCAAACAAGGAGGGATTTCCTCCTGTCACAATTGCAGCTCTGCTCCTCAAACTAATCCCCAGATATTCTCATCTCTCACCTGCAGCTCTGCCAAGCCTGCTGCAAGTAATCCTGTCATTATTCACGCAAGTACACCAAACGGAGTGACTGCATTTCAGCATACATGCAGCTAATTCCCAGTGGCAATTTCCAAGAGTGGGGAGGGGGGGAGCAGAGTTAAGGTGGTATTGGCCTATACCTTATTGCTTCATGTCCTGATTTTCAGAAATTTGACGTGCTGGAACGGCATGAGACACAACAGCACAACCCTAACTGCATTACATTTATTGACAAAACAATAAACTTAGGACCAAAGAGCACCTTTGTCAGTTTTTTCTGCTGTAGCACCATCTAGAAATGTTTGCACTCAAATCATGTTGCACAAACTTCCCCCAACAATGAAAGCCAGAAAAGAGCTTTACAGATATTAAATCTGGCAGCTACGTTTTTCCCCTTCCTGTGCACACTCAGTCTGCTATTCCTGAGCTGCAAAATATCCACGACTCATCTTCGCTCACCTTCAGAGGATGGGTCATGCCTTCTCTCCATGATTTGGGCAATTTTAGGAATTAAAAAAAGAGGAAATAATTTCCTTGGAATGATGAGTATTTATTTTGGGTGGAGCGGCAGCCAAAGACAGGAAATAAGAGGCTGTGGCACTTTTTTCACATCAAGCTTCTGAAGAGAAACAGGACAAACTCCAGTTATAACAGCATAAAAACGCTTTCTGAAAGGGTTTCAAAGTATCTTAATTTCCTACAAGTATTTGATGTTAAGAGGATTTCCTGGTTGGGAGGAGAAATTCCTGAGAGGTGGAATATTGTCATTCTGGGATGGTAATTATCACCTAGAAGCACAGAGCATTTACCCAGCAGGCAGGTCTTCATTTTTGCACACACACACCCGGTCTCCATATCGTTTATCAGGAGCCTGAAGACTGACTATCCCCATCCCTGTTTGCAGGAACCCAGACCATGACAGCTGTCTTTAGAAGCCCTGCATGCATCCTTACAGTTGTGCTTCCCATAAGCAGTTCAGTGAAGATTTTTTTTCCCACTGACTTAACTGGTGTATATCTGTTTCTAGGGTAACAAATGTGTGTTTAATCTGTGCCGAGGATGCTGTAAGAAAAGAGCATTTAAAGAGACTGCAGACTGTCCAGGCAAGTATAGCCCCACCACTCCATCCTGTTCTTTGGCACCACTGGGCCTGTATAAAAACAAACTGTCCAAGTCAAAATGAGTGATTAATACATATGGAAGTGGTATGACATTTTAATGTCCTTTGTTAATATGCATAATTGCAATAGTTTTAGAAATATTAGTTTAAAATCCTGAGTGTCCTAGCTTTCATGGAAATGTTTTACTTAGCATTGGCCACTGTAATAGAGCACTAACATAACACCAGCATCTGCTCTTCCTCCTGAAGCCTCAGGGTGCAGCATCTCCAAGCTAAAAGCATAATAAATTTTTCACAGCTGCACATAGTACCCCAGGGCCGTGGCTGCTCTGTTCCCCACTGAACAGGCACTTCAGTGTCAATTTATTATTTAATCTTTCTTTGTCAGGTCATGGATTACTTTTTAAAACCAAATATGAAAAGTCCCTTCTGTGGAAAAGTGGCCAACCAGAGATGCAGAAGATTGAAAGGACACAGAAAGGGGATGTGGAGGAAACTGCTGGACTGAAAGAGGGTATTGACACTGTACTGTGAACCTTCAAACTAGATTCTACTGGATCTGCTTCCCTGTCTCTGTTTCCCTAGGCCAAAGAATCTGCCATTCCAGAGCACCATCAGCAGCCTGGAGTAGTTCCACAGGTTTGTTCTAAGGTCTGGACAAGTTTTATTTAAGGAAAAGCTGCTTACTCAGGGAAATATCCTGCCTTTGAATAAAAGGATGCAACTAAAGTTCTCAATGTCTTTTAAAGACTTTAAAGGACTCAGCCAGAAGCACTGGCCTGAAAATGCTGCACTGGGGTGGGGGGAGATGATGTACTATGGTCATGAACTGCCTGTTGTACATTAACCCTTCATGTGCTGTTTTAAAAGCGGGGAATAAATCTTTGATATTAGAACATCCTGCTGGAGTGTTACTGTATTCCTGAAGAAATATTAGTTTATGTTCAGCATCTGGGTGAAAGTCACTTAAATGACATTTTCGGGTCAGGAAGGAAGCTAAGTGTTCAAGGACAGTAGCATTTAGTGACTAACTCTCCGTAATGTTACTCTAATGAACAGGAGGTGCTAGGCTTTGTACATATATATAGTCAAAGAAATGAGTCTCGGACACAAAAACAAAGGGTAGTCAAAAGGAAATAATATCCAAATTTTATAAGTGGAGAGCAGATACACTTAGAGGTTAAGAGACTGGGCCAAGGTCACACGCTATCTGGCAGAGCCAGGAATTCAGTCATAGAAATGTAGGGCTGGAAGGGACCTCAAGCGGTCATCAAGACCAGCTCCCGAGGCCGGACCAAGTAAATCTAGACCATCCCTGAGAGGTGTTTGTTCAACCTGTTCTTAAAAACCTCCATTGACAGGGATTCCACAACCTTCCTTGGGAGCCTATTCCAGAGCTTATCTATCCTTATAGTTAGAAAGTTCTTCCTGACATCTAACCTAAATCTCCCTTGCTGCGTATTAAGGCCATTACTTCTTGCCTTACCTTCAGGGAAGATGGAGAACAATTGATCACAGTTGTCTGTATAATAGCCATCAACATACCTGGAGAGGTATCAGGTCCTCTCCCAGGTCTTCTTATTACAATACTAAACAGGTCCTTTTTCAAAACAAAACAACCCTTTCCTCATAGGTTGGATTTTCTGAACTTTTTATCATTTTTGTTGCTTGCCTATGGACTCTCTCCAATTAGTCCACATCTTTCCTAAACTGTGGCATCCAAACTTGGACACTGTAGTCCAGCTGAGGTCTCACCAAGGCTGAGTAGCACAGGACAATTACCTCCAGTGTCTTACATATGACACTCCTGTTAATACACCCCAGAATATTAGCCTGTCTTGCAACTGCATCACATTGGTGACTCATTCAATTTGTTAGCCACTATAACCCCCAGATTCTTTTCAGCAATATTTCCACCTACCCAGTTATTCCCCATAGCTGTGCATTTGATTGTTTTACTTTCTAAGTGTAGTACTTTGCACTTGTCTTTATTGAATTTCATCTTTTTGATTTCAGACCATTTCTCTAATTTGTTACGGTTAAACCTGTCCTCCAAAGTACTTGAGCCCCCTCCCAGCATGGTGTCATCTGCAATTTTATAAGCATACTCTCCATTATCCTAGTCATAATGAAAATATTGACTAGTACTGGCCGGAGCACAGACCCCAGTGGGACCCCCATAGATACACCTACTCCCTGAGGGAATTCTGCACCAAAAAAATAAACATTATGCACACGGTATTTTAAAATTCTGCAAGTTTTATTTGTCAATCAATAATGTGGCTCCAGCAAGGCAGTGAGGAGCACAGGCCAATGGCTGCACTGAGCTGGGACATCATCCTGAAGCCCCGACCGCCCCCGCTACAGGGGCTCGGCAGCGAGGCTGCACCCAACCCTGACAGTGCAAGGGCTGAGCTTGCCCCAGAAACACCACAGGGCCCTGCCCCTCTGCGCCAGGTGTGGGTGGGCAGGCTCAGCCCAGCAGGATCCAAGTGTGGGGTGAGAGGTTTCTGTGTGGGGTAGTCTGGGTGCAGGCGGCTCCATGGGAGTTCTGGATGCACAGGGGCTCATTGGGGGGTTCCGGGTGCAGGGGCAATAGGACTCTGCAGAGGATCCAGGTGCAAGGGGGGGCCTGGGTGTGGGGAGATGGGGCTCAGGGGTGTGGGGGGTTCTGGGTGTCCAAGTGCAGCTGGTTGTAGCTCAGTGGGGTGGGGAGAAGGTCCAGGTGTAGGGAGGTTAACTGGTTAACAGGGGAGCCACAGCTGCTGCCAAGGGGATGCTGCCAGGCTCCCACTTCCCCCCACAATTCACCTATCCCCTTTTCTTCCCCATCTCATCCCCCACTACCCCATGCCTCATCCCCCACCCTTCACTCCACGGGTGCTGGAACAATTTGTATTGGGGGGGTGGGGTGAGAGCCATTGAACCAAACTGTAAACCCTGCATTTAATGGAAATCATGTCAAGCCGGGGGTGCAGGAGCACTCTCCACACTGCTTGTTCCAGCACCTATGCCTCACTCCCACATTCCCCTTTCCCCCACCCTGGGCACTCACTGTTGCACAGAAAACAAGAGGGCTGAAGGGGAGCACAACTGGCACTAGGACCCAGTAGGTAGTCAGCTGCAGTCCGAAGCCCAGACGCAGCCACCTTTAGCTGGGCAGCTGTGCTTGCAGAAATGGGGGGGGGGAGAGAGAGAAGTGGCATATAACCCTGTATTCCTTGCCCCTGTTTGGGTGGGCAGTTCCTTCCCCCCCCCCCAAAAAAAACCCAACCTGCACTCATGGTCATCCTCCTGCCCGCACTCGCTACCCTTTGCTTCCCTGCCATTTTCTGCAAGGAAGCACAGAAATTCGGGGGGGGGGGGAGGGGTTTCTGCAGGCGTCCGGCAGAATTGCCCCAGGAGTGAACCATTGATGACCACTCTCTGAATAATATCTTGCAACCACTTGTGCACCCACCTTGTAGCAATTTCATCTAGACCACATTTCCCCGATCTCCTGAGTCTCAAGTCCAGGGAGTTAACTACAAGACGGACCATGCTGTTTTCCTAGTGGTGAATTCTGTGAAAGGACAGACAGCACACTCTTTATTCTGCAACAGAAACAGTCTCTCAAGGTCTATCGGTATCTCAGGCAGTGCTCCATATGCCTAACCCTGGTGCTCTATATGCATCTTCCAGAGTGCGGATTCATTGCCCAGGGACAGGCACTTTCTATAAACAAGTCTTGCTGTATATTGCAGAGAACAACAGCGTGAATCCAGACACATTAACCTGTTATGGTAAAAGGCTAAAGAAATGGAGCCCAAGCTGTCTGCCATTTTACTGGATAAAATCTCAGATCAGAAAATTGACTTAAACCTGAGGCTGCCCACTGACTGCAACACCTCCTAGCCTGAGGTGTATGTGAAATCTGCAGCACTTCTTCACTGCCATCTCCTGCTGTAATGGGAGATTGAAACAGCATGTGCCATGGACCTCCCCGCAACCTGCACCCAGACTCCAAACAAGGCGGCTTCTAAAGCTTTATTCTGTGGGAATGTTAACTGTAAACAGGGTCTCCTGAAGGGAAGAAAGAGACAGTGACTTACAGGGACTGACATACATTCAAATGAAAGCTCTAGATTTTCTGGGTCTGGTAAAACCAGAGCACTGTGAATTAGGAGTTTGTACAGGGGCTTTGAGCCGCTACATCAAAGGAACATGCTACAATTTAGCAACCAATGGTTTTAGCTCTCAGATGCAGCACCTCTTCTTCAAAATGAAGGAAACATACCTCTTTTTTTGTTTTGGAGATAGGGAGTTTTGGGTTAAGTGGTTGTGCTATAGAGGAAGAGATTTATTTAAAAAGATTTAGGTAGCTACAAGTACATTACAGTAATCTCTCTTTACAGTTTAGACTTGGAATAGCAAAACTTTTAGTGATTCTACTTTGTATCTGAAGAAATTACTTTCCTTAATGCCTAGTTTGTTCATATAAAGTTTGTTGACAGTGCAGTGACTTTGTGATGAGCCCTTATCCAATCCAGACAGACAAGCTGGTTCTTTGTTTTTTCTTTACTGGGTCTAGTGTGATGTGTGGGGCAACAGGAGAGAGAACCGATGGGCTGGGCCAAGCCGAGCATCCTTTAAAATGAAAAAGCCTTTTCACAGAATTCTAGTTTATTACTTACATGCAGCATTCTAGTTATGGATCAGTATAAATGCAAATCCTCAAAGCCTTGTTTAGGAGAGTACTGTGGTAGTGGTGAAGTGGGGAGTGGGTTGCTGGCACAGGTATCGATATTTTCAGTTAGGAGGAGGGAGCTTTTAAAATATTTTTGGATGGTGGGGGAAGCAGCCTAATAGGAAACAGCTAGAAATCAAATTGTTTCAATTTGGGATTTTTATCAACTCTCTCAAACCAAAATCCTATGACTTGCTAGATCCTGTGCTAAGGAGCTTTTCTGATGAAGGGATCTCTTTCCTCCTAGCCCAAAAAGGTCTTGTCCCAAGCCATATCTTCCACATTTAATCATTATCATTTGAGCACCATGATCACTAGTATACCAGATGCAATGCCTGCCATCAATCCCCATCATAAGGCATTTGTACAGCTCAGCACCAATGATGCCGCCCCATTTACAATTGTATTTTGAGACTTGTCAGTTAGCCAGTTTTTAACGAATGTAATGTGTGCCATTGTCGATTTTGTATCCTTCTAGTTCTTAGTCAAAATGTCATGAAGTACCAAATCAAATGCCTTACAGAAGTCTAAGACTTGAAGTCAAAGACACTATTACCTTTATCAAACAAATCTGTAATTTCATCAAAAAATATCAGATTAGTGTGACAGGATCTGTGTTCCATAAACCTATGTTGATTGATTAATGCCAATCAAGAATTAAAGGAGGAGAATAGAATTAAGTACCATATCAGCCACTCTCCAATATTTTGCCTGTGATTAATTTCATGACTTTTCTAAAGAGATCAGAAAAAACACCACTTTCAATTAGCAAGGACCTCTTGGAATATTCCCTCCACTTTAACCATTAACCGAAAGAGGTAGAGACAAGGGAGAGAGGAAATGGAAGAAGACAGCCAAAAGAAGGAAAAAGGCGGAGGGAGGATAAGGATCCAAGATGAAAGACTGAGTCTCGAAGGGGTGCACCGGACAGCAGAATTTGACCCTATTCAGTATTTTTTGGTACTAGGTCTCTTGCATTTTGGCTTAAGCTGGCCTCTAGGGTGGATCTCTTATTTGTCAACCTTTGCACTACATTTGTGTTGTACCCCAGTTAATGTGCAGGTTAGTAATTAGGCCAGGGAGGAGAGTTGCTGTTTGAGCATAAAGAACCTGGCTTGATGGCTGTGTCTAATTTAAGGATGATAACAGTAGTTTTGTAGACTAATAGCCATCGTTAATCGGAGCATCCTTGCTAAAGACGTGGAACTTAAGAGTGGATGGACTAGAGCTGAATCTTCCACTACAAAATATCGTGAATCCTGCTCCCTTTTTAAAGGCAAATAGCTTTTGCTGAATATGAGCTAGAGCCAGGGGTCAGCAACCTTTCAGAAGTGGTGTGCTGAGTCTTCATTCATTCATTCTGATTTAAGGTTTCTCGTGCCAGTCATACATTTTAACATTTTTAGAAGGTCTTTTTCTATAAGTCTTTAATATATAAGTAAACTATTGTTGTATGTAAAGTAAATAAGGTTTTTAAAATGTTTAAGAAGCTTCATTTAAAATTAAATTAAAATGCAGAGCCCCCCGGACCGGTGGCCAGGACCCGGGCAGTGTGAGTGCCACTGAAAATCAGCTCGCGTGCCGCCTTTGGTGCACGTGCCATAGGTTGCCTACCCCTGAGCTAAGCCTTTCAAATTGTGACATCTACAATTCCGTTTTGAGGCAGGTCTCAGATCAAGAACAAAGTATTCTCCATCTCTGCGGGTGACCAGATGGCTGAGAAATCTATGCCTCAGATAGAAAGGACCCAATTCTCTCTAGGGACATAAACTTTGTAGATCACTACAGTAGCATAAAGTGTGTAGAAGTGGCCCTTAGAGAATATCTACTGTGTAAGGGAGTGCCTCCGCTGTCAAAGCAGCTCAACACTCTTCCCCTCCCAAACCTCTGGGTAAAGATCAGAGAATATTGGACCTTGGGAGGGGGAAGAGAAGGGGCCATCGCACACTGCACTCCAACTATTCTTGGCTGCCTCTGACCATTGAGGCTGTTCTAATTTACATTGGGGGCTGGGTAGGCCCTTGCACAGCCTTAAAATAGACTCGGGCCTGGTCTACACTAGTCAGGTATTTCTGAGAATCAGGGTAAAATAGCCACGCTTCCTGGAACCAGATCTTATTCAGGTGAGTTCAGCCCTTCCAAAGATGGGCCTGGATTAATGCAAAGTTACTGAAATTCCAAAATATGGACAACACCTAACCAAAGACTTCACAATAAATATTGCCTCAACTTTCTCCACATAAGCCACAAAATGCTTCAGCAACAGAAATCTGCAAATGGAGGAAGCTGCTGCAGTTTAGCAACTACACAAATGCATCTTACACATGGTTGCTAGAAAAGCAAGAGAGTAAAACTCCATCGAGCGGCGTTCTTCATACCTCCTCATACAAGTGATATTACCTTATTTCGAAACACCTCCAACCATATTAAAATGCGCAAAACAGCAGCCTGTCAAATCATCAAGTTTAGTGTAAAAGAAAAGAATCAAGACAAAGCTAAAAGCAACTAACACAAAACTCCAAACATTGCAGTGAGTTTTTTAATTACCCTCTTTAATGCACTAGAGATAATGACTTATTTTAAAACAAAAATAGCATTAACAATAACATTTGTTTGTAGTAAATTGCTGGACCAGTCAGGGCTGGATCAAAATTAACTTTGTCCTATGCGACTGGATGAATGTAAAGATGCTGTAATTCCAGAACATTCAGCACTTAACTACGCTCATTAATACAATACTATACGGGTCTGGGCTGCCACCTTAAACCCATTTATAAAAGGAAAGTTGGGACAGATGCACCTGCCGAGCAGGCACCTGGGCTGGTTTCTTTTGGTTTCTGCCCCAGACCTGATGTGTTGTATTTCTATGGCATGGACTTATGCCACCAGGAGCCACTGGTGCACAGGTTAAGAAGCCACTGTACGCTGATGAAGTAAAACGGACAAACAACAGTATCTGCACAAGATGGAGCCTTACTGCAGTGGCGAACCACCACCAAAATCCAAGGCCAAGTGATATGCACGTGGGAACAAATTAGGAAACAGGCCTTTGAAAAAGGGACAGGCCAGACTGAAAGAGGTTGGATCCAGGGTAAGTGCAACAACCTGAAATAAATGCCTTTGAGTACGCAGAAGTGGTGCCATATTTCCCAGGATGGGTGAGAAGTCCTAGAACGTGCTTCCTGAGAGGAGCTCCCCTCTGGCTGAATGCTGGGCCCATACCATTGAGAGCATTTCAGTCTGAGGTCTTTGAAGTAAAGGAAAAGCACTGCATTGCTCAGAGACAAGGCAACACTTTCAGGTCAGTGAAACAGTCTTCCTTTAGATACACCCCCATCCATCGAACTTACAATCTTCCTTTGTAGTTCTGATCCTGGAAAGCTCTAACAGGAGCTGAAGAGACCCAAGATCAGCATCTCTCTGAAATACACTACCAGTTCTTTCTGGGGTGGAGGATATAGAGGAGAGGGCAGAGAACATGCAACCAGCACTGAAATGATGGACAATTCCAGGGATGCTGCATTTAGTGACAGCTTCTGTTCCTAAGGAATTAAGTTATGTGAATCTGAACATTAGCCCCCACCATCAGCCCTGACCCTCCCAGCCCCAGTGAGAGAGAGAGAGAATGAAAGGGATAGTTTGTGAAGCTCAGTAGTCTGTGGTTAGGACATAGGACAAACAGCTGGGGCAGGGAAGTGTGTGTGTGGGGGGGGGTTTCTTTGATTGTACATGAAGATTTTCACATGTTGGTGCTCATTCGGGACTGGCTGTTAGCTGGAGTGAGCTCGCCTTGGCTACCTTCTCGTGGAGGAGACTGCAATAAGAAAACCAAAATACAGCCCTGGTTAGTGATGGGCTGGAACTGCCCCTGCACCAGGGCTCTAAACACAGAACACTCCCAAAGAGGGCATGCTCAGCACAAGTAAACCATACAGCAGGGTAGTGGCATTCTCAGCTCAGCCTTCCCTCTTTCCCAGCAGGAATTGGGTGGAGAGAGTGGGCCCTACACACCAGGAGCACAAAGCTTGTTTATTTAGTTGCAAATAAATATTAAGTTTCAATCATTTTTCTGTTAATAAATCATTCACTATTTCTGCAAAAGAATTTGTTATTCACAAATATTTGCACAACAGTTTACAGACTATGGGGTGCTTGCAAACTATTCACTTCAGCTATTCAAGGTGTGTGATGGGTCACCTAACTTGAATCAAATACCCATTCAGAACTTGAATGCCATTTGGCACTTAGATACCACAGGGATGAGCATACTACGACAGCATCAATAGAATCCAGTGAATACTTTATACAGCAGTCAGCCTGCTCTTTCCAGGGCACTGACCTGCGGAACCATCTCTTGGGCAGGATTGCTCCAGTCAACATATGTATTTCAATTTCTCTCATGAAAATAAAAGTTATTAATAATGAATTCCTTTGTTGTAATTTAACCAGCCAATCACCTACTGACTGGAGTAAATAGTAACCAGGATCTGTCCTGCTAGCTGCAAGCTCCATTCTCTAACATTCTCAGAATCCATCCTCTTGTGGGTACAGCAAACCTCTTTCCCTAGAGTCCCTAGTCACCAGCTTTTACCCCTCTGCACCACATCATCCAAATGGTTGCCCTTTATCTCAGATTCCACGACAAAGGGACCCTTTGCTCACCTTGACGTGTATCTGGTTGCGCAGGACTGCTGCCCGCAGGATCATGGCTTTGGCACGTCGCTGGAACTCTTTGCCCATTAATAAGGACTTTTCAAAGGTGGTGCTGCGCTGATCTACATCCCGAGCATAAAGAATCTGTAACCAACAAAAAGAACTCAACACAGGAACTGGAAAGGGTCTCGATTACTAGGAAGCGCCTTCCACACAACAGACCAGGAGGAATCTACAGGAATCAAACCCTTGACATATCAGCTAGGCAAACACACCCTCACTACAGGCAAATGCAGCTTCAAACAGTATCCCATGAGCAAAGAGAGGGAGAGTGAAACTGAGTTCTTCAGGAGCTCGTCATTAAAAAGCAACGCTCCTGCTGTATTAACCAAGATGGTGGTACAGCAATAACCTAGCACTTGCCCTCAGAAACAGACTGAGGTGTGGGGACACTCACTTTGCTATGAGAGTCTATTCTGGCATTGATCAATCCTTCCAGGATCAGCTGGGTCAGCTCATCCTCCAGCGCTGCCACCGTGGTGTTAAATGCTGTGGCCATCTTGCGCATGTCTGCTGATACGTAGGGGCTGAAATACTAAGAACAAGAAAATACAGTCACTTTCCAGGTTCATCCACCTCCACCCCCCATCCTTTGAAACTTTATGGTGGGAGAGAGGTCCTACCTCTAACCCTTACCTGTTCCTCAGGTTTGCATGGAACAGTTACCTGGATAAGGGCACGATTTCGGATCTGCGTGTAGAGTGTCCTCACATGAGGTGCCAGGTACATATCCAGCAGCAGGTTATCCTATGCAAAAGAAAGAGCAAAATATTAGAAGTTAGAACAGGAAGCAGGCTGGATAAAAATAATTATTTATTTTAAATAAATTTTTTAAATTTTAACTAAACAAAAAAAACTTTCAAAATTTAAAATAATTATTTTACACATTGCTAGTCCTTTATTTTCTTCCCATTTTATAATCTTAACTTGCTACAATGAAAGTTTTGACCTTGTTCCTTAGAAGATCTGGAAAAAGGGGTAAACAGTGATGTGGAAAAATTTGCAGATGATACAAAATTACTCAAGATAGTTAAGACCCAGGCAGACTGCCAAGAGCTACAAAAGGATCTCTCAAAACTGGGTGACTGGGCAACAAAATGGCAGATGAAATTTAATGTTGATAAATGCAAAGTAAGGCACATTGGAAAGCATAATCCCAACTATACCTATAAAATGATGGGGTCTAAATTAGCTGTTACCACTCAAGAAAGAGATCTTGGAGTTATTGTGGATAGTTCTCTGAAAATATCCACTGAATGTGCAGCAGCAGTCAAAAAAGCTAACAGAATGCTGGGAATTATTAAGAAAGGGATAGATAATAGGACAGAAAATATCATGTTGCCTCTATATAAATACATGGTACGCCCACATCTTGAATACTGTGTGCAGATGTGGTTGCCCCATCTCAAAAAAGATATATTGGAATTGGAAAAGGTTCAGAAAAGGGCAACAAAAATTATTAGGGGTATGGAATGGCTTCCGTATAAGGAGAGATTAAGAAGACTAGGACTTTTCAGCTTGGAAAAGAGACGGCTAAGGGGAGATATGATTGAGGTCTATAAAATCATGACTGGTGTAGAGAAAGTAGATAAGGAAGTATTTACTCCTTCTCATAACACAAGAACTAGGGGTCACCAAATGAAATTAATAGGCAACAGGTTTAAAACAAATAAAAGGAAGTATTTCTTCACATAACGCACAGTCAACCTGTGGAACTCCTTGCCAGAGGATGTTGTGAAGGCCAAGACCATAACGGGGTTCAAAAAAGAACTAGATATATTCATGGAGGATAGGTCCATCAATGGCTATTAGCCAGGATGGGCAGGAATGGTGTCCCTAGCCTCTGTTTGCCAGAAGCTGGAAATGAGTGACAGGGGATGGATCACATGTTCTGTTCATTCCCTCTGGGGCACCTGGCACTGTTGGAAGACAGGATACTGGGCTAGATGGACCTTTGGTCTGACCCAGTAGGGCCATTCTTATGTTCTTAAGAGTTACAGATTTTACAAACATTTTTTCCTTTCTATAAAAAGACCACCACAAATTCACACATGAAATTAATGAGCAAGTAGTCCATGTTATTTTTGGAGCCAGCACCACCTTCCAATATACTGAAACTTCCATAAGGCAAGAAAGCTGAAATGCTTTGACCAGGCTAGACTTCAAGGTTTTCTGTCTAAAATCAATAAGATTTGTGCTCTTATGTCCCTTGGGTGCTGTTGAAAATCCCACCCTTAGCTACTGAGATATGTTCTCACACTGCAGTTGTTGATGAGGCCATGGACTTGTTTTTTCAGCATAATTGTGCATTTTAAGTGTGAAGCTTCTTGGCAGAAAAAAAGTCAATGCAAAGTCTGAAATTTTAGTAACAGTCCAGCAACTAATTAAAGGAACAAGGACAAAACATCCACTGTAACAATTTAAGCCTATAGAAAGGGAAGTAAAGAAGTAGCAACATGTAAATAAAAATCAATTTAAGAAAGTTAAATCATGATTCTTATTCACTCCCGCCTAGAACCAAGCAGCAGAGCAGAAGAGTCCAACATGAAACACGTACAACTTCAGCCAATGTGAACATTCGCTGCTTTTCTTAAGACAAAGGAGAAGAACCCTCAGGCCCTGTGTCACCCTCTCCCTGAGGTCCCACATCCCCATGCCCACCCCTCCTCCCCGGACTCACTTTCATCTCATCCAGCATCTTCAGGCATGAAGCATATTTGGATTCATAAAACTTGAAGATGATGTCACGCACCTGAGGCTCCAGCTCCAAGAACAGTTTGAAGGAGCTGTAGACACACAGCGGTAGTAAGGCCCTGGGACCAGTCATTGACACACCCCACCCCACAAACACCACCACCCCAATACCTGGCTACGAACACTCTCCTCACTGCCCTATGATGCTCCAAAGTGTTAACACTCTAGCAGCCTGGACAGCCCATTTTCTCTGGGTTGGGGGTAGGGGTGGATTCAGCATAGCAAAGGGGCCAGGGTCAGTGAAAGCCAAGAACCTCCTGCCGAAGCCTGTACTGGAGGTCCCCTTTCATAAAATATAGAAAAGTATGTGGAGCGGGGCAGGTCAGGACCAAGATGGCATCAGTACTGTCAGGGTGGGGCAGCACCTGTCTGCACTATGCTAACCAGCGCTCGGCTTCCCTTTTGGGAACACTACCTTTACTCTCAGTGTGCGGAGAAGCAGGGTACGGCTCAGCGTAACAGATTTTAATCCACAGAGGACACAGATCCTCTCCAGGGAGCCCAGCACCTCCAAAGTCCCTCCCACAAATCTCTGCATGCTGTTGACCTCTCCCTGCAAGCCACCTGCCTGTCATGGGAAGCTGGCTGGTTAGCAGAGAGAGGACAACTCCTTTACCCCCTCAATTTAGGATTGATGCACTCTTATCAGTTAGGGGGTTATTATATTGGATATTTGTATGGCTATCATGAATATCCAGAGGTAAAATTAATGACAAATTTTGGAAGGGATATTAACATCCCACTTCAAGGTTTAAGCCAATCTTTAACTACTAGAGACCAGGATGAGACCTAATGTGGGGGTAGATTATCCCACAACTACTACTGAGCAGTTCTTACACCATCCTTTGAAGCATCTGGTGCTGGCCACTGTCAGAGAAAGAGACTGAGCTAGATGGACCTTTGTCCGATCCATTCTGACAATTCCTATGTTGCTATTATGAAAGTCTCAGCTGGTGCCTTTTCATAGAGAAATCCCAGCTAACGTTTAAGGTTTAGATACCTAACTAAGTGGGGTTCTGGAACTCATGCCTCACCTCCAACCAGAGACCATTCTTGAGCAAAGCTCCAGTACCCATCCCACAAACTCCTCCCCAGGCATCACCTACCTGCTAGAGATGACATTGCGTTGCAGTTCCTGTCGGTCAAAGGTGGCCAATGCACAGAGGCCACCATACACAGCCACGTTACTAGGAGATAACAGCTAGAGAGAGACAGAGATCGAGACCAGAACTGAAGCATCATTGAATGCTGTAACATGGAGCAAGGCAGAGCTAAGCCCCCAGACCCTCCCCTCCCACAGCAGGGATACAGGTTGACCCTTGACAAATACAGTGGGACCAAGTGAAAACATGGACACTCCCCAAACTAGGCTTCACTCAAGACCCCAAAAGGTGGAATAATGCCCAGCAGCCACCAGCCTTTCAATTCCGTTATCTGACCTCCTCTAAATTCAGTTCCCTGGCTCCACCACAGACTTCCTGTGTGACCTTGAGCAGATTCCTCTGTAACTCAGTTCCCCCATCTGTAAAATGGGAATAATCCTGTTTGCCAAATACATTACAGATTGTGGGCTCAGATACTACTGTGATGGGGGCCCATAAGTACCTTACACAGACAGATACTGAACATAGCTTCCCCTCTGCCCCCTGCACACAGCCCTCTCTTGGTCCTCTTACCTCAGGGAAGTCACAGTGGTCAAATGAGGCCAACAAGAAGCACTTTGCTGCCTGCTTGTATTTCCGAGCTGCTAGTTCAGCTAAGCCTAGGAATCAGACTTAGTTAGTTCTTTGTCCACTACCATACATGTACTAGTTAGGACATAAATAAGAAATATGGAAGAGTGGAGTGGGCACCAGGATCCCGAGGAGTTGCTAGAGCCCCCCCAGTTTCAGGGAAGCAGACATTGTGTCAGTTAAGTAAGTGACATTCTAGAGACTGAAATGAACTGCACTAGGGAGCCCTGCCTTGGGAAGTTTGGGGAGGGGCAGGAACCAGTCAGGGATGGGAACTCCAGGATGGTTCCCTGCTCAAAACTTCTTGTATCCAGTCAACTGCGTTTGCGTCCTGCCAAGAGAACGTGAAGTACAGAGACCAGTGAGAACATTCTGAGCACTCCTTGGCTGGGTGAGAGGCACTCTCGACTTCAGTAAAGCCCCAGGAATGGCAAACGGGCGAGAAGACAGCCTGGTGGCATCCGGGAAGCTCACTCACCTGCTGCACACTTTAGTTTGGTGAGAATCGCCTGTGTCTGGCTGTCCCTCTCTCCTCTTTGCTAGAGGGTGAAAGGAGCAGGAGTGAGTGACAAGTACAGATCCCTTCCCACCACTTTCCTTTAACTGTACTGGGGGAAGCCGATCTGCTTTGGGAGCTCCCTTTGATCTCAGCAGCAGGATCCCCAGATAGCCCTAGGGATATTAAAACCCAGGAACCCATTTGGGAAGTTAGGCAGCATTCTCAATAGGAAGGTAGTTTCACCCCACCCCCTTAGGGAAGGCCACAAGGACACCATTCACACAGAGCCCAGCCTTTTATGGCTAATGGCAAACACAGGACAGAGGTGGTCAGAGGACATGGTCTTACTCCATTCAATGAGAGGTCAAGTGCTCCAGGCACAAGTCATTGTGGAGATAAAAGGGGCGTTGGAGCCCAGAGAGGAGAGTATATCAAGCAGCAGGATGGACTGACAGTCTGATTAGCTGGAGAACACTGGCTTGTGTGAGAGTTTGGGCAATGAGGGAAGGAAAGATGCATGGAGCAAGTCCAATAGAGAATGAGGGAAGGGAGAGGGGAGGTCTGGCCAACCCTGACTGAAGAGGTACAGAGCAGACAGAGGAAACATCTGAGATCTGTAAGGGAAAGAAACCTCTTACCTCTGCAATTTCTGGGGTGGACTCCGCCTTGCTTACGTAGCTCAGAACGTGGGACCAATTTTGAAGGTAAACGCTAACCTGCAAGGAGACCATCAGACATACAACAGTGCAATGGGAGCAAATCAAAGAATAAGCAAATAGTGCTACCTGCTGGCTGACCAACGTCATTTCAGAGATAGAAAGGTGTAACTCATCTATGCGAGAGGGACTCCTCTGCAGATTGTACGATTCCCTCGCTGCATGGCTCCCTACCTTGATGACATTGAGGCACATGTTAATGACGTGCTTAGCGCTGGTACAGTAATCACGGGCTCGTGAGTAACACTTGAGGGCATTGCTGAGGTCCCCACAGTCAAGGTAGTGATCACCCAGGTCATCGTGGCCTCTCCTGGAGAGAAGGATGAGAAGAGCAGTGAGCTGCATACTCAGGCAGAAAATCTCAGAAAAGTGCAGGGTTCCTATTGACTGTGGGAAGGAGAGGCACAAAGCTTGTTCGTGCCACTCAAATGGACATTGCACCCAGCCCCATCTATTGCAACCCAGGCGCTGAGCTGTATTCTCCTGGGGGAGCAGAATGCTCTTTCCCACTCCAATCAAGCATTTCCCTCCTCACCTGATGCTCTCCTTGATTGAATTTCCTTTGTAGTTTTTCAGATCCGTATCCAGCTTTTCCAGTTTGAGAAGGGCTTTCTTCCGTGTGGCCTCAACCCACGCTGTATCAAGAGGAGGGGGCTCAATCCCACCATCAGGGACAGCATCAGGGGTGTTCTGCAGCTCTCTGAAAGTCAAGCCAATAAGAGTCTGAATTGGGCTGTTAAACTATAACCTCTCCAAGGCAGGGACCTGCTATTTATGTGGCACAGTGCCCCTGGCATACAGCACCATGCATTACAAGAGCAAC
Organism: Platysternon megacephalum; assembly: GCA_003942145.1. Classification (NCBI taxonomy): domain Eukaryota; kingdom Metazoa; phylum Chordata; order Testudines; family Platysternidae; genus Platysternon; species Platysternon megacephalum. Next base: position 5,610,512 of record QXTE01000107.1, on the reverse strand, counting down.
CATCTAAACAATAAGGAGGCAAGAGGAAAAGGAAAGCCCATAATCAGTAGTGAAAATCTACATTCTAATTGGATTTTAAAAGTTGCCTTGTTTTTTGTCACAGCCAGTTAAAAACCCTTTTCCTCAAAGAAGTGTTCCTTTTACAGATATGTTCTGAACAAGCAGGTTCCTGACTAATTGAAAAATAGAGTGAGCCTATTCCATAAATCTGATTCTAGTGAGTCAGTAATGGTGCTGTGAGCCACTAACCCATTTCCGAACCTACTTCAAGCACCTCCATACAAGATAGAAAGCGTTCACACTTCCCTACACTTTGCTCTCTTCCTAATTGGTTTCAACCAGTTGGACAGCAACATGCAAATGACTTCAGGACCAGGCTAAAGAAGGGAGGTCACAATACCCCCCGTCTTTAAATGAAGTGCCCATAGCTCAGCCACAAATGGAAAAGCAGCTCCAGAGAATGGCCTAATTCCACCTCTCTCAGGTCAGTGCTTCCTGCTTGAATTGAATTCCCCTCTCCCAATATTTTTGTCAGATAAATTGTGTCTCTACCTCAGTTAAACCAGTTTAAAATCCATTCTGTTCCACTGACATTTACTCCCAAACTCACAAGAAACCAATAAGCATCAATACATTGCCATGCAAGGCAGTAAGATTCTACACACAATAGAAGGGTCCCATCCAATGCAGATTAATCAAGAAATCATCTCGTGTGCCTCATAACTGCATTGTAAAGATAAAGATGGGAACGGTGGATAAATAAGGAAAGTATCAAGGCTAAATCACTAACAACCAAAGCCTCATCAGCAAGGCTGCAATTTATGAAAGGCTAAGTCAGAGAAGTGAACATTTAAACAGGGTTTTTGACGTAGAGAATGCAGAACACCCAATAGAAGCTGAATTTCCAAACCTCCCCAAGGCACAGACCTCTCTCTATGTACATAAGGCATTTGAGAACAGCTACAAGATCTAGCCTGTCCTCAACATCCATGTTTAAGCTTTACTAATGTGAAAGGTCAGAGAGAGAACAGACCCTTCTGTGTATTTCATCTCTAAGAAAGCACTGAGCCCAAGGTGTAGGCAGGGTCAGTTCACTGCAGTCTGTCAGATTCCCATCTAATCTCCACGAGGAGCATTTTGCTGTTACACACAATCTCCTCTTTCACAGAGGTTTTCCTGTGCTACATTTGCCCTGATATGGTCAAAGCAGCACTCCAGATTCCCACCACCTCCTGGTACCTGGTGGCCTCTGACAGTTTTCGGTGGATTTCCTCATACACATCAACATTGAAAGTTCTTTGGACGAATGACAGCGCCATCTTGAGGGCCTCTACCCGCAGCTGCGGACAGTGGTCAGCGATGAACTGCAACCGCTCAATCCGCATTAGGCCGCTGTAACTAGATGCATACTGCTCCAAATCCTGCAAACAAAACCCAGGCCCAGAGAGAGCATCACTAACACAAATACCTGAGTGGCCCACAAGCCCCCCTCTCTGTCCTGCAGAGTCTGGTCCTGTAGCCCAACCCCACTGGAAAACAAACCACTCAGCAGAACATAAAAATTATTCATTTTCCATTTCTGCCTCCCTCATGGTTTTAGAGATACAAGGGGGGAGGGGGGTGATATCTTTTATTGGACCAACTTCTGTTGGTGAGACAGACAATCTTTCGTGCTTGAACAGAGCTCTTCTGCAGGTCCCGCAAGAGGGGGGGGGGGGGAAGGTCCCAAAGCCTGGGCTCCATTCTGAGCCTGAACATCTACACTGCAATTAAACAGCCCCATACCCCAAGCCCTGCAACCCCAAGTCAACTGACATGGGCCAGCCATGGGTGTTTAATAGCAGTGTAGACATACCCTATAAGACCCTGTTTTCAATTACTAGTAACTTTGTCAATTTTAACCACTCAAATTTCCAAGACACATGTCTGCCTCAGGCTGAATTATTATTATTTTAAGTTTCAGCCATTTCTGAGAACAAAGGTAGGGAAAAGTACATTGTTTTGCCCATGTTAAAGAATTATTGGGGCTCTTCAATTGAGAATCTCCAGCACCCCCATGCTTTGGAGGAGGGAATTTATATATGGCAGGAAGATGGCTTTTATATATTTGTGAAAATCTGCCCAAATTTGGCTAAGATTTGAGCCTTTTTTTGGGAGGCGGGGGGGGGGTCGCAGTTTGCACATGCTCAGAAGACTTGCCAGAACTTCACAGCTATTGTCCTCGAAGAGTCTGTCTACACTGAGTATGCTCTAGCCCAAGACTGAGCAGGACCCCCGGTCCATGATGCCACTTGATATACTGGGGTCCCACTGAGCCCGCCCGTTCCACCAACCTGGGCTTCCTCACCCTGTCCTTGCTGGGCCAGGCCTTCAAGTCTTCTCTAGCACACACACAGGTAAGGCCACACCCAGCTGCAGACAGACTGAAATCAGCTCTGTGTGGGAGGATTCAGCTCAGCGATTTACCCAGCACTCACGTACACACCTCCTTTGGGGTGCAAACCCAAAATAATATTGTCTTGCACTGTATAAAGAGATTTGTACAGTGCAAGCTCATAAAAATCACCACCTCTCTCAGTGTGGAGGGAGATATGCATAGGTTCCCCCCCCCCAGATATGAATTGTACAAACTGGTTTATAGAAAACAAAGACAAGTTTATTAACTACAAAATACGGATTTTAAGTGTTCAGGGATAGCAAACAAATCAAAGCAGATTACTGAGCAAATAAAACAACACACACAAACTAGACTTAATTCATACATTAAAGAAATTGGCTACAAATAGTAATTTCTCACCCTAAATGTTGTTTCATGCAGATTGCAGCATTTCTTGAAGATAAACTGCACTGCTTGCAGTTTAAATCTCCAGGTATACCCTTCCCAGTCCAACCTTTCTCAGCCTGGGTCCCAGTCCTTCTCCCCAGATCAGTCTTAGGTATTTCCAGCAGTCATCCTGGGTGGGGATTCAGTGAAGGACCAGGGACATTGACTCATTTCCCAGCCTTAAACAGAATTTACATATGGTGGGAAACTTTTGTTTCCCAGTCTGATCCCCATCCCCCTTCAGCGGAAAAGTACCAGCTCAAGATGATGTCCTGTCCCAGGTGACATGATCACATGACCTTGAAGTGTCAAAGCAATCATGAGACAAGGTTTATTTGTAATGCCCACAGGAAAGAACTCCAGGAATATGGGAGACCAGCATCTTCAAAGACCCATTGCATCGTCTTTCCTAATGGCCCATTCAGCCTGATTGCCTACTGTCTGGTGAGCGTTTCCCAGATGCAAGCACTTTTGCAATTGATACAGAGCTTATATTCCTAATTTCAGATACAGCAATGATACATGCATACAAACAGGGTAATCATATTCAGTAAATCATAACCTTTCCAATGATATCTCACAAGACCTATCTTGCATAAAACATATTAGTTATGCCATTCATATTATAACAATATTTTTATGAAGAATATGGGATCCAGCATCACACTTTCCCTGAAACAGTTGCAGCTCTGGGATACTGCAGGGCAGGTAGGGTTCAAGTCTGGGTTCAGGCACTAGAAGAGAAAAGCAGAGAAACTCTCTCTCCTTACACTTTCAGTGCTCCCTCTGCTGACACCAAAAAATGAGGAGGGGGACAAGAGCCGGGAGGGGAGGGGGCCTGGGAGCCAAGGAGGGAAATGAGCAAATGGCTAGGGATGGCAGCGCTAAGGAACTGGGAATCAACAGAGAGATTTGACAAGGAACCTGTATGTAGAGGAGAACTGGGACAGAAAGGAGAAGCCTGAGGACTAAAGACTGGCATTGCCTAGGACCAGTGAAGAGAATGGGACTTGGGGAAGAAACAAGACTGGGACAGGGCTGAAAGGGTCAAGCCAGCAGCAGAACAAGCAGAAAGGTCTTTGACTCCTGGAGCACACTCCCCTCCAGAGCCTGGAATTGAACCCATCATTCTGTTGCTGTCTGCAATTATCTGTGAAACCCATTGCCAAAGTGTGTGTCTCTGCCTTCTAGTGCTGATACATATAGAGTAGGACAACCTACTACTGCTATCTGTTACTTGGTTAGCTCAAGTGCTAGACATTTGTGCAGTGGCTCTCTAAAGGTTCAAATCATCGGATTACCTGTGTGGGTGTCAATGTGTTACCACATAGAGGGTTTGCTTTTTCTCAAATCTAGGAAATTACACAAACAAAAATTGCATTAAAAGAACACTATTAAGGTTGCCAAGTCAAGCACTCAAACATCCAGAAATGCCAAAATTAAGGTTTCCCTTGTGTTTATGCGTTATGCTACAGTCTTAATTACACGATCACATCTATTTCCCCTCCTCACCCCCACCAGGACCCCTGCCTAATAAATGCACAGGATGAATCTGCTCTAGATTGTGTAAGATGACTCCCACTTCACTTGCTGCATAAGTTGGAAGTAGTACTTGTGGTTGCCAGGAGAGCTAAAAGCCCTCCCTCAACTGAGTGGGAGGGGCCAGTGGACCCAGGCCACATTGGAAGACCTGTACCTAGGGCAGTTCTGGGAAAACAGCAGGCCTAAGCCTGCCCATAGCTAATGGAAGAAGGGTAGTGAATACGTCAGGGGACTGCAGGAAGAAAAGGATGGTCTCATGGTTAAGGCAGCTGAAGGCTGCCCTGGAGAATTGCATTCTATCAGTGCCTCTTCACCAGAGAGCCTATGTGATGCCAGGCAAGTCACTTAAAGCAAACTTTTCACAGCTGGCTAGGAATTGTTTTATAGATGCCAGTCTTGGTCTGATTTTGCAGAAGAGCTGAGAACTCACATCTGCAACTGAAACCAATGGATGACGTGCTTTGAACATATGAAGCACTATATAATGCTACATACACTGAAAAATCAGGTCCTAGATCTCTCAAATTGGGCACTCGAAGTTAGTGGACATGTTTGACCTTAATCTCTCTGTCTCTGTTCCCTATCTATAAAATGAGAATACTACTACCCCCTCATCTCACAAAGGTGTTGAAAAATACATTTGTGAAGCATTCAGTTATTGGAGTGATAATACCAAATTCATGAGGAAATTAATAATTCTGTCTTCGGAGCAGAGTTTGATCAGTGTGCAGACAATAAGGGTTGGGGCCACACACTGACTGAATTGAATAGCTGTTTATTAAGTGAGCACTATCCATTTTGTGCCTTGAATGAGGCTGGGGGCCTGTGGGAAAAAATGGATGTGATCATGTAATTAAAGACTATCATAATGCACACTCACAAGGGCAACCTTAATTTTGGCATTTCCGGATGTCTGGGTGCTTGACTTCGCAACCTTAATAGTGTTCTTTTAATACCATTTTTGTTTGGAATGCTTGATGCCATTTTAATGCCATTTTCTAACTTTGGAATGCTTGACTTTGCAACCTTCATTTTTTTTAATATTATATTTTGACTGTTTATTTGTATCCTCTGTATCCATTATAATTATACCCTTGTTTCCCAAACCTGAGCCAGCTTTTGTTTCCCAAACCTGAGCCGGCTTTTGTTTCCCAAACCTGAGCCGGCTTTTGTAGGTGACAAATCTGAGGAACTGTCACAGATTGAAGTGTCACTAGAGGGGGTTTTGGAATTAATTGATAAACTTAACATTGACAAGTCCGGGACCAGATGGCATTCACCCAAGAGTTCTGAAAGAACTCAAATGTGAAGTTGCAGAACTATTAACTAAGGTTTGTAACCTGTCCTTTAAATCAGCTTCTGTACCCAATGACTGGAAGTTAGCTAATGTAACGCCAATATTTAAAAAGGGCTCTAGGGGTGATCCCGGCAATTACAGACCGGTAAGTCTAACGTCGGTACAGGGCAAACTAGTCGAAACAATAGTTAAGAATAAAATTGTCAGACACATAGAAAAACAAACTGTTGAGCAATAGTCAACATGGTTTCTGTAAAGGGAAATCGTCTTACTAATCTATTAGAGTTCTTTGAAGGGGTCAACAAACATGTGGACAAGGGGGATCCAGTGGACATAGTGTACTTAGATTTCCAGAAAGCCTTTGACAAGGTCCCTCACCAAAGGCTCTTACGTAAATTAAGCTGTCATGGGATAAAAGGGAAGGTCCTTTAATGGACTGAGAACTGGTTAAAAGACAGGGAACAAAGGGTAGGAAATAATGGTAAATTCTCAGAATGGAGAGGGGTAACTAGTGGTGTTCCCCAAGGGTCAGTCCTCAGACCAATCCTATTCAACTTATTCATAAATGATCTGGAGAAAGGGGTTAACAGTGAAGTGGCAAAGTTTGCAGATGATACTAAACTGCTCAAGACAGTTAAGACCAAAGCAGACTGTGAAGAACTTCAAAAAGATCTCACAAAACTAAGTGATTGGGCAACAAAATGGCAAATGAAATTTAATGTGGATAAATGTAAAGTAATGCACATTGGAAAAAATAACCCCAACTATACATACAATATGATGGGGGCTAATTTAGCTACAACGAATCAGGAAAAAGATCTTGGAGTCATCGTGGATAGTTCTCTGAAGATGTCCACGCAGTGTGCAGAGGCGGTCAAAAAAGCAAACAGGATGTTAGGAATCATTAAAAAGGGGATAGAGAATAAGACTGAGAATATATTATTGCCCTTATATAAATCGATGGTACGCCCACATCTCGAATACTGTGTACAGATGTGGTCTCCTCATCTCAAAAAAGATATACTGGCACTAGAAAAGGTTCAGAAAAGGGCAACTAAAATGATTAGGGGTTTGGAACGGGTCCCATATGAGGAGAGATTAAAGAGGCTAGGACTCTTCAGCTTGGAAAAGAGGAGACTAAGGGGGGATATGATAGAGGTATATAAAATCATGAGTGATGTGGAGAAAGTGGATAAGGAAAAGTTATTTACTTATTCCCATAATACAAGAACTAGGGGTCACCAAATGAAATTAATAGGCAGCAGGTTTAAAACAAATAAAAGGAAGTTCTTCTTCACGCAGCGCACAGTCAACTTGTGGAACTCCTTACCTGAGGAGGTTGTGAAGGCTAGGACTATAACAGCGTTTAAAAGAGAACTGGATAAATTCATGGTGGTTAAGTCCATTAATGGCTATTAGCCAGGATGGGTAAGGAATGGTGTCCCTAGCCTCTGCTTGTCAGAGGGTGGAGATGGATGGCAGGAGAGAGATCACTTGATCATTGCCTGTTAGGTTCACTCCCTCTGGGGCACCTGGCATTGGCCACTGTCGGTAGACAGGATACTGGGCTAGATGGACCTTTGGTCTGACCCGGTACGGCCGTTCTTATGTTCTCTGCAGGGGCTGGGCCTTATCCACCATCTTTGCAAAGTTAATAAAATAAACTGAAGTTGGTCAATATCTCAGGGAAAAAAAGAGGAGTGGCTGTTGAAGGCTGTACCGGAAATAGTACAGGATCAGAATGTTCTGCCTTCTGACATGCAGAGAATGCAGCCCTTCCAAACTCTTTAGCTTTGACAATTCCAGCTAGTCTCAGCTGGGAAGCTTGAGACTCAAGAATAAAAACCCCATTATAATTATACCCTTAAAGAAACATGGCTATCAACTCCTCAGAGTAAAGCGTAAGCATGAGAAGGCAGATTCACCTACTGGTATCAGAGGGATGCACTAAGCCAGCATTTCTCAAATGAAGCCACTGTGGCTACCAGGGGTTTTCCTGCGGTCACAACAGTCTCCTGGGCAGAGATGGGGAAGAGGGCAAAGCAGCGCCTCCACCCTGCAGTGCTCAGGGGCAGGCTTCAGCCCTCCCTCCTCACTTCAGCTACACACACATACACACACCCCTTCAGCCACAGGGTTCTGGGGGTGGGCTTAACCCTCCTCCCCCAGCTATGGGGTTCTTGCTTCAGCCCCCCTCCAACTTCAGTGCTCCGGCCCCCCACACCCTGAATCCAGCTGTGGGGCTCCGGCTCTTGGCTTCAGTCCAGAGCGGTCGGGCTTCAGCAGGGCCAGCCTTACAGGGCGCAGTGGTCAAGAGGCAAGGAGCGGGGTGAGAGGCTATGGAAGGGCGCTTGGGGCAATGGCAGGGGGGAGGCAATGGGGGCTATGGGAGACGGGGAGAGGCAGCAGGGGCCAGAGGCAACTGGTGGAGGGCCAGGGGAGGCAGCAGGGGCCAAGGGCACCAAAATACAACTGTACATTCTTTTTATTATTGAGTCTGAAAAAAAAACAACCTACATTAATAAATTACAATGATTTGGACATGTATATGTGCATATTTATTTGTTTTTCCTAAAGTTAACTAAGTCTTTCAGGAAAGTTTGTCAGAACGCCCACAAGCAAGAGTTGGTGACTGCACTCTGAGGCCACCAAATAATTTGTTGTGCGAACACCTGCACTAAACCATCTCAGAACAGAAGTTACATCAAGGCTAATATACAGTGCACCACCAATATGACGACTTCCAGCCCTCCCCCAGGAGATGCAAGAAAGATTAGCATAGGAAAAGAGGCTATGGGAGAGCGCATTATTACTCTATCACCTCCCACACAGGAGTTGCTGTCAGACTGCTGTTTAATTATTTACAGGAGGGCAATGAGACTGGAGTACTCTATAGAGCCTTCAAGGGGAGAGGCCAAGCACAAACATCTCTCTGCCCCTCAATTAGTACATACCAGAGTTGGGTTTTCCACCACATAGTTGATATCAGGTGCATTCTGCTGATCCTCTTGTGGGTCTACGTCAATCTGCATAGGCTCCACTGCGCCCTGCGACAGCAAATATGGGGTCAAATATGGTTCATTCACATCCCCACAGGAAACAGCTTGCTCAAAGATGGGCTCACAATCAAGACAGACTCCACTTAAACACACATGTAATGGAGAAATGAAGACACTGCTCTTGAAAAATCTTCTCTTTAGGATCCTACCTCCCACACAATCCCATTCCTCAGAACTAAAGGCTCCTCCAGAGTGAGAACGGCTCACTACCATTCACACACAACACTTTCCCTCCTTCAGTAGCTTTTCAAGCAAGAAAATGCAGGAGCATGAGAATATCTTCTAAATATCATGTTGCAGCATCACAGAGATGCATGGCATATTCCAAAAAAACATCTTTTCTGAGCAGGGTCAGGCAGGTCATCAGCTGAGGGACAGCACTACAAGTGGGGCTTGGAAATACCCAATGTGCACCCATACACCACACCAGCAACTCTCTGAAATGAATACCTTTCTCTCTGGGATCTTATTTAAAAACAAAACAAAAAAACCACAACTCTCTAGCTGCTCTGGTTGTGAAAAAAACCCATAAAAACCATCTACAAAGTAAGCTGCAGACAGGGTCTGCAGAAAACCTAGAACAGTAGCTGTGGGAGGTGTGAACTGCCCCATTCATCTCTATGAAGAATTAACACATGCTTCAAGTAAAGGCTTGTCTATGCAGGGATATTTACTGCTATATACACCTCTACCTCGATATAATGCGACCCGATATAACACGAATTCGGATACAACGCGGTAAAGCAGCGCTCCGGGGGGCGGGGCTGCACGCTCCGGCGGATCAAAGCAAGTTTGATATAACACGGTTTCACCTATAACGCAGTAAGATTTTTTTGGCTCCCGAGGACAGCGTTATATCGGGGTAGAGGTGTAGTTATAATGCCCTGCGTGCAAATTTATTCTGGAACAAGAGTGCCTTTTTCCAGCATAGCATGTCACTTTGAAAGCAACATAAACTATACTGGAAAAAGGCATGCTTATTCTGGAATAAGTGTGCCCAGCTGAGGTGTTATACTGGTGTAACTATACCACTATAGTTCTACTTGTAAATTTCCCTGTGCAGACAAGCCCTTGGACTGGAAAGAGTCAAAGATGTGGAGAATGTATTGCAAGCAATGACCCTTTTTGATGCCATAAGTCGATAATGCTTCAGAGATAACCACCATATTCCCCCACCCCAGGGTCATAGTCAAGCTTCACTCAGGAGACCCAAGCTCAAAGAGGCCAGCAAAAGCAAACAGCACTGAGAATAGTATTTCACATAAAGACAGCCACACTGGGTCAGACCAAAAGTCCATCTAACCCAGTGTCCTGTCTTCCAATAGAGGCCAATGCCAGGTGCCCCCGAGACAATGAACAGAACAGGTAATCATCAAGTGATCTATCCCCTGTCGCCAATTCCCAGCTTCTGGCAAACAAACACCATCCATCTTTTCTTCCCAATAATCTGACCTGACTAGAAATTTATCCCGTATTTTCATAGACTCTGCTCTTCCCCAGGAATCAAAGGTAGAAAGTGATTTTTTTTTTTTTGGGGGGGGGGGGGGGGGGGGGGGGGGGGGTGGGGGGGGGGGGGGGGGGGGGGGGGAGATGAGGTGTCATGGAAGTTCCAGAATTCCTAGTTCTAAAACTGACAACCCATTGGCTCCCCCCCCCCCATTTGCTCTGACATATTGCACAACTCCAAAGTACACAACGCTGACACGACTTTAGTGACAAGTGAACTCTGTCAAGGCCCAAAGTAAAAGCAAGCCAAGATAAGTATACAGAGGAGTGTTTTTCAGTTGCCATAGTTTGTTATTCTCTCTCTGGAGAGAGAGACTGCCAGTGATTATATACACCAGTGCTCAGGACAACAATAATGTACAAATCCAGCTGGGAAAAGCCCAGATACAGAACAGGAACAGTCCTCTTCCATCACTATAAGGGGCAATACCCTGCATCACCCCCACCCATGAGATTCCTCTCCCCAACCCCCCATCCTCAAGACAGGGGGAAATGCCTTCACCACAGTAACTTTGAATTAGGATTCTGAAGAGAATGCACACAATCAGTTGTTGTTCTCAAATTGGTTATTCATTTTTCAGGTAGTCATAGTTTTTGTACAAACATTCACTGTCACAGAGTAGTTTAAACTCAATTCACTCTCACTCACTCCCCAAGTTTTTCTGAACCCACATGAGTGCCCTCTTTTTTAAGGTACCTCATAAAGCAGTGTACAAGCTGACAAGCTGGCACTCAAGCTGAAGTCTCCTGCTGTACTCGGAAGGAAGAGGTCTGACCTACTGTTGTGGGGAGTGCAGTATAGATCTGTCACTGATGAAGAAGCTGAGCTGGGAGCTGAGCTATCCCTCATCCTGTCCTGACTCTCTGCACCCCCTCTCCCTGACACAGAACTTGCCGGCTGCTAAAGGGAAGAAAGACAGTTAACTTGCGGAGGGATTCACGGGGCAGTCCCCAGACATTCCTATGCTTAGCATTCCTACTCCCTTTGGGGTTTGAACAGTGGCTTATAGGTTCTTACATTCTTACCTCTTCACTGCAAGCCTTCACCTCCTCTCTACCTGCTGATTTACTGGGCCACACTCCCTCACCTCAAGAACTTACATGTAACTGGCACACAATGAATATTGCTTTAGAAATAAATAGATTTGAAAGCAGCCCAGCAAAGCTGCTATAATTATTGGGAATACTATCCCTTCCTTCAACATACTTGTTTGCATGCTGTTAAGTGGTATAAGCAAGCTAGATTAATCTCCCTGAATTTTCTGCTAACCAGTTGTTTCAAAAGACCTGGTCCAGCTCTGTGGGCAGGAATGTACAACTCCTATAGAAAGATCAGCAGTCAGGAGAAGTTTAACATCATAGGCTAATAAAATAAAAGATAACTAAAGCATAGTTCTCAGAAAGTAGAATCAAGTAACCAGCAGCTACTGTAATGTACATGGTACATTGAAGAGTGGAGCTAGCAATAACTATTGTAGTATATAATAGGGGAGGCCAAACTGTGGCTCAGGAGCCACATGTGGCTTTTACCATTAAAGTGCAGTCCCGCCCCCCCCATTCTCCACCAACCAGACTGGCGGAAGGGGAGCTAAGGGCCTCTGCCTTGCAGCAGAGTGGTAGAGTAGGTGCTTCTGCCCAGTGGAGAGGGGAGTCTCAGGGTTTATGCCCCATATGGCACACCGGCTGGGGCAAGGGGCTTGAAGAGGAGTGGGGCTGAAGCTGCTGGGGCAGGCAGCTCCCACGGGGATGAAGCCCCAAGCCCCAGCTCTCAAACGTCTGATGATTGTCACATGTGGTTTGGAGGATCAGTAAGTTCGGCCACCCCAGTATATGAAGTCACTAGAATGGGACCAGAATATTCTGCAACTCATTTCGTGTAGGGACCTTAGAAGTCCGCAGCTACACGTGCTAAAGGCACGAGGCATGAATAGCTACAGGGCATGTGATAACACCGCTTTCAACAGGCCAAGGCCAGGCCACTGAGGCAGGGCTAAGGAAGAGCCGCTGCAATCCCGTGTGCAGCGAAACAAACCGCCCCTAGGCCGCCCCTCACGCAACGGACCGACCCAAACGGCTCCGGGCTATGGCAGCGCCGCCCCAGGCCAGGCCATTAGAAGCGGCGCTCGAGAGCGGCCGGGGGCCCGTTAGAACCAAGCGCCGGGAGATACTGCGGCGAAGGCGGCCCAGAGGCTGCCCGACGCGCCAGGCCGAGGCCTCCAGAGGCCCCGGGAGCGAAGGGTCCGGGTCACGGCAGCCGCAACGTCCGCTCCAGAGCCAGCGCCGCCGCGTCGGAGGCCCAGAGACCCGCGGGGAAGGGGCCGCCCCGCAGCGCTCCCAGGCCGGGGGGCTCGGAGCGGACCCCGGGGGGACAGGAAACCCGGCTCGGCCGGGCCACAAGCCAGCGACCGTCCGGCAACGCGGCGCCCACAACCCCGGCCCGGCCCTCGGGAGAGTTTTTACCTGTAAATTAAAGACCTGGACGGGCAGCGGCATCCTCCCCCCAGAGCCTTCACTTCCGGATCACCTCCTGCTCCGTGCCTTCCGGTTAAGGTTCACTTCCGGGTCACACCGCCCAGCCGTGGGCCCCGACAGGTGAAGCCCTTAAAGGGCCCGCGGCCCCTCTGCCGCTCGGGGGATCTCGGACTCCGAGCCGACCGGCGCGGGTAAGGGGCGCGACACCTCCCGAGAGCGCGGCGGGCAGCTGCTGGGAGAAGCCACGGCCTGGCCCGAAGTGACCATCGGGAGGTGGGGGACGCTCCTGGTACCTCCAAGCCTGCAGTGCCCTCCTGGGTACCCACGAGCCCCACGGACCCCGGGACATCCCGCACCCCACGTGATCCCCCACGTGCCGTGCCCCCCGGGACATCCCGCACCCCACCTGATCCCCCACGTGCCGTGCCCCCCGGGACATCCCGCACCCCACGTGCTGTGCCCCCTGGGACATCCCGCACCCCACGTGCAGTGCCCCCTGGGACATCCCGCACCCCACGTGCCGTGCCCCCCCCGACATCCCGCACCCCACGTGATCCCCCACGTGCCGTGCCCCCCGGGACATCCCGCACCCCCCGTGCCGTGCCGTGCCCCCGCGGGACATCCCGCACCCCACGTGCCGTGCCCCCGCGGGACATCCCGCACCCCACGTGCCGTGCCCCCCGGGACATCCCGCACCCCACGTGATCCCCCACGTGCAGTGCCCCCTGGGACATCCCGCACCCCACGTGCCGTGATCCCCCACGTGCAGTGCCCCCTGGGACATCCCGCACCCCATGTGCCGTGCCCCCCCGACATCCCGCACCCCACGTGCCGTGCCCCCCGGGACATCCCGCACCCCACGTGCCGTGCCCCCCGTGCCCAGGTCATCCCCCACCCCGCATGATCCCCCACGTGCAGTGCCCCCCGCACACGCCTGAGCCCGCAGCACCTTCCCCAGGGCACCGAGGGTGACCCGCATCACTGTTCCATGTTCTGTCTGTCTGGGTGCTTGCTGTGCCCATCCTGGACAGCGAGAGCAGGGGGAGCACCCTGCAATGCACAGGCCGGGGCCGCAGCTCCAGCCCCGAGGAGCCCACAGGTTCTCAGAGACACAGATCTGACCCGAGAGCAGAGGACACTTGTCCCGAGGCCAATGTCCCAAGCCACCCAAACAGATGAAAGGTAAAATGAGTCCAGCTCAGCCTCTTCTGTAATATTTATAGATCAGGTTGTGTCAGTCTTTTTGTTTCACTTTTTGCTTGAATATGTTTAATAGGGGGGTTGACACTTTTGGGGAGGTCTCAAGTTGGCATAACAACCAGCTGAAGTAGTCTAGAAATAGAAGGAAACGAGGGAAACAGTTTATAGTTGGAATCACTGTAAATATGTTTTAACTGAGTAATTTTAATTAGGAAAGGTTGCTGCACCTTTCTGGATGGTGCTTTTCCAGGTGTCACTTGACAACTTGTTTAGGAACCTGTGGATGGAACAGCTTGCAGGTGAAGAGCAAGGTTTACAGTCATGGCTGTTGCCACCTGCTTGGGGCAATAACATATACCTTGAAAAAGAGGAAATCAGTGACATCAGCACCTACATCTGGTTCTGCTGAATCCTGAACTCTACATGGGATGTGAAACAGAACTGCCTGTTGCCACACCATCTCTTGGGTGACATCTTCCTTCTTCATCTTTTTTCTTTCCTATCATTTCCTTTTGGTCTTCTATCTAATAAGAGTCTGGTTTAGCCAGCCAAGACAAATCCATCTTTTGCAACACTGCTGTAATGAAAAGGCAAACTGTAAACAATGTTCTTAGCCCAACTAGTAAAAGTTTGCTAAATCTGACAGTCTAATAAGACAGTATGCTGTGACTATAATTTTCCAGCAACTGATTTACAAACAAAAAACTCCACTGAAATAGAAGCTGCACTTTCTACCTTTGCTGGTTTTTCTTTCTCCCTTCATGTGTGTTTTGTCTTGAAGGAAACAGCAACAACTTTAAGTGAAGACTGGATGTCTTTCTGAAAGATGTGCTATGACTCAAATAAAAGCTATGATCTTGATGCAGAAATTAGTAGGTGTGGTTCTTTTGCCTGTGTTGTGCAGATCAGACTAGACTCAGAGGATTATAATGGTTCCTTATGGCCTTAAAATGTTTGACTATGAACAAGTCAAGACAGTCTAAACTGATTTTTTTTTCACTTGTCCCCAACATGGACAGTTAAAATCATCTTTAATACCACTTAAAAAGATGATCAAACAAGGGACTTCCCCCCTTTAAACTATACACAGAAAGAGAATAAGGGAAGTTCTTTAAATACAGATTTTACTTAACTCCTTAAATTTCAAATGTTTTTCTTTTTTCTGTGTGTTTAATAAAAAGTTAAGTTTTTAATGATAGCTGTTACAGTAGAAGTGAATAATAACTTGATACAAAACCCCAAACCACAATTAACGGTCTACTGTTGTAGCAGCAAGCAAGGGATTTGAAACAAGGTCAGAGAGTGACCGAGATACCATTATCAATACAGCAATACCTATAACTGAGAGTGGGTGTTGATGTTAGTATGACTGGGGTGGTGCTGAGGCTATGGTGACTAGGGACAGCAATGTACGTGCACTGGGGAAAGGGTGGCTAGGGAAAAAAGAAGTGTCTTGAGGTAGGATGTAAAAGAGGAAAGTGAGGTTTCATGGGGCAGAGGCAAGCAGATGTTCCAGGCATAGAACACACCTAGCTCTGCTGGTTTAGTGGTTTGTAAACAAAATATAGCAAGACTGTGATGCAAGTCTGTCCCACAGAGCCCTCAACCTCTCCTATTCTCTCTTGCAGAGCTATGATCCATTCTATGTGACGCAATGTCCCAACTGTACAACATGGCAGGGGCCCTGGGGGCTGAAGAATGACACTTTCCTGCATTGGGCTCAGTAAAATCTGCTTCCTGCTGTCCGTGACCTTCTGTGCTTTCCTTCTCCTGCTAATCCCCAAATTCCAGACTACCTGGAGACATAGGGGCTATCCACAACCCCGTCCACCACCTCCTTTTAATGCTTCCTGCAAAAGTGAGTTCCACCACCCGCAGGCAGAGCCCAGCTCAACAGGCCATTTGGACAGTGAGGGAACTGATATTGCACATAGTGTGAAAGATGAAACTGTAGAAAAATGGGGGGATTACAGCCTACGTGCTGGAGGATCCAGCCTGAAACTTGAGGAGCAGGATGGGAGCCCCACCAGTCCTCTTCAAACTATGTTGAAGGACCACCGTGGACCTGCAGGTGATTCCATTAAGGAGAATCTGGAGCTGAAGGATATTTTTATTGCTGTGAAAACTACAAGAAAGTATCATAAAACTAGGCTGGACTTGCTCTTCCAAACCTGGATTTCGCAGGCCAAAAGACAGGTGAGAGATCTTCCTCACAGGGATAGGACAGTTATAGTGGGAGCCCCTCTCTCTGTGACTGCAGGTTCAAGATCTGCCATAATCCCACTGCCCTCCATGGTCATGCTGCAATTTCATTCTGTGTATTCCCTACCAGTTCATTAAACATGTTCTTCCTGCAGGATTAGGAACGGAGTTCCTGTAAATAGTCCATCTGACCAAAAGCCTAAAATGAGCTGCTACTGGGTGGTAGAACATTAGTCTGGATGCACAATCTGTCTTCTTGCGGCCTGGGGTCTGTAACTTGTGCAGGAGTGTTCTTGGGATTGATATATGCTTGGATAGTTATAACCTTGCGTGTGACTCTAATAAAACTTGCAAGGCAGACTCTGTTGAGCTTGAAACTAGCAACCAGAGCTGAATCCACAGTGGTGTAAGATAACATCCCTAAATTCACTTAAAATAAAAGGCTACAGGTCCAGAGAGAAGCTGCAGCTGGAGAAAATGCACCAAGCTTGGTATAATGGAGGGAGCCATTGCATAGTCATCCACAATTCCTGATGCTAGTGCTGATGTGTCTGAGCCAATACTTTCAGACGATATGCTCTTCAGTACAGTGACTGGGTCTTCATATGAGATGTAGCATAGAATCTGTCCCTTAACGTAGAAGTTTCAATGCATTTGCGGAGATTAACAAAATCCTATCCAGGTGTTATGAATCTTCTCCACCTGTCTGGGGCAGGATATTGCTACCAACTGGATCTTTTTTTTCCCTTACTTTCATTCTTCCCCAGAATTCTGTTGATTCCTCTAGGCCCATTGACTATCTGGGGCAATATCCAGCCAAGCAGGTGTGCTATCTTTTAGGATGGGGTGGAAGAGGAGATTGCAGAGGAAGAAACTCCTGAAAAACAGCTTGTTCCTGAACTTGGGATGCCTCAGCCCTGCCCTGAGACAGGAGGGTAGTTCTGTCTTGGATTCTCTGCTAAAATTGCCAGTGAGGGATCCAGTCAATACTGAATGTGCTGGTGGCTTTTCTGATGTAGAAACCAATCCAATAGGCAACAGACCAAGTTAACACCAGTTCTTTTCACAATGGCCACTGAAAAATAACTAGATAAATTACTAGCAATTCTAATTGGGGACTGAGTGAAGCTAAAATTAATCGGTCCATTTCTGAAATCTTTGGAAAGGGAAGCCCCTTTTTTTCTAATGGCTTTGTGTCTCCCACAGACGTTTATATTCACAGATTGGGAGGACCGTGAACTGCGCCTAAGAGCAGGTAAGCCGTGTAGTTCAAATGCACACTCGCTCCTTTGACTATGGATGCTGACTTGCTGCCATCCTCTCCCTCGAGGGGCCTCATTCTGTGCCGTGCATGTGATTGGTGAAAGGGAGCTGGAAGCTCAGAGGGGGGAAATGCTGTTTCCTTCTTTCCTAATTTGGATTTGTAGGACCTTCATCAACATCATTCACTGGGTTAATCTTCACATTCACTTTTTTCCTTTCTGTTTGTAAGTTTCAGTGTAGTTGTTTGAGGGTTAATGTACACGATCCCCCTTGCGCACTGTCCCTGTACATGACTCATCTTCCCTGCTGTCTGGCTCCATATTCATGCGCTCTTCACCCTATGTGCTACATGCTTACTCTGTAAGCACCACACACCCTACATGCAGCTCTCTACATGTGCATTGCATGTGCACCATGTCCATGTTTCAGGTTCAGAGGTGCACATGCTCTCTCTCCCAGATTATGCATTCACCCCAATCTTGACCATTTTGACCTTCATTTCCTTAGGAGATCACATGATCAACACCAACTGCTCTGCTGTTCACACCCGCCAGGCACTCTGCTGCAAGATGTCTGTGGAATACGATAAATTCCTCGAATCTGGGAGAAAGTATGTGAGACTCATTGTTCCAACTGTAGCTTTGTTCACTCCAATTCTGAGTTCCAGGGAGGTCCCAACATTCTCCTTTCTAGTTCCAGTAGTGAGTGAGCATGATCCAGGCTGTGATCCCAGAGGATGGTGGTGATGAGCATAGAGACGGGGTAGCAGCAGAAAGAGAAGCACTTATAGACAAGGAGTCAGGTAAAAGGCTATAGGGAGGAAGAGCTCACAAGCGGCCTACTGACTTCAGCCTCTCTCCTAGAGTTGAGAAGTATTGGCAGCTTTGGCTTCTAACTTCTGCGTTTTCAGTCTGAGGGCCTCTTTTTTCCAGTCGCTTTGCCCCAAATCTGAGAGACTAAGATCTTCACTGGAGAGAACTCAGTACATAGAAACTTTACATCGCTTCCTCAGTGCCTCGGCTGTGTGACTGTGTCTGCCCTGCTTTGTCTGCAGATGGTTTTGCCATGTGGATGATGACAACTATGTGAATCTACAGAATCTCCTGCGCCTCTTGTCTGCCTTCTCACACAGCCAGGATGTATATGTGGGGAGGCCAAGCCTGGACCACCCCATTGAGGCAGCTGACCATGTCCGGAGTGATGGATCAGTAAGCATGCTCTGTAACTGTCCCTTCTGCCCCCCTCTCCCAGCCTCCGAGCTTTTAAGAAGGCGAACAGTTCACAAGATCCCATGTACAAAACCTCTGAGTTAATTTGCAATTTACAAATGGTCTTGTGAGCTGAACAGGGATTCTTCTCCCTTCACGGGTAGCTGCGGGAGAACAGGCTCTCCCTACTTCAACATTTGGGTGTGAGGAATGCTCCCTTAGCACCCCTCAGCCAGGTCAGTTTCTGCAGTTATCGCCATTCAGTTCTGGGAGCCTTCATTTTTATGCTCTTTTACTTATGATTATTAATCATGTTTTTACAGTAATGCCTAAATACCAACCAAGAATAGGACCCTGTTGTGCTAGGCACTGTACAAACACAGCAGTAGTAGCCAGCCCCTGCCCCCAAAGAGTTTACAGTCAAAACAGACAGGGGGTGGGGGAAGGGGTAGAACACAGAAGTAGAGTGAACAATGTGGTGGCAGCAAACATCATGTTAGTTCAATGGCTTTTTTGGGGGGAGGTAGTTAGGAGGGGATCTGTGAAATGGAAATAAAGGTGAAGGGAGAGGGGACACCGAAGGGCAGGGAAGAGGAAGGGAACAGGTCAGGGGAGAAGAGGGTAAGAGGGACAAGTGTGGTATGAAGCTAATATGAGGAGATTAAGGGAGGAGAAGGGGGGAGGGAGAGGGCCGGAGCAGACAGCCAATCAACATAGGCAGGAAAAGTCCAGTCAAAACTGTAGAGTCCTCTGAATGTCAGGCTCTCTCTCCTAGAAAGTAACATCTCAATACTTCATCTGCTGCCATCCTGAGCTAACCTCAGGAGATTATACAATCGCTCTGTGACTTGGTTGGGAATGGTCACTTCCAGTATTGAGCAATCATTTCCCTGGAGCCCCAGCGTGTCTCAGTCACAAGATACGTGAGCGTCTCTATCTTGAGGAGCAAGTACCAAGTTACCAGCAAGTACCAAGTTAGCAGATAAATTCCCTGGCAATGCACCCAGGTGAACTGGCCTGTTATGAAAAACCCTGCATGATTAAGTAGTCTCCTCAGCCTTAATCACTTGGCTCCAGCAGGGCTCCTCTGATTTCCCCAGAGAAGCTTGTTCCAGGCTGACTATGACTCTGGAGGGCAGAATCACCATACAGAGGGTTGCACAGGGGAGTTGGGCTTCTCCTCAGTTCTCCACTGGGACTCTGGTTTTCCATTCCCTGTGTGCTCCCTGTTTCACTCCGACTCCACTGGCCCTGTGGTGGCAGCTGCAAGGTGATAAGAGTTGCCTTATGAGAGAATGTCTAGCTTCCAGGAGTTCAAAGAGGCAGGGGTAGCCCAAAGTCCAGATATTTGCTCAGATCATGTGTCCAATGTGCTGCAGAGCAGAAGATTCTTTTCCCTCCCCAGGCAGATGGGAAAAGCTGAGTATCATTAACAAGTGTCTCTTTTTTTTCTTGTTGCTTTTGCTGTTCACTAGACAACTCTGAAGTTCTGGTTTGCCACAGGTGGAGCAGGGTTCTGTATCAGCAGGGGCCTTGCCCTGAAGATGAGTCCCTGGGCCAGGTAAATGCACCTCAGTAGCAGAGACCCCATGGCTTTGATAGGATTACGGGTGCATTTGACTCTCCAACTCCATCCTCTCTCCTGACAGCTTGGGTAACTTCATCAGTACTGCAGAGAGGGTGCGTCTTCCTGATGACTGCACCATCGGTTACATCATCGAGGGGCTGCTGGAGGTGAAGCTGCTGCACAGCCCCTTGTTCCATTCCCATCTGGAGAATCTGCAGAGGCTACGAGGCAAGTCAGTGCTGCAGCAGGTAAGGCGAAGCCTCGTGCCTTGCTCAAATCAGGCCCTGGCCTTTGAGACGCTCCTCAGTCTGATCAAAAGAAATCATCTCTGCAGGTGCAGCTACCTTCTCCCTGGTTTTCAGGAAAGCAGATGGTATCAGGCCTGTAATTAATTGGAGTAATTCACCATTACTCCAAGCTGCTAATGTAGTTGACCAGGGCAGTCCCATGTCCACCTCTTGCATTTGGATAACAGGCACATTTCCATTCTGGCCAGCTGGGTCACCTTTAGTTCTCCCCTTCTCTGACTGTCCCTTCCAGCCCCAGCCATGCTGTTACCTTGCCACCTCTGTCTTCTTCCTTTCCATTCCTGAGGCACACGAAATTACAGTACACCTACGAAAGCAAGAGATTTGCATTTTTTCCTGGCAAAGCGATTCAGCCTCAGCTTTAATTCATACCAATAATGGGGACATCATTAAATGTCTGTCTGATCATATATTAAATTATATGGAATCTCTTAAGAGAGTGACTTGTCTGCATATCAAGTGTTAAGTTGCTAAAGCGTTTCTTCAGTATTGGTTGTGAGTATTGAAATACATAAGCTTGTTTAAAAATAATTACTTCTACACCATCTTCTTTGATGGACAATAGGTGGTGCTGTAAAGCTGCCCCAAACTAAAATTCCTCCACTACTTATCTACATACACCCTAAACAAGAACACAGTTTCCCACCCACAGAATACCCATTCAAATTGTTCTAATAGTTTTATTAGGCAATAAAAATGCACTTTCAGGGCCACATTCAGATCTGGTGTAATCACACCAGAAGTAAGCGGTGATGAATCTGGCCCTCCCTTTGTGATTGCCCTTTCTCCTGAGATTAACTTTAACAGCTAATCAGAAAATCTTGTTGCTCCTAAAGATTATCAGAGAACTGAACTCTTAGGCTTTAGATTTAGGAAATATGTAATGCAGCCTCCGTATGGAAGAATGGTTTTATTGTTAAGACACTGGACTCAGGCTTCAGAGATCTGTTGCCAGCTCTGCCATACTCGCAGTGTGACCTTGCGCAAGTCATTTAACTTCTCTCTGCCTCCATTTTCCCTCTGTGTAAAATGAGGATAATATGACTGATCTAACAGGAGTGTCTGTGAGGATGAATTTATTACTGTTTTGTTAGGCATTCAGACATTATTATGGTAATGGGTGCCACACTAAAGCTTACATGTAAAGTTGGTTAGGTGGTATCTTCTCCTCCAAGGCTGCTTATCTAAGCTTTTCTTGTCTCCCTCGCGCTGTCTGATTTCTTCTTCCTGTTCTGCTTTGGATGGTCAGCAGGTTCTCTCAAAAGGCTTCTATCCTAAGTGAACCATTATGACAAAGCGAACTATCACCTTTTATGTGTAACTTCTGACACCCAGATCACCTAGGATGTCTCTTTCCCTTTAGATCCTCCTCCTTATCCCTCATTAAGACCTCTTCCACTCAGTCACTCTCTGCTATGTTGCAGGTTCTGACTTTACATTTGCTTTTTCAGGTCACCCTGAGTTACGGGGGCCCTGAGAACAAACACAATGTTGTGAGTGTGGCAGGAGTGTTTGGCTTGCAGCAAGATCCAACCCGGTGAGTACCTGCTTCCAAAACAAATTCTGCTTGCCCTGTCTGCAGACTGCAGAACCTACAGACTGCAGAAAACTCAAGCACACAAGCTGGGTCAGCATTTCTTATATTGCCTCCTCTCCAATTGGGTTATGGCCAATTTCCCTGCAGTTTTGGGATGCATGAACATTCCAAGAGTTTTGGCTGAGGTGTCCCCAAACTGGTGAGCTCATGTCTCATGTTGTCTTCTCATCTTTCTCTTTTCACAGGTTCAGATCTGTCCATTGTCTTCTCTACCCTGACACTACCTGGTGTCCCACTAAAAATATACTGTGACCTCAGACCTAACCTTGACATTTGGTATCTTACCTGCACAAGATTGGACAGGATGCTTTTCTTGGAGATGAACAAGAAAAATCTACAAAAGTAAGATCCCCCAATCACTTCATTCCCATGGCAGGAGTGTGAGGCCTCATCAGCTGCTGTCTGAAATATCCCAAGGAAGAAACTCTCCTACGCTTTGCGCTCTGGTCTTCCAGCAATTCATATAATGTCTCTAAGGTTAAGCATAGGCCCCCTCCTACTTCCTGTCTGGTTTTATCCATGCTTTGCTAGTTAAAAGCTCTGTGGCTATCACATGTGTTTGTACCTAAAAAATACAGAGTGGAATGCAGTGCCTGGAATCATAGCACTGGAACTAGGGTTCTGAATAGGGCTTCTAGGGATCAGTCCTCATGCTGCTGAGATGCCAGGGCAGAGTGTAGAGCCCATGGTGGGAGGGAGGGATTTTTAATTTGGCTCCCTTGGAAGCAGAATGATTCAGGAACTTCTCCAGTTTATTTTTTCTTGTCCCAATGTCTGAGCTGTGCGGGAATCTAGCTGAAACATCTGCACTTCCAGTGAGGCAGAGATGTGTTTACCAAGAACAAAATTATGCCAGTCTGCCCTGCATGACAGGCTGAGGACCACATCAAAACCGCATATGTTCTCTCCTTTAGCTCCCCTGGTCTCTTGAGTCTGGTTTCCATGCAGATAGCACACTTGGCTCTCTTTCTGGTTGGAAGATGGTGGTGATTTTCCATGATGGGCTGCAGATCCAAAGGTGCTTGGTCTTGGCTCATACTATTTCCTGGCAGTTTGATACTGAGAGAGATGTTTGTGGGAATACTATTAGGTCCCTCCTCCCAGTGTAATCCACAGCATGGTCCCTGGTTGGCATCTGATCCTGGGTTGCTAAAACAGCCTGCAGCCTCCTTCCTGCTTCTGCAGTCTTGCTGCATCCCAAAGCCTATGTGGGAGGAGAAACCTGGGTTAGCTGCAGTGCCCTGAGGTGTTGTCATTTGGGGCCTTTGACTGGACTGGTGTGATCACCCAGGCCACTTACATAAATGGACCTTTGAGCTTCAGGCCTGGGGAAGATCTATGTTCACTTTTCCTCTGCAAGCCAGCCAGGAAGAGATGCGCCAGAAGAAAGGCTTGCACACTCCCTCCAAGTGAGGGGCTCAGCCTGTTGTCTGCAGAGCTTCTGCTGTAGGATTTGCCAGTGTTCTGCAAAGGAAAAGGAGTTTGGTTTTGGCGTGGGGAAAGAAGGGACTCCAAAAGTCTGTTGTTTTTCTCTTAGTCCACACTGAGGCTTGCACACTCCATTGCTGGCATGGTTAGGAAGAGCAGTGTCAAAAATTACTTTGCAAGACCCTCCCTTAGTCTAATGGGCCTTTCACAAGATCTTCATTGGTTCCTGGTCCTAATGACTAACACTGAAATGGGAGGAAAGCGGCAGAATTACATATTGGCAAATTGTAATTCCAAGCACTGTGACCTGAGCATGGAGCTGTCAGGAAGGAACTCTTGGTTTCTAATTCTGTCTCTGCCACCAATGCACTGTGTGGCCGTGGGTGAGTCATGTGACTTCTCCCATTTGTAAAGTGGGTAGAGTATATAGGCACATCTCTCAGCTATGCAGTCATGAGGCTTCATGGAGTTGTGTAACTCTTTGTTAGGGAGAGATGGGAATAACCCACTTCAGAAAGACTCTTTCGGGTTTAGCCACTTTCTAGAGAGACTAATTCTATTGAGGGATAAGGTCCAGGCCTTCTAGCTGTCACAATCCTGAGTCTTTCTCTCTGACTTCTCAGACGTTGTGACCCTTCTATGCCCCCCTTCATGCTTCCTGATGTGGCACTAACTCCATTCTTTGGCCAAGAGGCCAGGCTGGGAACACTGGAATTGCCAGACTGCGTCAGATCAGTGGTCCATCTAGCCCAGCCTCCTTTCTCAGACAGTGGCCAGAACCAAATGCTACAGAAGATGTCGTAAGAACCCTGCAGGAGGCATATGTGAAATAACCTGTCTGCATCTTAGGTCTCCTCCTGATCCCTTAAGCCTGAAGTTTAATATCCCTTCCAAAAATTTTGTCATTAATTACAACTGGATATTCTTGATAGCCATATAAATATGCAATCCTTTTTGAATCTTAAGTGCTTGGCCTCAATGCCTGTCTTCCTGTGGCAAAGAATTCCATAAATTAACGAGTCATTAATGGGCCTCTTTGCCTCTGAATGCTGATTAACTGCTTCTTTACTGCAGCGTCTGTTCCTGGTCCATGGACTGCCCTGGAATTGCATCTTGCCAGATATACCACATGTGACAGATCAGTTAAAACTAAGGCCTGATCCTACTACTATTCAAGTCAATGGCAAAACTCATACTGATTTCAGTAGCACCAGGATGGACTCTTAAAAGTTTGGTCCAATACTCTTCCTGATTCCCAGGGCTGAGCATGCTACCTCTTTGGCATGCCCACAACTGAAAGGCCTATAGGCTGGGCTTGGAAAAGAAATGCAGGCCTCCTGTATGGCAGTGCAGAGCACTGGCCTTTAACAAGCCGTTGTTTGGGCTCCTTTTAAGGTTTTTCATAAATGTTTCTAATATGGTAGCTGCTGCTGCCATAAGATAGGAGTGTTCCAGGTAAACTGGTATCTCTCATCTAAAGTGTTTTCTTTTAATTAAATAAATATTTAACGGTGGGCCAGGTTTTCAGTGTCCTCTGTTAAGTTCCCTGACATCAGTAGCAATATATGCAGTAAATCTCTAACACTCAACACCAGCAACCTGCCCTGAGCCTCACACGCCCCGCAACTATTGGCTTGTGTCAAACTTAGTCCCTACCCAACATCCACCAGCCCTCACAACTTCTGCCAATGCAAAAGCCACCTGTGATTTCTTGCTTCAGCCCCCAAAGGGCTGCAAAGAATTGTGGGATTTAGGCAGTTTTGGGGTCCTGGGAGGGAGGAAAAGGGTTGAGAAGCAGTGCAGTAAATGGTGTTCCCAGACCTGCACTCTTATTACTGCTAGATACAAATAAACTTCAGTGAGCAGAGGGGCTTAAAAATACTAGAGCATCCTCTTGCCTTCCCATTTAGTTTGTGCAGTGTGCACCTGTCTGAAGCATTGACCAAAATGTAGAGCAGCTCTGATTCTCCTCAGGAGCCAGTAGCATCAGAAATGGCCCTTTATTTCTAGCAATAAGTTAAATTAAAAGTAAAGCTAGCTGCATGTGCATTAATCAGTAACCAAACAGTCCCTGTGCCACAGTGTGTGGAAGTAGTGCCAGCACTGCCCGTCAGAGGCAGATGCTGGACTCCTCCCCCCCCTCACCATATCGCATGGAGCAGTTCACAGTGCAGCAGCTGACAGGCTGTGGTTCTGTTACCTTCTCCCCATGAGCCTCTGCTTGCTGAGGCTGTTGACCATTGGTCCAGTGTATTACATTGTCCTGTGGGTGTTGCATGATGCCTGTGGAGTCCACCCCTGCCACAATGGAGCTGCCAGCTCCTGCTTGATGGCCTCATAGTAGGCCTGTGCTTGCTCTCTGCTTCCCTTCACCCTGTGCTGTGTGTGCTTCAGCTGCCAGGAGGCAGAGCGCATTCAGCCAGCAGGAGCCTCTCTCTATGGGAGAGCGGCTCCTTCCAGTCTATCACCAGAAGCCATGTCCTTCTGTCTGCCACATCGCTCCACTAACTGCGCTGACTGCACCACCCGCTTACTCCTCCCCATCTACAACAAAGGGAAGGGTCAGGCAGGAGCAATGGGCTGGACCTTGGACCCACAGAAAGCCCTGCTTGAGAATGGCAGTGGATGGGAACCCCAAAGATGGAAATGGGCCTCCTAGTCCAGTCCTAGTCGTGACAGCAGTGGCCTGTAAGGCCTACTTCCTGCATTCCCCACGGGTCAAGTTAGCTCAAGCAACATTCCTGAACAACCAGCCTCGCCACCAGCATGAAGCCCTGTGAAAAAAACTGCCAATGCAACAGTCAGGCTGCGAAGTGAGAAGCCCAAGAGGCAAGGGCTACCAGCACCCAAGCAGCCACTGGCAAGTGCAGTATTGCCCCAAATGGCCACACCCCGTGCTCTGCTTCCCTATCACTCTGGGCTGGCCATGCCACTCAACCGGCCCCCCTACAGGCATGGTATCACCCCAGGCTGCCACGCCGCCACTCTGCCCACTCCCCACCCTGGTGTGGTATCACCCCCTGCTGGCTGTGCCACTGGCAATAAACCCTACTGGCACAGTGCCACCCGGGGCTGGGTGTGCCCCCTCCCTCCACCCCCACCAGGGCCCAGTATTGCCCCTCGCTCTGCCGCCGCCCCCAGCACAATATCACTCCGGATTGGCTGCACCCCTCGCTCTCTCCCCCCCACATAGCATGGTATCGCCCCAGGCCAGCTGCACCCCTCGGTCTGGGCCCCCCNCCGGGATGTCCCGTGTCCGGGGCAGGGCCCCGCACTCGCCGCCCGCCGGGAATGGAGCCGGATCGGAGCTTCTCGGGCCGCCGGGCCCTGGTGACCGGGGCGGGCAAAGGTAAGAAGGGCCCAGGTTGGGCGGGAGGCCCGGCCCGGCCCGGCTCTGACCGTCTCTCGCCCCGCAGGGATCGGCCGGGCCGCGGCCCTGGCGCTGAGCGGAGCCGGGGCCCAGGTGATCGCGCTGAGCCGGACGCAGGCGGACCTGGAGAGCCTGGAGCGGGAGGTAACGGACCGGGCCCCACCGCGCCCCGGGACTGCACCGCCCTGGCGCTCCCGCCTCCAACCAAGCTTCCCCCGGGGGCCCCCGCCGGACCCCCCCCCCGCTAGGATCCCCCCGCGGCCCGGACCCCCCCCCCCCCGGCCCAGACCCCCCCCAGGATCCCCCCAGCGGCCCGGACACCCCCCCAGCAGCCCAGACATCCCTCACCAACACAGACACACACACTCCCAGGGCCCCCTCGCTGATGCCCCCCCGTGGCCCAGACACCTCCCACCATCAGGGGACCCACCCGACCCGGACACCGCCCCCCTTATTGGAAACCCAGGGGGTGGGCCTCCAACCCCCTCCTTCAGGGGGGTCAGTCCACACTCTCCATTCCCTCAGGCAGGAGCGCTGCCAGCTTTTCCGGCGCCCTAGGCGGCGGAAGGTCCTGCCCCCAAAATTGAACGGATGGCCGGGGCGCCGGCGCCCCCAAAATAGCAGCGCCCTAGGCGACCGCCTAGGTCGCCTAATGGGTTTTGCCAGCCCTGCCCTCAGGGGGCCTCCAACCCGCTCCATGACCCAGACACCCACCATTCCCTCAGAGGCCCCCCAGGCCCCCACCGTCCTGCTCCAACGACACAGCCTCCAGAGGCCCAACCAACCCGCCCTGCCTCAGTGACGGGCCCAGATCTCCCTGAGGGCAGCCTCACACCCCAGGTCACCTCCTACCCTCCCTGGTGCGCTATCGTCCTTGGCCCCTCTGCTGTGTCCTGCAGTGTACCGGGATTGAGACACTCTGTGTAGACCTGGGTGATTGGGACGCCACCGAGGCAGCGCTGAGCAAGGTGGGCACCGTTGACCTGCTGGTAAATAATGCAGCTGTGGCTGTGCTACAACCCTTCCTGGAGGTGACCAAGGAGGCCTTCGACAGGTAAGGTCTGGCACTGGCACAAAGCTAATCACAGCTCCAGGGGCCTGAGCATATGGTAGGGAATGGAGGGAGGCCGGGCAGTACTAAGGGAGAGACTGGACTCTGCTCTAATAAACACAAAGGCTGCTGGAGACAGACAGCCTGTGGTTCTCTCTGGCTTTCCAGTCCCTGCAGCCGGGGTCAGCACACAGTGTGGACGTGGCCATGTCACACAATAGCCCTCTCTCTTCCTGGTGTAGCGGCCCTGCAGAGCCACTGCCCCCACCCCAGAGTCCTCAGCACAGGGAGTATGTCAAGGACATTTGGGGAGTGCCAGGGCACACTTATGTCACAGCTGTTCTGCAGAACTGAAAGTCAAGGCAACTATCACGGCACTTCTACCCTTTGCCAGGGGCAGAGCTTGCTCATCTGGTTGTAAGAAACTAGGTGATGTTCACTCCTCTCTTTGGCAGGCTGGGAGATCAATAATTCTTTCTGGCAGCTCCCAAAGTACTTTTCTCACTTTGGCACACTGGGTATATCTCCACTGGGAAAATGTATTGGGCACAGGGGTCACTACTGACACAAAGGGGAAAAAACCCTACTGAGTCACCCAGATGCCTCTTAGCACTAGGCTAAGGCAGTATAGTCAGAACCAACCCAGAGGGGAGAGTGCCCCCTACGGTTCAACCACACTATTCCCTACAGCCTCTTTCCCTAGGTCTCCCATTCAAACACCGACCTAGCTCAAACTTGCCTTAAACTGAGTCTCAGCTTAAGATGGCCCAGGTATTGAGAGGAAGGAGGATAGGGGAATTCAAGGAGATCTTACCTGGGTGGGAAATAGAAATTGCTTATTCTTCAGTACATTCAACAGCAAAAAATTGTTCTTCAGAAGATTCTCTCTGTCATCCCTTTTTCAAACTGGGTGTGAGTTCTCGCAGATGTAGAGGTACATTTCCTCCCTTCTTGGAGGAAACACTTTGGTGGGCAGTACCTTATTCCCAAAGTAAAGAAGAAAAGGTTGTGCAAATGGAGCACCCCAAATGATTAATTGATGGCTAATAGCCGGAATATGAAACAGCCAGGCACTTGCTAGTCCAGTCACACCATCTGAGGGCTAAGAGGGTGAAATTCTGGACTGAGGAAGGAGCAACATCTCACTGAGGCAAATACAAGAAAACGCTGTTATTAAATGTTTTGTTGGAGGTTTCTTTGGTATTTTGAAGCCTTGTAAAGGTTTGCAGGTGTGGTGGCGCATGCCTGTAATCCCAGCTACTTGGGAGGCTGAGGCTGGTGGTTCGCTTGAGCTCAGGGGTTCTGGGCTGCAGTGCGCTGTGCCTGGCCAGCGGGTGGCTGAAGGAATGGCTAAAACAACACGAACAATGTGCTGTGTTCAGCGTAGGCGCTGACTCCGTGGGTGCTCCGGGACTGGAGCACCCACAGGGAAAAATTAGTGGGTGCTCTGCACCCACTGGCAGCCAAGCTCCCCAGCTCACCTCCACCTCCTCCCCTGAGCACGCCGCGTCCCCGCTCCTCCTCCTACCTCCCAGTGCTTGCCGCCGCCAAACAGCTGTAGCAAGCTCCAGGAAGGAGTGGGAACGTGGCGTGCTGAGGGGAAGCGGTGGGAAAGAGACGTGGCTGGGGATTTGGGGAAGAAGTCGGAATAGGGGCGGGGACTTTGGGGAAGGGGTTGGAATGGGGGCGGGGCCAGGGGCAGAGGCGGGTCGAGCACCCACCAGCACCATTAGAAGTCAGCGCCTGTAGGATCAGTACTCTCTCTGTGACGGCTGATAGATCGATTGGACAAGGTAAAGATTTGACTGGGCTAGGAGAGGCCACTGGCTGAGACGCTTTTAAATTTTAATAAATGTACTAGGTTAGAAGAGGGTCCCATAGGAAACAACTCCAGGAAGTCCTGGTTATGCTCTTTTCTCTGCTATGGGGGGGAGGTGCCAACTAAACAGCTTCTTTCATCTCCTGTGAATGGTCATTGCTAGGTGTATGGCATGTAGGGGCTCTGTAACGCTAACGGGTTGTGTTTAGATAAGAAGACTAGTTCCATGGGGCGAATTTCTCTAGCCAGTTGGACTGGAGTTTACACCCAGTTCCTTTCACAGACTGATCAGTGTTTGAGGCACTGGCAGCACCCAGCCTCCTATTTCCACCACCCCTCCAGGGCTGCCGCTAGGTTGTGATTTTCTTTTTCTCTGACTTGGGACAATTTTTTTTACAGGTCTTTCGATGTGAATCTTCGGGCCGTGTTTCATGTTTCCCAGGTGAGAAGGGACTGTGAATTGGAGTGGGATGGAGCCAGGGACAAGCTGATGAGTTTCAGCTTCCCTGAAGCCATGTGTGCAATGGAAATAAAAGTCTTCATTGGGAGCTGTGCTGCATCTCTGCTCCTTGTGGGGATCCAAAAGAGACTGACCTTGTTTGCGTATGTTGAACAGGCTGTGCTTGGTATAGCTGATCCTGCAGCACCCCCTAGTTCTGACCATGTCTCTTAGTTCAGAGCTGGGAGACAACTGGGGTTACTGCTCTGGCAAGCTCTTCTAATCCCCAAGAAGGCACCAACAGCCTGGGTTGGAAGAGTCCCCCCCACTTGTTCTCTTGTGCTGTGTTTCAGATCATTTCCCGGCAGATGATTGCACGGGGGGTGCAAGGAGCGATAGTGAACGTCTCGAGCCAGGCATCTCAGCGGGCTCTACGGGATCATGCTGTCTACTGTGAGTGTCTCAGCTTCAGCACGCTCCATACCTGCCCATTAATCCATTCATGACCTGTGGTAGCTGGAACCCACAAGCACAGGGACCTGGGTTTGGATGCAGTGAATATGTTGACCTAGTTCAGGCCACAAATATGTGTGACCCAGGCCAGGTGCTGTGCACTCAGCTTCTTCCTTCTGTTGGGTTTTATTGAAGGTTCTACAAAAAGTGCCTTAGATATGCTGACCAAGGTGATGGCTCTGGAGTTGGGACCCCACAAGGTAAGACCCAGTCTATGCAAGAGAGCAGGGAAGGGGCAATCTCTGAGATGGGGTGGGGGTGAGCAAGTGGAGGCAGTTTCTCTCAGGGTAGTTCAGTTACCTAATGTACTGTTGTTGGTGACAGATCCGGGTGAACAGCGTGAACCCCACTGTGGTTCTGACCGACATGGGGCGAATTAACTGGAGTGAGCCTCAGAAAGCTGCTGCCATGATCAGTCGAATTCCTCTGGGGAAGTTTGCAGGTCAGTGGAGGGGATTTGCTGCTGGGGCTGGCTCCATATTCAGCTCATCTGCACCCTTAGTGCTTCCTTCTAATTGGCTGCTCAGCCATGTGTATCTGCCTCTCTCTGGCTCATGCCCTCCAGGCCCAGGAACAGCAACGATACAGTTCTGCTCAAAGTTTGTCAGAGTCCTTGAAGCAGCTGCAGTGTTTCCACTTGGAGCAAGCAAGAACCAGTCAAGGTTCTCCCCTCCTCCAAAACCTTCCTAATGTGGGTTTGTTTTAGGGTGGGCGGGGAACATTTTTACCCTCCTCACCAGCAATAGGATTGAGCACTGGAGGGTAACAACACTCGATGCTATGACCCTGTCATCAGCCAACCATCCATCCTGGGAACACAGCAAGGGCTTCTGAATGCCAAGGGACTGGCCACACTGTCTCATTCACTGCACCAGACACAGCCCAGTGCAGGGAGGGGGAAATCTCTCCCCTCTCAGTTATGTCTCCTTATTGGCCAAGAGGACACAGCTGCAAGGCGGAATGATGGCAGACTCTTGGAAGTGTGTAGGTTTCTTTTCCTGCTGCTAGTGCAATTTGTGGGGTGACTCAGCTGTTGCCCTCTCTCTGTGTCCTATTCCAGAGGTAGATGATGTGGTGAACAGCATCCTCTTCCTGCTGAGTGACAAGAGCGCTATGACAACAGGTGTCTCACTGCTGGTTGATGGGGGTTTTCTCGTCTCCTAAGATGATACATATGCGTTGGCACCGCAAGGAGAGAATCATTCCTTAGTTTTCACGCTATTGTTACTAAGTGATTCTAAACATGATGAAGAGACAGTGAGTGACTCAGATCACAAGCCGTGAGGGGAGGGGTAGATGGATATTAGCAGGGTTGGGACATGTCAGAAAAATGTGGCAGGTCATTCCACTGTTGGAAGCATGGCTGTTCCCTCAGAAAAGCTGTGCTCTCTGCTCCGAACAAAGCCTCCACACTCCTTCATGGAGAATGTTTATTGTACCAAAATAAGAGGTGTTTATCTTGTCACTCTACATGATAATTAGAAACAGGACCTGTCTTTGTTCTGACCCTCTCCCCCCAAAACCCTTCAGAAGCTCTCCCTGCTCCATCCAAACCGATAAAGCCCATCACCATACTCCCAGCAGGAAAGGGAGGGAGTAGCTACCAGACTCCTCACTGCCTCTTTTATGGCTTTTGATAGAAAAAAGAGGCAACAACCTCAGCCCTGCTCTGCAGAGACTGGATGGGGGAGGAGAGGCCCCCTGCTAAACATCCTTCTGCCATGCCTGATGGGCAGGGAACAGCGCCCAAGGTAGTGCCCTAAAAGGCACTAAGTGCACAGGACTGTTTCACTCACTGAGCTTGACTAGTGATTAGTACTCAATAAAGCTAATAGTTATTTCTTCAGTCTCTGTCTTCAGTTTATTTTCACCACTCCTGGAGTTAGTTATTTGACTCCCATAAGCCTCTGGCACATCTCCTTAGAGCACGGGTTAGTTAAGTATCACCAGCAATATGCTGGGGTGAGGAGACCCCGCTACCCTTCCAGCTGGTCTTGTCATTCACAAACTATCACACAATGGTCCCTACCCACCCCCTTAGGGATTCTCCCCACCTGTCTCCCCCTGTGTGTTGCAAGCAGAGGTGTTTCCATCACAGAATGGGTGTCTTAGCCTCTTCAACTTGAAGTTAAGGAGAACTGCACCTCACTGTCTCAGGGAGCTACCCTGCCACTCCCCCTGCTCCTCCCCTAGGGGCTGCACAGCATCCACCTAACCTCCCGCCCCCACTGCCCCTTCACATCAACACTGACGTTAAATCAAAGAGACATTTAAAAAACACTGACTTCGTACATGATGAAGGGCCCCACACATCACAGCCCCCTCCAGAAGAACCCAGCGAACACTCAATCTGTTGGAGGAGGATGACGAACATGCTGAGTTAGCACCTTGCCAACATCCTCAGAACACAGTGCACTTCTTGCCAGGCTTCTTCACAGGTGGGGGGCACAACACAGCACGGATAGCTTCGTCAAACACTGTCTTCAAGCCCCGCTGTGTCAGGGCTGAGCACTCAAGATACTTCACTGACCCTGTGGGAAGAGAGATCTGTCTCAACCACTCCAAACCTAGCAAGACCTGGCTTAGACTGTAAATTCTTTGGAGCAGGGACTGTCTTTGTTCTGTATTTCTACAGTGCCTAGCACAGGAGTGTCCTGGTCCACAACTAGGGCTCCCAGGTGTTACGATAAAAATTCCCCCCTTGGAAATAACAAGCCAGGCCCAGTGAGGGGCTCCACCTCTCGCCAGAATAGGTACCCAAGACTTACCAATCTCCCGTGCCATGGCCAGGCCCTGGGGGTAGGTGATGGGGGCCAGTTTCTTATCACGCAGCCTTTCAATGGTGTCCTTGTCATCCCTCAAGTCCAGCTTGGTGCCCACCAGGATGATGGGCGTATTAGGGCAGTGGTGCCGGACCTCCGGGTACCACTAAAACAGAGTAGTTCACTGAGAACTGGCAGAGACAGTAGGGGAAGGAATCTTGCAGCATAATTAACCAATTGCTCGTTTATTAGGTATATAGTGTCCCAGGGCACCTGAAATACTAGTAACAGCACAGAAGACAGTTTTATATGTAGCTCTTAAACCATTTTATAAAGAGAAGTCAATACAACTGGGGAAACTGAGGCACAGAGGGAAAGCTGCACAGCAAGTCAGTGACACAGCTGGGGATAGTAGACAGGTCTCCTGCCCCATTTGCTGTACCATGTTGCCTCCCTTTGCCCCATGTTTGTTTCTAGGACACTCTCTCTGCTTTATCTAAATCTCAGATTTCAGAAGGCAGGGACATTGCCAAAGAAAGAGTGGCTGATGCGGCTCAGGCCCCTCCTCCACTCTGCAGGCTGCAGCTGCCTCCTCTCTGGTTTTCCTAGGAGGGCTTGAGAAAACTCCATTCTAGAGATTTCGGCTTTGTCTCCGAGGGGCAGGGACTGTTGCTTATGCACATCCAACTATGCTGACCTTGGGCTCCCCACACTCTACGCTTGTGCCAAGCCCCAGTGCTGCCAGTGACAAGATTACATGGTACAGCAGTGGGTTTGTCTGTCCCTCATGGGGGGAAGGGACCTTGCCATTCCTCCTCCCTCCCCAAAAAGAAGAAAGCGAGTTACCTTGGCTCGGACATTCTCAAATGAGGCCGGACTCACCAGGGAGAAGCAGATCAAGAAGACATCCTGTGAGGGGACAATAGCATTAGCCACTAGGAAAGGATCCAACAGCAATAGCCAAGGACTGGTGGGGCATCAGTCAGGGACGGTTAGCCCCTCCCCTTGCAGAGCACTTGAGAGGAGTAAGGAAAACCCTCCATTGAAAGATGAAAAATAAATGACATTTCTGTGGGGGCAGCTCCTCAGCTACCAATCAAAGAGCACCATGCTGTACTCACTCTCTCTCTCCCAAGTGACCTCCAGCACATTAGTGGTCTGCAAATGCCCCAAAACAAACTAGGCTTTTGCACTTCAAACGGCCCCCGGAAAGCAGCTGGAACCACCTGGATGGTCTGCGGGGGGAAAGAGACACCTGTTCTCCTTACCCTACAGGACCTCGGGGTAGCATCTCCAGTGATGCAAACACAAACTCCCAGCTTCAGAAACTGGGAACCTGTCAAAGGGCTGGTCCACACTAGGGGCGGGATCGAACTAACGCGACTTACCTCGCGTCCGCGCGGCGCCGCGATCGGGGTTCGCGGCTGGTACTTCGAACGCCGGTCCTCCGCTCGCCCTGCAGGAGTACCGGAGTTCGAAGTAGCGCGTTCGGGGATCGATTTATCGCGTCCAGACAAGACGCGATAATTCGATCCCCGATACTTCGATGGCTACCCGCCGATCCGGGCGGGTAGTCTGGACGGGGCCAAAGAGAAGCAAAGGGCTGTACCCAGAGACCACCCTGCCCACATTGTAGGGAGCAGAACGAGGCCAGCCCAGGCTGTTCACTCACTGTCTGAGGGTAGGAGAGGGGCCGCAGTCGGTCATAGTCCTCTTGCCCTGCTGTATCCCAGAGACCCAGGTTCACTGGCTTCCCATCCACCATGACATTGGCAGAGTAATTATCAAACCTGCCACAGGAAGAATCCATGTTAGTGACAACGAGGGGACCCGTTACAGGAACACAATCTCAGGGTGGGGTAGAAAGGAATCATCCAGTGCTTAATTTGTAATGAAAGAAGTGCTGGGGCTCAAGCAATTTTTTTACATTCGTAATTGATTCAGCAAGCCCAGAGGTGCCGGGGCTCTGAACCCCCAGGCCCAGAGGTGCCGGGGCTCTGAACCCCCAGGCCCGGAGGTGCCGGGCTCTGAACTGCCAGGCCCAGAGGTGCCGGGGCTCTGAACCACCGGGCCCCGAGGTGCCGGGGCTCTGAACCCCCAGGCCCAGAGGTGCCAGGGCTCTGAACCCCCAGGCCCGGAGGTGCCGGGGCTCTGAACCCCCAGGCCCAGAGGTGCCGGGGCTCTGAACCCCCAGGCCCGGAGGTGCCGGGGCTCTGAACCACCGGGCCCCGAGGTGCCGGGGCTCTGAACTGCCAAGCCCAGAGGTGCTGGGGCTCAGCCCTGGCACAAAATAAGCACTGGAATCATCACATGATCATAATTCTCCCCGCACACGCGCGCACACACACACACACGCCTCTTAACAACTGTGCACAGAGCACAGTGCCAATACTCACACAGTGGGGATATACTCTCCAGGGAAGGCATTAGTGGTGTAACTGATCAGCAGGCAGGTCTTCCCCACAGCCCTGCAGAGGGGGAAAGGGCAGAGCATGATGCGGCGGAATGGGAGAGTCCACAGGAGAAAAGGGTAGAAGCAGCAAGTTGGAGCTTTAGTCAGTGAAAAGGCAGAGGTGTGCCACCCAGAATCTCCAGCACTCTAGGGGTCCGGGACCCGGCCTCAACACACCAAGTGCTGTGTCCTAGCACACATCTGACCATGCTCCAACACTGAGCCATTCCTGACTAGAGCACCACTTTCAAAGATTGCTACCCCTCGCTCAAACTTGTTTATTGGCATGATCAGTGACATGTGCTGACACACTGCAAAGGCACCAGCCTCCAAGGCCCTGGTCCAAGCAGCTACAGCATCACAGGCCCCAACCAGAATGGGGCTTTAAATCATGCGACTTCCCATTACTGCCTTCCTCGACAAAACACTTCGCGCTGGCCAAGGGTCAACTTTTCCTTGTTGCTCCTTTATGGAAAGCATTTCTGATAAGTCAAGGCAGGCGTGCTGGAAGAATGTGTATAGTGGGGGAGCTGAGAGCCATTGAACCAAACTGTAAACCCTGCATATAATGGAAACCACTTCAAGCCAGGGGGTACAGCAGCACCCCCACCACCCCTAATTCCCTAGTCAAGGGAATCGCTTTCTCGTCCCAGTGATTTGAACACTGAAGCAGAACGGCTCTCCCCATCATAGGGATGAAATATGGGCATTATTGTATCAGATAAGACCAAGGTCCAGGGGACAAAGATTTGACCAGGGAGTCAGGAGGCCCTGGTTATCTTCTTGGCTGCTGTGGACAAGTCACTTCCCCTCTCTTGGCCTGTTTCCCTGCCAACTCTCTGTATGTCTTGTCATTTAGACTGTCAACTCTCTGGGGCACAGCTTCCCACCTACTATATATTTGTACAATGGTTGGGGCCCCTGGGAGTTATTGTACTACAAGTACCAACAATAAGAATCCAGCCCCATCTCCTGTCTCCAGCAGTGGCCAGTACCAGTTGCTTCAGAGGAAGGTGCTAAATTATATTATTTTGACTAACGGCTGCTGGGGGGTAGGGACATGAAGTAAATGACAACCCCAAAGAACTCAGCCGCTCATTTTTATGGCCTTTCTCAGACCATCTCACCCCAATTTCTACAGAGTTAGGGTGCCCAGAACTGACTCCAGATGTTCTTCTTCAGGCCTGCCTAGCGCTTTGTCCGCCCCAGATCCCTTCCATTGTTTACAGCCACGTGAATTTGGCCAGTCTTCCTGCATTTTGCATTTCATGCTGTGGCATGATATGCTCAGATGCCAGGTCATCCACATAATTCGAATCTTGTTGTTGAGGCTACTCCATTGGTGCTAGTGTTGCTGACAGGATGAGGTGCAAAGCACCAGGGTGAGTCAGCATGGGGGTACCCCAAGGGTGGGCTACAGAGATGGCACCAGGATGAGCTGGAGGGGTGTCCAATGGGTCGACATACAGCGATGGCACCAGCATGAGACAGGGCTGAGTGGGGGTGTCCAATGGGACGAGATAAAGACACAACACAAGGGTGAGTCAGGGGGATGGTCTGAGATATGGAGCTGGCACCAGGGTAAGCCGGGGTGGAGGAGGGAGGGCACAACAGGAGAAGGAGAAGGCACTGGGATGAGCTAGGGGTAGGGCAGGGCAGGCTGGGATATAGAGGTGGCACCAGGGTGAGGCGGATCCTATGGGATGGATACGGGGCCAGCACAGGAGTGAGCCAAGAGGGAGGGAGGTATCTGCTGGAATAGGATAAGGAGACGGAACAGGGGTGGGTAGCAGACCAGTCCCCGAATTCTCCCTTCACGGCCAATGAGATTTAACCAATTTCCTGAGGCTGCATCAAAATGGGGGAGATGGCCAGGGGGCCTGCACAGCTGGAAGGATACCGTGGCCTGGGGGGAGGGGCATGGCAGGGAGGGGGCACACTGCTGAGAGGGGGACACCCATGGCTATGGGGGACGCGCTGCTGAGGGGGGAAGAAACACCACCGGGGTGGGTGCACTGCTGGGGCGAGGAAGACACGGGGCTGGGGGGGGGGAGGGGCGTTGCAGGGGAGGGAGATACAGGGCCAGGAGGCGCTGTATCTGGGGGGGAGACACAAGGCTGGGAGGCACTGCGGGGGGGGGGACACAGGACCGGGGGGGGGGCGCTGCGGGGGGGGGGGAGACACAGGACCGGGGGAAGCTGCGGGGGGGGGGAGGGCGCTGCGGGGGGAGACACGGGACGGGGGGGGCGCTGCGGGAGGGGGGGAGACACAGGACCGGGGGGAGCTGCGGGGGGGGAGGGCGCTGCGGGGGGAGACACAGGACCGGGGGGGGGGGCGCTGCGGGAGGGGGAGGCCGGGGGGGCTGCGGCCGTTCAGCAGACATCGCGGGCGCGGCGCTGCCGGGGACGAACCCGGGGGGTTTTGGTCTTTCAGGCCCGCCCCGCCCCCTCGGCCTCGGCCCCGGGTCTCGCTCTCCGGCCCCGCGGGTCCGTCCCTCCCGGGGCCCGGCGCTCACCCGTCTCCCACCACCACACACTTGATCGCCTGCATCTGCCCCGGGATGGCGGCGCCTCTGCGATTCCGCCGCAGTGACGGGCCGGCGCCGGGCGGGGCGACGAGCCGAGCGGAGCCGAGCCCCGGCGGGGGGAGCCGAAGCAGGGGCGGCTGCAGCCTCCGCCCCCAGTGCCCCCCCCCCCGCGCTAGGGTCTCCCCGGCCGCCCCCAGCCCCGCCCCCAGCACCATGGGCCCCGCTCCCCCCCCCCCCCGTGCTCGGGTCTCCCCGGCCGCCCCCAGCACCATGGGCCCAGCCCCGCCCCCAGTGCTCGGGTCTCCCCAGCTGTCCCCAGTGCCCAGGGTAGCTCCAGCCCGGAGGGACCAGCGCGGCTCTGGTCCCCGTGCGCTGAACACGGGGCGGGGGGGACACCCCCCCCCAGGGGCACTCACCCTCCATCATGTGGCAATGAGTTCCACAGGCCAAAGGTACTGTGTGTACATACAAAAAACCTGCACCAGGGACTGTTGGGCAGGGCCAGCTTTAGGCCGATTCCCCGGAATCAGGCCCCGTGCCTAAGAGGGCCCGCGCCTTAGGCGCCTTTTTAATTTACTTTACTCACCCGGCAGCAGTCCGCACCGGGTCTTCGGCAGCATTTTGAGGGGTGGGTGGGTGTGTCCCCTTCAGTGCCGCAGAAGACCCGGAGCCGAGTGAAGGACCCCTCGCTGCCAAAGTGCCACCGAAGACCCGGACCGCCGCCGGGTATTCGAATCGGGCCCCGCAGGTCCTAACGGCAGCCCTGGTGTTGGGACATCAGCCCAAACCTCCAGCGCCAGAAAAATCCCTCCCCAGTTAGGTGCACACAGGCTCCTTGGGCCTGAAAACATCTCACAAACCCCAGGGCAGGAAGTCAAGGCCTATGGGGGGAGGAGGGACATGCACTAGCTCCTGTGGATATTGGAGGGGTGGGGATGGGGATGTGCAACCATGCTAGGGCCAAACTCAAGCCAGTCAGGGAAGTTCAGGCGCTAACACAGAACCAGGCCTCAGTCAACCAGTGAAAGTGGATCCTTTCAGAATCCGTGCAAACTCTACCTCTGGGCCTTCCTGGATCAGGAACTGGGGTTGGCTCAAGGGGAGGTAGAGCGACCAGTACCTCCTCAGCACCCCGAGGGGTGGGGCAACTGGCAGACGCCTCCAGCACCCACCCTTCAGAGGTCGCCAAATAGGAACTTTTGGATTGGGTGCCCTGGGCCTCGTGGTACGCCCCTGGGGTCCAAAATGGCCACTGCGTTAGTCCCTGCCACTGTGAGGGCCATGGCCCTGCCCCCTCCTCAGGCCTTCCATGGCTCGACCAGTGCCGGCCCCCCTCTGAGTATCTAGACCCCATCTGTGAGTCTGAAGACCGGGACCAGGACCACTATGGCCAGGGCAGTGCTGCGCAGAGCTGGACTAGGGAGTGGTGCCACGATGCTGGGGAGCGGTGTCGCAAGGCTGGGGTGTGGTGCCATGATCTGGAGCAGTACCAAGATCGGGATCTGTGTGGGGACGCTGACTGGTGCAGGAATGACTGGTGCCAGGAGCGGGACCTGCTGCGCAACGGGGATCGGCGTGAGGATCGACGGTGCAATCGGGAGCTCTGGCCTGACCTGGAGCAGTGCCGCAAGTGCGACCGGTGCCTTGATTCTACCGATGGTGCTGAGTGACGGAACATCGCCAGTTTGCCTCGAGAAGGGGGGCATGATCAAATAAGTTTGAGAATCGCTGCTCTACACAGGCATGAGAGAGCAATACAAGAGATCACTTTGTTAGGAGGCTAGTGGCCTGAGGCCAGGATACGAGAACCATTCACACAGGATTTTGAAAGAGAAAGTCAGAATGTAGAGGCTGGATTAGTTTTGCCCTGTCCCTTAGCCCCAACACTCCAGTCCTCTCCAATACACCAATCCCCTCAAGGTTTCCATTGCCCACCAGTCACTTCTTCTAGTAATTTAGGACAAACAGATAATGAAGAGAAAGTTACCTCTGGGAGGAGAGTGTAGGGGTGTTGCATCGCAGCTGGCCTGCTTCCTTCTCTGTTTTGCTACTAATGGCCTCAAGGGTCAGGAAACCTTAAAAGATAGTAACAATGTAACCTCCACTATGGAGCTGCTACTGCAGTTTCCCCCTAATGTGCATGGCTGGAGAAGTTCCAGCCATCTTGTGCTCAGCAGCGAAGATGCAGGAGTGAGAATCGGCCACAGATGAAACTTTTAGATTCCTCTAAATCCAACAATATTCTGCCAAGAACTTAGGGTACATCTGCACTTCAATAAAAAACCCACGGCACCGAGTTTCAGAGCCCAGGTCAATTGACTTGGGCTCACGGGGCTTGGGCTGTGAGGCTAAAAACTACAGTGTAGACATTCGGGTTCATGCTGGAGCCTGGGCTCTGAACCCCACCCCAGGGTTTCACAACCCAGGTGGCAGCCGGAACCTGAGCATCTACACTGAAATGTTTAACCTCGCAGCCAGAGTCCCATGAGCCCAAGTCAGCTGAGCTGGGCCAGCCGTGGCCATGGGTCTTTTATTACAGAGTAGACATACCCTGAGAAGCATCATGTGGGGAGGCCACCCCCAATACAAAGGGCTTCTCCTTTAATCTGCCCATCTACCAGAACTCTCAGAAACCAGTTTTTCCATTTTGAGCAGCTGAGGCTCTGGCCTCTCACTCAATTACAGCTACTGTACAGCTGCAGTCCATGGGCCTCAAGGAAAGACTTAGAGCTGAGCAACCACCCTGGGGGTTCGATTCCAGACCCCTTCTGTTTTTAGCTGTGCTCAAAATCTCTGTAACCTCTAGATGCCCTCAGCTAGTTCTCCATACAGCTGCCCCCTGTTTACTGGCCAGCCCCAGAGGGTCTCCCTGCAGAAAGCACATCACAGAGATCAACACAACAGTTAAAAACAAACATTAGGGTTCCCAAATTTGTTAAAGCATGCAACTGATGATTGCTCAGTATTATAACAAAATGCAAAAGCTCTTTATTTTAAAATAAACCCTGCGAAACAAACCATGAAAACAAATCAACCCCTAGGCCCAGAGAGGGCACATATTTCACTTTCATCTTTGTTTAAAAAATGTGCATTCAAATTAATATAAAATCATTCGCCATCTCCCACACATTATTTTCTGAAATTCTATAGCCAGGGAAAGAGAACAACTCTCACCCTCTCCACCAGTTCAAAGCCAAGGACATAGACACTGTACAGGTCAGGGACCTTGGGGAGCCAGTAGATCATTCTTTGCAGCTTGTCACTTTAGTAGGATCCAGTGTGACTCTCCCCCCAACGTGGAATTAAATGCTGTTCTCTGCCACTGTCTTGTTAAAGAGGCTCCAGTTTAGGGCAGTGGTTCATACTGAGCAAGGACAGGATCTTCCCTACTTTTCAATATCAACTAGGACTGTAGAGGCTTCAGCCATAGCTAACAATTCATTATCCAGCCTGGTTCTGCAGTCACCTGCCAGCATAGCTGATTTTATTTATTACAAGTATGTCTGTGTTACCCATCACCATAGTATCTGGGCTCACTGTACTTTTCCTAGAGTGACCCAGATGGCTCCCAAGCATGGGAGCTGTTTTTGATAGTTCCCCTGTCGAGTGTTGACAAGACTTTCTTTGTGAACAGCCATGGCATCCAAATCAGTGCTGCAGGGTGACACCTCTCTCCCAGGATCCTACAACATGGTTAGTATCAGTGTGTGGGGCAGACAGAGATAGACTTATGTTGTGTGACAGGACATAAAAACAGTTTCAAAGGCTGTTACAAGCTCTAGTGTGGACACGGCCTAACACGGTGAAGTGGGAGAACTCAGTCCAGGCTATCCCGACCCCAGCTTGGCTAGTTGCTTTCTTCAGACCTCATTTCTGTCAGCAGCAGAATTTTTGAATGGCCTGAGGGATTCTGTGTCTGTGACCCTCTTGTGCTTCAGAGAGGAGTAACACCACTCTCCTGAGAAACCAGGCCGGCTCCGGAAGAAGGAGCTGCACACAGATCACGCCCCCCTATTCCTGACAGCAGGCACCTTGGATTCCTTAGGGGACACTCATTTCC
Source organism: Platysternon megacephalum (assembly GCA_003942145.1). Lineage (NCBI taxonomy): Eukaryota > Metazoa > Chordata > Testudines > Platysternidae > Platysternon > Platysternon megacephalum. The sequence continues at coordinate 5,568,046 of QXTE01000107.1, read as the reverse complement.
TAGGGCTGAGGGCTCCAAGGGCGGAGCCCTGCACATAGGCCATGATGGCGTTTTGCAGGAAACTAGCTCGTTGGGCCTCCTCTTCCCTCATCCTGGAGATCTCAGCCTCTTTCATCCTCAGCTTCTCCTGGAGAGTAGAGATTTCACTCTCTTTATCCAGCAGGGCCTCCCGGTGGTTACTTGATAACACTGTGCAAGAAGAACCATGTTAGCATAGGGAGTGGGTGTCTCCTTTGGCTCATGGGGTCAGTACCAGGGAATAACCTGATGTAGTGGGAGTGTGCCTTGGAGGCAGAGTGGTAACAGACACACACAGCACAGACTGCTGGAGGCCTTTCCCTCTAGCTTTACCTAGTGGGCCCAACAAGACACTGATGGGGGGGATGCACATTTGTGTGCAGGTGTGGCATCATGCTCACAGGACTGAGGGTCAAGAGACCTGGGTTCTATCCCCCCACCCCCACTGTGTAAACTTGAGTAGGGCACTTCACTTCTGAGCCTCAGCCTCCCATCTGTAAAATGGGGATAAGAATCCTGAGGCACTTCCAGGGGCTCCTGTGCAGTTTAATTCATCGCTGTCTGTAGAGCAACTGGAAGGGAGGAAAGGAATACGAGGTGGTATTGTCAAGGGTAGTAGCCGGTAGCATTCGGCCCCAGACTCTCTAGACCATGGGGGCGGGACTAGTGATGACATGACACCTCATACTACTCCCTGCAGTCTGTAAGGAAGGTGCTGTACATAGTCCCCCAACGCCCACGTCCATCACCTTTCAATTGCCTCTCCAGGGCAGCAATCTTCTCTTTCAGCCCTTCCTGTGCTGTCCTTTCAGCCTGCAGGTGTCCAATCTGCTCCTGCAGCTCAACTCTCACTTTGTTCACCTCAGCCACCTTCTCCTGCTCCTTGCCACTCAGGTCCTAGCATACACAGGACATGAGAGACCAGCAACCGCAGCATACAGCTGTGCATCAATGACTAGAATTCCCCCTGCCCTAGTACCTGTTGTAGTTCCTCCACGCGCCTCTTGAGCCCTTCGGTTTGCAGGGTCAGCTGGCTGACCTTGGCCTGTGCCTCTCCCACTGCCTGCTTCTGCTGAAGGCAGTAGTTCTGAGCTTCATCACGTGACTGTGTCATCAGCCGTAGCTTCTCTTCCAAGTGATCCAGGTGCTGTTGCTGTAAAACACAAGCATGTAGCTCCTCTGCCTCCTGTAAGAGGATTCTCTCCAGCCCAGGGTCACGAGCAGGGACTGGCCTAGCAAGTCTTTGGATGGGAAGCGGAAATTCTGCAGTGTGTGGTGGCAGGTAGTCACCAAGGGACACGCCTCCCTTGAATTGAACAGGGACCAGTGCCTCTTTCTGATGATGGAGACAATGTTCTGGTGGAAGGGCTGATTTTTGGAGGAGATGTAAAAGCAAGGCCCTAACCACCCACTGAAGATCCCAATGGGCATTTCACAGGGGTAGGGCCATTAACGCCAGAGTCCTGGACAAGCCTCAGTTCTGGTATTTACATCCTCCCGCCTGGGTTCATTTCAGTTTGACACAGCATTCTTCCTCACTTCCTGTCCTAAATGGCTGGGCAGCATTGCCATATCTGGTTATTCAGCTGCTGCATCCCACTTCAGACATCACTGCACTTGTGCAGTGGTGAAGTGTGAGGGTGTGTGTGTATTTATAAGCTCATAAAGCATTTTAGCTTGGGATGTAAGGTGCTAGAAGAGGTCTGGATCTTGAGGAAGACTCCTCACATGCCACACAAGGGGAACCCCCACCCTGTGTGCTGGTCTCACTGCAGTTTCCACGGGCTTCAAGTCTAGAAAGTAACATTTCTTGTCCAACAGCAATAGCCATATGGGAAAAATTCTACCGAGCCTAGAGAACTGCAGCAGCACATGAAGTCTGCTGATACATAGCAGCAGAGGGATCCACTTGTCTGCCAGGACCATGAGCATAAGCAGTTAGAATGACACCCTAACTACTAATTCTGTATGTAACAATCTGGAAGGTGCTGGGCTGCTGGGGACAGGGGTGATGGTTTTGAGACACCTTGGTATGGAAAGTGCTGATATAGCTTGATGCAGCTATCTCAGGGTTACTCCCCCTCATGAGTCAGTCAATACTTAGGATAACAAGACGAAGAAGAACAAGTTACTGATCAGTTATCGGAGAAAGACACATGCTGGAAAGACAAATCCGCTCCCACCTCCACAGACAGGCCCAGCAGCTGGGTCACGGTCTTACCTCTTCCAGCCTGGCCTGGCCCCGGACTTTGATTAACTCCTCCTCTGCCTGACCTCGCTCAGCAAATGCCGCTGCTTTGACTCGGCTCAGCTCCTATCACAAACACACAGGACACACACATTCCAGCAGTGTTACCATGAAGCTTCAGGCCACGGATGGGACAGGGCTAAAAGTGATGCAGCCACCTCCTTTCCCTTAGGGGCAAGGAACAAAAGGCTTTCCCCGCCCTGCGGCTGCCTGGGTCAGTCATTTGATTCACAAATCAAGCTTCAGGTGCAGGTGGGAATGCACCAGACACAGTTCCAGGGCCAGGGAGCCACAGCCAGGAGGGGCACGGGGGCTGAAAAACCTGTTCTCCATGGGCCTTAGCCCATAGGCAAATACATCACTGCTGCAGGCAACGTTTAATTCCCCTGACTGCGTGCCCAAGCCCTGCTATCTTACCCAGTTTCTGATCCAGGACTGTGTTTGACCTCGCTTCACCACTATCCAGTAGAAAGAGTTTTTGTTTAAATAGGAAATCAAATCAACAGATGCCTCAGTTCCCTTGTCTTCTCATCTCTTCCCCAGCCCTCACACCCCACAGCACACAGGGAGTCTCACAGGCCAGCAGTGGGAAATTTTGTAGAAGCCCCTTGTTAAAATATTGGCAGCACATTCCTGCCACTGCAACTCCACCACAGCCAATGACTCCCAGACACACAGGCACCCGGACCACTCGCTCTCACCTCCTCCAGCCCAATCCGGATGGCTTCCAGCCTCTGGATTCTCTCCTGCATGGAGCGCTCACTTGCCTCCATGTGATGTGTCATGTGATCCACCTGCAAAGCAGCAGGAGCCATTCCAGTGGGTTTCTGGCACCTTATTATTCCTGAGATACAGCAGTCACCCAGCATTGGGAATAGCACACTCCCCTCTAGCCAGCTACTGGCAAGAGAAAACAAAGCTTCCTCCTTCCCCAACACAACTCTTCTGTGAGGCTCCAACCCAACTGAGCAGCAATGCCTTTCAATAGGAAGCCAGAGCTTTGCATACAAATTCCCCCACATTTTTGGAGAAAAGGGGTTGGAGTCAACTCCCAGGAGCTCAGGCCACCTTGTAGTTTGGTCTTGGACCGAAGCCAAACACTGGGAAAGGCCCAGGCTCCAGTTGGGATGTGGGATGAGGTCTTCCTGAAACAGATCTCTCACAAGATTTCCACACGCACCCAAGAACAGTTTGGGAGGTTTTGGTTTTGACAGTTTTGAGAGACCCAAATCCAATCGAGATCTGATCACAGCCTCCTCATCACTGCCTGTGCCAGTGGAGAATCAGTCCCCAAATCCCAGGGAGGAACTGCTAATAGAGCTGGGACTCAAAGCACCCTGTATTTGCACTATACACACTACTGCAATAATCTTGGTCCAAAATATATTTTGTGAAGCATCATCTGAAAACAAATAACTCACTAGTCAATATCATGGTAAAATATATGTAGCAACATTATACATAAAGTTATGAATTCCCCCTGTATGATGTTACTTGTTCAAAACCAGATAGCCCTGCCAGGGCCAAAGTTGTTAAACAGGCCTACCCTAAACAAAGCAATGTGTGCTTACCTCAATTTACATATAGGTAGTAAACAGAACCTTCAAGACAGCATGGGGGGGGGGGGTGTGAGAGAGATTGGTAAAAATGCAAATTGTTTGGTTTCCTGCGTACAGGAGCAGGGTTTTAAAACAAAACAAAACAAAACCAAACCAACAACAACAACAACAAAACATGGGGCCTCCTTCACCACCAGACTGCATGCTGCATGTCGCCTCCTCACCGCTTAAATAAACTTTACTTTGAGGGGTAACCTTCAGAAGAATCCATTTCAAAGGTTCACTGGACTATAAAAGAAAGGGGCAGAAAATTCAAGTTCTCTCTTTCACCCAAGAAGACAAAGAAATCAGCATATTTGGGCCTCTGGAAGAGATCCTGACCGAGGTGGTCAGCCACTGTGGAAGACAGTGGGTGAGAAAAGCTCTTGAACAATGCCTTGAACCAAGCCTTGCTAGATTCCGTTTTAGACTTGTAGATGTGTATTTTCATTTTTATTTTCTTGTAACCATTTCTAACTTTATCTCTTACACTTGAACTCACTTAAAATCCTGTCTTCTTTTGTTAATAAACTTGTTTTACTATTAATCTAAACCAACTGTGTTTGTACTACAGTGAATGTGAACATTGGGTAATTTGGCAAGCTGGTGGGTTTGGTCTCTTCAAAGGAGAAAACGGATCTTATTATTCTTCTGAATGTTCCAGGAGAGGGCTGGACATTTCAGAGCACACAGGTCTGGGGAAGTTCAGGACTGGGGGTGGTGTTGGGGTCACCTGCTAACATTAAACAAGTCTGATAAAGACAAAAGCGTGTCTGTGATAACTGCAGGCAGGCTGCTGGATTCAAAGTGGTTGAATCAGAGCTCCACAGCATATAGAACACCAAGTGCATTCTGGCCGTGTGCATGTCCCAGACAGGGAGCCACAAGTTGCAGAAACATTTTGAGGCACTTAGGTTATATATAATACAACAGTGATACAACCTCTCACTGGTGTGAACTGCACCCTAGAACGTGACAAGAGCCGAGCCCCAATCACTGGCCCTGAATTACACAAATGGGTGTTTGAGACATTTTGTTGTTTGCTCCAGCAAAACAGCTTTTTCAGGATAAAAATGACAACACCACCTGTTCACAGTTACTGCCCTCTGGGGACAGGATCAAAGGACAAATCTCTGACACCCGAGCATGCTCCTGAGGGCTGCAAAACCTTGCTGGATGGCCTAGCAGGAGGGTGCCCTGCAATCTCTCCTGCTAGGCTCAGGCCGGCGGGGAAGAGTTTCTATTTTTATAAATGGCCTTTTGTTCCCATGGATGAGCCAGAGGCTGCTGGATCCTCACCTGACATCAAACAGTCCCAGTAACTAAACCAAAGGGGTCAGTAGCCCAAAGGCCAGTGGGGAGACTTGATTCAGTTCCTGCTGCGGCCCTGTCCTTACCTCTTTCAGTCGAAGGGATTCCACATCTTCCAGGCCCTGTTTAAATCTCTTCTTCTCCATTTCTAGGCGTTCTGGAGGTTAAAGGAGAGCGGATTATCAACCAAGGTCTCGCCCTGGTACTCCACACCCTTCACCTCACACTACATGTCTCACCATAAATCTTTATGCTCGGACTGCAGGGTCTGGCTCCCCAATAACTCAATTCTCTGAGTCCCCCCAGGCCTGGCTGCCCAGCTCCTCCACTCACCCTCTGCCTGCACGGCCCGCAGTTTCAGCTCTGCTGTTGTGTTTGTCAAATCTTGCTTCACCTGGAACAGCTGGTCCTGCTGGGCTTTGCACCGTCTCTCTAGCTCATCCACCTGAATGGAAACCACCACCATGAAGTGAAGACAAACAGAGATTCTGCTTCCACTAGCACTGGGATGGGTGGCTGGCTGTGCATGGCCACTAGCCAGTGGAAGCATAGGAAAGGGTCTGGAAACCTACACACACTTAGCAAAGTGAAAAGCATATTGGGAATTCCTCAGGACCATCCTATGTTTCAGCCTAGGCTTGCTCTCCTACCTGGTTTCTTAGAAGCAAGTTTTTCTCATTGGCAGCAGACAGGTCCCGGAGAAGCTTTGTTTCCCGATCAGCAGCTTCCTGCAAACCGAACCCAGGATTAGGAAAGCCCATCCCAGATCTCCTGAGACCCCACACCTCCATCCAATACCACTTCAAAATAACCCAAGTCCCGAACACCATAACTTTCTCCCACCCACAGTACAGATCATTCTCCAAAGTCACTACTCTGTACTTCACAGTTCATAGCAGTTCATATACGGAACCACCTGACTTCACATCCCATCCAGCATTCCCTGACACCCCAAACCAGAACGCCACTCAGAATCAAATATTGACCAGCCCCGTCCAGCCCACCTGTTTTTGCTGCCGGAGCTCCTTCAACTGGCACTCGGTCATGCTGGCTTGCTCCTGCTTTGTGGCACTCAGCAGCTCTCCCAGGTTGTGCACTTTCTGCTCAGACAGAGCCAATGCAGCTTCAGTCATCTGCAGTCTACACAGCAGAAGGCACAGCTGAGATTTTAATCTTTGTCCCTTCCAAAAATACATCATAGTCCCAATGAATTCTCTACACTGGACAGCACAGGATATGCAGCAAGACCCAACCTCACAGCAACATAGGAAGAGCCAGAGGATCAGCTTGGAGTCCTCCCAGCTCCGTCTCCTGTCTCAGACAATGGTCAGTACCAGCTGCTTCAGAGGAAGGTGCAAGAAACTCTGGAATTTGCAATTACAGAATAACTTGCTCATTGGGGCAGTTCCTTCCTACCCCTCATCAGTTAGTGGTTAGCTCAGATCTTGAAGCACAAGGACTTGTGTCCCCTAAAGTATCTGTATCACATCTAATGTTACTGTGGGTGCTCTCATTATCAAGAGATATTGGATCCTTTCTGGAATCCTACTAAGCTCCTGGCTGTAATGAAAACTTGTGTCAAGAAGTTGAGCAGACTAATTTTACATTGTGTAACAAATATTTGTAATCAGTTATAAATTTGTTGCCTTTCAATTTTGCTCTTGTAAAAAAGGCTGAATAGAAGCATCTGATTGTGATCGCTGAGCTGTTCACTTAGAGAACTTTTCCTTCAGCTGTTACAGTTAATTTATACACCAATAAGGGGTCTGAGTAGCTCCACTTATTCCTTCAATATCCTGCCCCTTATATTGCATTTTTCAACAGTGAATTTAATGTGCCCACTCACCTAGGTGTTGGGTCCCTCTTCACTGTCTGTGAGAATCACACCTCAACACACCCCTGCTCTGCTGGCAGAAGTCTGTAGTATAGAACTGGCCTTAAACACACACAGCAAATGGGCCAACTCCTTCCCACTCTGCAAAGAGAGGCTGCTTGTCCCCAACCCCTGGATGGCCCAGCCCATGTCCTCTCCTCCATACCAGCCCTGCACAGTCCATTTCTTGCCTCCTGCCAGCTCTGCATGGGTCTAGCTTCCCATCTACTTAACCACTCTCCAGTGATACCAGGTCTTGCAGCTCATTTCTCAGCTTCTCCCACAAATGCACAGAATGCCCCTATTGTATCAATCTGTCAGGCCCCAATCCGCCCGCCCTCAAAACCCCGTACACGATCCACTTCCACAGGGATCAATGCTGATGGGAAATTGCCAATTGACAGCAGTGAAGCAGGTGGCCAGTGGGGATCACTGACATAATTGTTGGATTCTCCCATCACTTCGACAGCTGAGAGTTCAGCTGACATTGACTTAAGTTTTGGGCTTATTTGTTTTTATGGCTTCTCATGTGGGAAGCGAGTCCGATCCCCGATTTGCAAATGCAGTTGCATGCCTTGCAAGTGTAGTCGTTGTTGGGCGGATGACTTCAGGCATTGGCCTTATGACGTGCTCTCTTCTCCTGCAGAGACCTCACATGCCACTCCTGCACAGCCTCACCGCACAGACCTCTCCATCTAGGTCTGTCCAGTACAACAAGTTCCCAGGTGCCCTGGAAACTGACATGATTAGTGTCCATTTATCTCTCCAGCCTGCAAACTTCTGGAAGCCCATCCCCACAATGGGCTGCCTTGTCACTGTCCCCCTTGACCCACTCCTAAGCCCACCTGCTCATCTGTTACTTTTTCTAGCGTGCAAGCTCTTTGGGACAGTCGCTGTTTTTACTACATTTGTGCAGCACCCAGTACAACGGGCCCTGATCCTGACTGGGACCTCTAGGTGCTAACAAAATACCGACTGAAATAGTGAGCCAGCTACTCCCTCCTCTCTCCACAGCTCTGATCAGTACAGCCTACTTCTCAGAAAACGGAATGACTGGGCAGATTCTTTCCTCCATACTTGGCTTTTAGTGAATTCATGACAGATTGCCGCTCATTCAGGGCTTCCTGTAACTGGCCAACTCGTGCTGCTGATGTCCTGAATTGGGAAAAGAAAAACATTAATTACCCGAAATGAAGACTTCCATCTCAGACTTCCCTCTGAGAACCCGATCTTTCCCCCTATGCGAGGAGGGAGCCAAGAGATTCACTGACCTGCTGCTCCTGGTTATTTCTTCTCTCTGTTTATCAATAGTGTCCATCAAATCCAGGAACTGAGAATGAGACAAACACCAGTGACACTGTGAACTGCATGAGTTTGTGGCATTTAGACCTGCCTCTCCCTACCCTCCCTTTGGGGCCGCATGGGGAGCAGCACCAGCTGATCTCCTGGAAGAAGCCAAACTGGTGATTTGATCAGTGTCACGACCCAGCTTGACTATGGTCATTGATCAAAGCTAGTGTTCTGTCTCAGAGACTTTGTACCACAGGGAGGGAGAGGATGTGGAAATCACATGTATTAACAACTTCATAAACTGGAAAGTACTGAACTGTCCCAGTAAGAGAAAGAACAGGATGAATGAAAATGAAACCACTGAAATCCTTTGGCTCCCAGAGACAAGTGTTTCAGCCAGAGGATGTTTCCAATGCAACATTCCTGCTGGTGGATCTGCTCCCAAGGGCGACCTAGCCCCAATCTGCTGTATGATGCTGTGTGCCTACTGCAAGTACGAACGCAGCATGTCAGCATGTGCAAGTGGCTCCTTGGGCCAGGACTCCGGGTACTGTGCTACTTTACAAAGACAATTCGCAGGAAAGCCAGTGTTCATGGCTGCCCCACTCAAGCTGCTGAAGCATTAGGAGGCCACTCACCTGCTTAGCCTTCTCCTCCTTCAGACTAAACACCTCCTTACTGAGCACACGTGTCCGGCTGTGGTTCTCAGCGAGAATGGTCTGGCGATCCTGGTTGTGATCCATGGCTTGTTCTGACACAGAGAGAACTAGAGTAGATATGCACATTTCCATAACAATAGAGCAGAGAGAGGTTCTACAGCAGGATGATACCAAGACCCCTGTGGCCTCCCCATGGACCCCTTTTAGGGAGACTGTTCCCACAATATGGGTGCAATGGATAGAGTGAAGGAAGTGTTCTGTGTTAAAGAAATAGCTTCCAAAACCCACAACAACAATGCAGCTCAGTGGGGGCTGCTTTTGGCAACTTCCAAACTGTACCACAGCCACTTCGGGACAATACAAAGCCCCACTGAAGGGGGAGTCCTTCCCTGTTTACATGACACTCCAAGACTGCACTCAATCAAACCCAACCATCTCCTCCCCTAGCTGATCTCTGCAGGGAGGAACTGGGAAAATTCCAACATATCTCCCCTTAGCACAGTACAGCTCCCTGCAGTACCTGAGTTCAGCACAATTCCTCCCTTACCAGCAGGCAGGGCCCTAAATGGCTCCTGTCAGGGAGTGGGAGACATGGGGCTCCTCTGAGATAGCAGCAGCCCCATCACCATCCATGTCCCTGTGGTGAGAAGAAGAATGCACACGTCTTGCCCACACAACATTGGTCACATACCCACAGCCTTCAGGATGTCACTGGGGACGTTGTTGCCAGCCAGCTCCAGTCTCCTCAAGGTCTTGTTGCTGTGCAGACAGCTCAGTAACGCTCGGCCCCCCAGGAGCCCAATGTTATTCCAACGCAAATCTAGAGGGGCAACAAACCATCACCGTAGCAACAGCAACAGCACCATCAGGCCATGTTGAATATATTCCTCACACATGGCACCCCTGAACAGTGGGTCAGCTCCCCCCTGGAGCCTCAGCATAAGCCACCAGTGGGTGCGGTTCACCATCCGAGAGTGATGGAATGAGAAAGTGACGGACAGTGCAAACATATAGCAAATGCAGCTTCATCTACCCTCTCAGCATCCTGCAGAAGGACCTGCAATAAACGCTGCACACACTGCAAAGTCTGCGCAAGGAACCATTCCAGCCAGGCAGGCCTGCAGGATGTTCCCATCACGTCATTATTCAACAAACCCAACTTCCTTAGAGAGGCTGCCCAGCCCAGAAGCTTGCTTCTAGTCTGAAAGAAAAGAAACTCCCTGCAGGGATCAGAGGGGTAGCCGTGTTAGTCTGGATCTGTAAAAGCAGCAAAGAATCCTGTGGCACCTTATAGACTAACAGAAGTTTTGCAGTATGAGCTTTCGTGGGTGAATACCCACTTCTTCTTCTTGCATCTGAAGAAGTGGGTATTCACCCACGAAAGCTCATGCTGCAAAACGTCTGTTAGTCTATAAGGTGCCACAGGATTCTTTGCTGCTCTCCCTGCAGGGAGACAGCGCAGCAGCAACCTCTGCCCAGTTAGGGAGGGGAAGGGAAATTCTATCAAGGCTTCTATTTGGGGCAGCAGGGCATCTGCACAAAGAAACCTCAGGGCCTGGAATGAGATGCATGAGTCTCAAACCAACAGGACAGTCATAAGCTGGGGGATGGCTCTTCTCATCAACCCCAAGGGTGGTGCTTCTGCACCAGGTACCCAGATTTAGACTCTGTGCTTCCGTTCCAGAGTTTCTAGTTGGCCCCTGCTTATCTAAGTCATGAAATCTCTAGAGGCTGCCAGGGCTGCCACTGGCATAGAGTCTCTGAGCAGCTCTGGAGTGACTGGAAATGGGGAGGCAGTGCCACAGGCTGTGTTCCCTCTAATTTTTCCCATGGATGTGCAGAATGAATTTCACATCCCTCCATATTGGTGCACATAACAAAATTCATGCGGTGGGGCTGAGGGGTTTGGAGTGTGGGTTCTGGGCTGGGGCAGAGGACTGGAGTGCGGGGGAGGTGAGGGCTCTGGCTGGGGCCAGGGATGAAAGGTTTGGGGTGCACGCTGCCCGGGGACTACAGCGGGGAGAGAGGACTCCCCCCAGCAGCACCTGGGCTGGGGGGAGAGGCGCCTCTCCCCCGGCCACAGCAGGTCCGTGCTGGGGCTGGGTTGGGGCTAGGGGAGGGGCGCCTCTCCCCCGGCCGCGGCAAGTCCGGGGTAGGTCTGTGCTGGGGCCAGCGGGAAAAGACGCCTCTCCCCGCTACGGTAGGTTCATGCTGGGAGAGAGGCACCTCTCCCCGCTGCAGTAGGTTCGTGCTGGGAGAGAGGCATCTCTCCCCGCTGTAGCCCCAAGTCCCTGCACAGGGCTTAATAGGCAGCTGCGCGAGACCACGCAGCTTAGAGAGAACTTCAGCCAAAGGTACCACCTGAAAGTGATAACATCCTGACGAAGGGGAGTTGCTCTTACCCAGCTCCTGTAGGCTGGAATTGCATTTCAGGGCCATGGCCAGCTCTCCTGCTCCCTGGTGGTTAATCTGGTTATTGCGCAGATCCAGCCCCTGGAGGAAGCGGTTGCCTCCTAGTCCCTGGCAGAAGAGGGAAAATCCCTCCTCCCACATGCCCAGGCTGTTCCACTCCAAGGTGAGGCTGAGGGGACAGTTAAACAGGAGTCGCAGGTTAATCTACATCCCTAGGAACAAGGAACAGCAAGAGGCTGAAGGGGCTGCCTCAGCCTAGCTCCTGTGGGGACCCAATCACAGGCCCACCCTAGCCAACAAAGACCAGACTCCAAAGAGAAGGGAGCTCTCCAGTGTCCACCCCAGCTCTGGTCCAGCAGAGAAGGAAGCCCCCGACCCTTGCACCCACTCACCCAGCACATAGTGGACAGACGGGTAGAAGTGACTTTACACCTCACCTTCTGATGGATTTGTTCTGCCTGAGGAGTTTCCCCAAAGCCTCAGCACCCAGAGCTCGCAGGTTATTCCCCTGAAACAAATACCGCAGGTGAGTAGCTTAAGGTGTCCCATTTCATCCCGCCTGATACACCGGGCGGTGCCAAGGCCGAGTTGTGGTTATGATTTATCACATGTGGGTAACACTGGTCCCACGCACATTGCCCACTAAACCCAGGCTCTCCAGCCCTCGTGTGGAAATGCACAGCAGCAGCTCCTGGTGGTGACAGTGCCAAACAGAAACATGCTGCCTGGCCTCACTGTGCCGGGAAACACGTTCCACATGGGGGAGCCAAATACCTCCCACATGGAAACAGTAGTGTCAAATATGATCATAATTTGCCTGTGATAACAAGGGAGCCTCAGACTCTTGGCATCTGGTGGCCATTTTGACTTTTCACCAGGAAGGGCTCATCTGACAGCCGAGCGAGGCATGATGGATGGGTTTGGGAACTAACTCAATGATACTATGTCCTAGCAGAAGGCTGTCTTTATGGTTTTTTGTTTTTTTTTTTTAAATAAATCTTTTGTTACACTCTCCCCTGAAGATCTGTGGCAAGTGTGACCTATCCAGGGGCTCCAGATCCCACTGTACTGCATACACACACACCCATAACTTGAGCTTGGTTGTCAGTGTTGCAGTGCATATTTTTAGGTAGTATTCAATCAGAACCCAGATTCTGCTTTGCTAGTATTTTTTAACTTTGCTAGTATTTTTTAAACACAATTTTGGGCTGTATACATAAAGGCAACATATGACAGACCTGGGGCAGATAGTCCTTTTCACATGCAATTCTGGTGTAATAATGTGTTCAGTTCTCCATACCATGTTAACAGAAAGATATTGATAAATTGGAGGGACTTCACAGAAGAGCAATTCAGATAACCAGGGGACTCCCTCACTGTTGTTGAAACATTAAAAGACCTAAATATGTCTAGCTTGACCAAGCAGCAGCTAAGAGGGAGACACACAGTAATAATTGCCCATGAGTAAGTAAAGATGGACTGATCTATATGAGAAAGTTGAACCAGTTGTAGGCAGTGTCTACACGATGAGCACCAGAGCTGTAGTGCCATAGTGCACACACTTCCTACATTGATGGAAGGGTTTCTTTGTCAATGTAGTTAATCCACCTCCCAAGAAGCAGTTGCTAGGTCAACAGAAGGATTTGCATCTACACTGAGGATTAGGTCGATTTAACCACAGCGCCGAGGGGTGTGAATTTCCACTCCCCTGAGCAACATATCTAGGTGATCTAAATGTTAAGTGTAGATCAGAGTGTAGTTAATGTGTGACTTTAAAGAGATTTAGTTAAACTGGTGCAAAAGGCTATGTGGACACACTTCAGATTAAAACAGATGTAACTCATTATAGCTTCAGTCAATTAGGAACAGTTTTAAACTAAACTGAACTAAGTAATTATTAAACCAAAATAAGTGTGTCCACAGGAGTTTGCACCAGTGTAAATGAATCAGTTTAAAAAACAATTTTATATTAAAAGTATGCAATTTCTGTACGTAGACAATGGCTTAGCAACGGATTACTAGGAAAACCTTCCCGCCAGCGAGTTCTACCAAGCAGTGAAGCAGTCTCCCTAAGAGAAGGGCTGGGAGTCCCATCAAGTGAGGCAATTACAACGGACAGGACACTGCATTAGGAAGTGTGCGAAAGGGAACAATCCTGCACTGGTCCCTTCAGTTGGTGGCCTGCATGGGACCATCGGGTCTTTTCATCCCCAATTCCCATGAGATCTGCACCTCTGTAACCTCCTCAATTACTTTCTCGGTGTTGAAGGCCAAGGCTTGTGCTCAGAGTTGCTCAAGTCAAATAAACTCACCTTCAAGTCCAAAGATTTTACTACAGTGTTGGAGCAAAGTCCATTCAGCAGATGTCTGACCCCTGTGAAAAAGAAAAGAAGGATATTTATATTTCACACAGAACTTCAACCCTCTCCTGGACCTGAACATGAGGTGTCAGTAAACACCTCTTCACCCCAGCAGCCCCAGTCAAGGAGAGGTAGCTACAGGGAGAAACTATTTCATTAGCAAGTAACTTTAGTGCTGCTGGAAATGCCAACCTGACCTGGAGACCTCTCTTTACACACAGACCAGCTAGAGCCTGGGTAGAGGCTTCTCACAAGCCCTGCCGCTATGATCACAGCCTTGGTCTGGAAAACCCTCTTCTAGGAGTGAGGGGGGACTTCAGACTCTATGGCTTATTCAGCCCTTGGTCTCTGCTGATAGGGTGGTTTGTGTGATGTAGACGCTTCTCCTCTAGGATTTGGACAGAGATCTCACACAACATTTGGCTGCTACTGACTTGGCCCACACTGAAACTAGTGATCTGTTCACTCCCTCTGGGGCACCTTGCATTGGCCACTGTTGGAAGACAGGATACTGGGCTAGATGGACCTTTGGTCTGACCCAGTATGGCCGTTCTTATGTAGAGGGTAAAGGCTCCAAGCTTCATTTCCAGTCCCCTGAGCCGCCAGAAAGTAAATTCAGCAACTGCAGCTGCCAATAGTTCCTCTTGCGGCTATAGGGCTCACTTCCAGCTTGGGTAGATGTTCACTTCCTAGCTTTGATCAAGCTATACTAAAAATATTAGCAAAGCTGCAGCAGCACTGGTGGCAGCGCAGGCTGGCTGCCCGAGTCCAGTCCTGCCAGAGAACTTAGGTATGAACTCAGGTGGCTAGTCCAAGCCACTACCCACGCCGCCCCAATTACACTGCTATTTTTAGCACACAAACTCCATCAAAATTACCTCATGTATGTCTACATGAGCTGGGAATTACGGCATGTTTCCACTGCAGCTGGTGGTGTATGAGTGGAAATGTACAACAGACAAGTCCTCCCAGGCAGAGAGAATGTGCTTCTGGCATATGCAGCAGGGCACCAAGGGAATCACCAAAGCACACAATCAGTTTCAAGCAACTCTGTGGCCTCATTAGTCCAGCACAGCTAGAGTCACACCTCATGTTCCAACTGCAAACAGCTTCCTTCCAACACCCCCTAGTCCTTCCTCTTACTAATGTGGGCTCCTGAAGATCTCTGATCACTGTATTGTTCTCTCTTATTTTTCTAAAGTAGCTGTGCTCTACAGGGACAATGCAGTGGCAGAAACCCTGTTTTAGACTGTTAAGTGGTTGAGGCAGAGTATTCCCCGTGGTGAGTCCCCTTTCTGGAGATACCAGATTGAGCCCAAGCCTGACTGTACAGGTCTCTATTTAAGACATAGTTTTCCAATAAAGCCTTTGCCCAACAGCAACACCCATCAAAATTAAAAGATCTGCATATGGCATTCATACACCCTGGAATGAGGGATTGGAGAGTAAAAATATTGTCCGTTTGAGATTTGAAAGTTTCATCCTAATTGTGTTCAGCATGTCCATTTAACCTTCACTACGCATGCAAGCAGTGCAAGGAGTTTCTGGGGCTCAGATCTTTTATTCATGCTCACAAAATAGTTTGTATGTGGTCCCAGAAAGTGTCTCAGACCCAGGTCCTGAACAGAACGAGACCTACCACCCACCTTGGCATCACTGGTTGAAACATATGAAGGAGTTTTGCTTTTGTGATAAGATTTGTTAAATAAGAAAATATATCAGCTTTCAAAGCTCAAACAACTTGGTGAGGTAAAAAAGTAAAAAATGCAAACAGAATGTGTGGGTTCATTTGGGCTTAGATAATATTCTCTCTGAGACAGATTAGTTTATAGAGTAAATGTAAGGCCAGGAGATTCAAACACGCAAATTCCTATTAGCAAGAATCCTGGATCTAATTCCCTGTGCATGGGGCTGCAGTTTTGCCCATAAGCACATATTTATTCACTCTTCAAAGCAACTCCCTTCAGATTAAGAATTTGACTTTCAGCGTGAGCCTGACTCCCAGATCTCACGGTTCAGAGGCATAGCACACATACAAGTGTCTCCCTGTGGGCAAAGAGAGTCCCACCTTCTTCATTCAGCATGCAGTCACTCAGCATGATCTCCGTAAACAGGATCTCGTCCTGTAAAAGCTTCCCTAGGACTCTGCATGTATCCACAGAAAGGCTCTGGGTGGCAAAATCCAAGCGGCTTTGTCCTGGCCCCTCCCGGAGCTCATGTAGCTGCTGCAGGACTGTCTCCTGTGGCTGAGCACCACTCTCTTTACATAACTGGACATAGGCCCTTCGAAACTCTTCCATTGCCACAGCAGGTGCTAATGTCACTCCCTTCCTGTCCTCCGCATGATGAAGGACCAAGCTGGCCTCAGAGAAGAGCAGGGAATGCAGGAAAGCCTGGTGGACAGTAAAGGCTGTACTGTGAAAGACAAGAAGCAGTTATCTCTGGACTATAGTGCATGGTCCTAAGGATAAGCAGGACTGATACAAATAGTGCTCAGAGCCAGAGCCATCCCCACCCCATAAACACCCACTTGGAGCCCTGCAGGACACCAGTCCCAACTCCACTCTCCCAGGATAGGGAGAAACTCACTACAGCCTTTTCTCATGTACCCGTTGACTGTTACTGGGATACAGCCACCCCTACACCCTGTAACTAGGAAGAGTAGAGCATGCTGGGGATTGTAGTTCTGCTCTTTCCCCCTCCCTCTCCACCCCAGTAACCAGGGGAAGAGGGCATGCTGGGAGCTATAGTACAGAGCCAAATTTAGAAATGTTACATGGTGCAGCCCCATCTCAGTAGAGATATTGTCTCCTGCTACGCAGGCCCCACTGCTCCTCCCATAACATCAGTGTATGGCCAACCTCAAAAGATCAAAAATCATGACATAGACTAAAAACAAATCAAAAGATTAAAAAAAATATTTAACTCCCCACTACTCCTCTCCAGTGTGTAAATGAGAATTTCAAGTTGAAAAGTCAATGTTTAATGCACACAAAAATGCACACCTCTCCCTGGCTGCTCTGATGGAGAGGCCACTCACCCTCTCTTCACCCCTAAAAACAGGTAACTCCCCGATCTCCGTTGCCTATTATTCTTGATTCTCCCCAGACTCATTTCCTACCTTCCCCCTACATTTCCCTTTTCAACTTCCTCCCTCCTCTGCCACCCCTCATTTTCCTGCCCTCCTGCAGCAACCTCACCTTCAGACACAAAGAATCCCCTGGCTGGGATGATTTAGTTGGGGATTGGTCCTGCTTTGAGCAGGGGGTTGGACTAGATGACCTCCTGAGCTCCCTTCCAACCCTGATATTGTATGAATCATTCTTATTTTAGAATATATTGTACGAGGACTATAAAATGGAGCTGAACAAAGACCACACAAGAAAAATGGAGCACTCTCTCTCCCTATGGATCAGGTTTTCAAATTATTTTTCAGTGAAGATTTATGTGAACTGCAACAAATGTCTTTACAACATCAACCACCTTGCTAATTGTTGGAAAACCATCACCAAAGCAGAGCTTTCTACATCTCAGTGCAGTTTTTATATTTTCAATCTTAAATATTATTTTTAAATAACCAATTCACTCACATTCAAAGCATATAAACCATAATTTTAAATAATTCTTTCTTTGTATAATTTTAACTACAGAAATGTGTTATCCAGTGATTACAATAAATTATTTACCTTTAAAATCTTATAATTGTCCAAATAGCTACAAATAATATATTTTTATTTTAATTACTCTTCCCTCTCACTGCTCCAGGACTTCTCCTCTGCTGGGGACCCAGAAGCACTTCCCCCAACTATCCCCACCCCGCCTCCTGCTGCCTCAGGAAGTGTAGCTGCCAGTCCCAGGCAAAGCAGTACTGAAAGGGCGGAGAGAGGAGTCATCAGAGAACAGCTGTGTCTGGGGCAAAGGAGACCACTGCCCCAGAAGTTCTGTTGCAGGCTCCAAGGCCCTGCTCGGGCCAGGCAGTAGCTGTTCCCCAGCTCCTCCCTCTCACTACCCCAGGACCCAGTCCTCATCTGTAGGGCCAATCCATAAAGGAAGGAAGGGCTCAGTGGTAAGGGTACGTGTGTGTCTTCTTTCACAAAGCTCTGGCTGTTTGTCCAGCCCTGAAAATCAAGGGGATGGGGGGGCTTCCTGCTCCATTAGTACAGTTCCTCCTGTAAGCTCCACAATCCCATGATTCACAATTAATTTGTGAGAGTTAGCAATAGTGTTACATCCATGTGGCAACCACAGCAATTGCTCATGTGGTGAAGCCCCAGCAAGAAAGAATGTATGTATTATTAACTCTCTGACACAATACGTGTTTTGGTCTTTGGCAGGAAGTTAGTTGCCCTGTCTCTTTTAGCTCTCCTTTCACCTCCCTGTGCAGCTATTCCAACTGCTCAGCTAGAAGCATAAAGAACCAGTGCCAAGTGACCAGCAAGTATTAGAGGAACTTCTGATGCTGAGCATCCATCAAGCCTGAAAATCTCACACAGGAGCAGAACAGCCACAAACCCCAAAGCAGGGCAGGTGCTTAGCAAAACCTCAAGAAAGATGAACCCAACAAAGCCTATCTCCACAGCACCACACATGCCCAACACCTTCCCTCTGGACTCTTCAGGACAGCTATTTCTCAGAAGCTAACTATCCTGATATACAGATACACAGGGCTTGAACTGAGCCAACCCTCTCCCAAGATGCCATCTTCACGCTGCAGATTGTCAGCTTTTTTTTTTTTTTTTTTTTTTTTTAAGTCTGTCAAATGTGACCGAGTGTAAACTGATGCAGCAACATCTACCTCAGGCCTGGTCTACACATACAGCTTTCATATAATTGTAACTATGTAAATTGGGGGGGGGGCTTTTTTTCTTTACTGAAATAGTTAAATTGGTGAAATCTCACTGTTATAAAAGTACCTTATACTCTTATAGTTCCCATATGGGAATAAAGTACATTGGTATAAGCACTTTTATACTGCTATCAATGCACCCACACTAAGGGCACTGTAGCACTGTAACAACACTGGCATAATTAAAGCAGTCCAGGTCTGTCTCATCTTACGCTGCGTATAACTTGAGTGTGTGTAGACAAGCCTCTGTTTGCAGAGAGCCTGAAACGAGTTAACTGTCCCTGTTCGCCTCCGCGCTGCTGTCTCAGTTACCAGCCATGATGCTTCAAATACCAAGGCTGTGGCCACTGCTCTTCGAGGCAGAAGAGCGGCTCTACCCTGAGCCACCAGGTGCCACCTGCGGGGAGAGAGCGGGAGACACCGTTTGCCCCGGGGAAGGAAACCAGCAGGGCACAAACAGACCGCGGTATCGCCGCCCATCGGGGGGGGGAGCGCGGCCCGCGGGCAGTATCGCCGCCCACCGGGGAGGGGAGGGGCAGCGCGGCCCGTATCGCCGCCCACCCGGGGGAGGGGCAGCGCGGCCCGCGGGCGGTATCGCCGCCCATGGGGGGGGGAGGGGCAGCGCGGCCCGCGGGCGGTATCGCCGCCCATGAGGGGGAGGAGCAGCGCGGCCCGCGGGCGGTATCGCCGCCCACCCGAGGGAGGGGGAGATCTCCCCAAGCCAGCCCCGCGCTCCCCGCACCGGCGCAGTTACCGAACTCGGGCTCTTTCGTGGCGTCCCGTGGGCGGGGCTTATCCTGTGGGCGGGGCTAGGAGGCGCCCGCTGCCGGTTTCGGTGCCGCTAGAGGCGGGCTCGCACCGGGAGTCCGAGAGTGCAAACGGCCGCCCCCCATTGACTCCCGCCTCCCCGTTCCCGCCCTTGCGTCTCCGCCTGAACCCGGCTACCTGCCCAGGGAGAGGCAGCGCGAACTACAGTTCCCAGCATGCACCGCAGATGGGATTTCCGGCCCCCTCCGCTTTTTACTGACCCCGGAAACATCAGCGACTCACTTCCGGGTGCGGGTTACTCTATGGGACTACAGCTCCCAGAATGCCGCGCGCCACTGTAGGCCCGCCCGCCCCTTCCACGGGGTCGCTGCAGGATGGAGAAGCGGGAAGAGAGCGCGAGCGGCTTCAGGAAGGTGCGGGGGGGAGGGGCCGCCTCAGGGCTGTACGAGGTGCCCTGCGCTAACCACCGGCCCGGCGCGCGGCGCTGCCCGCCTCCCTGTGGCGCAGCGGGCGCGCGCTTCCCGCGCTGTGCGGTAGGGGGCGGCCGCCCCGCCTCGAGCCGCTCATGGCGCCGCCGTGGGCTGCTCCGTCTCCTGGTCCCCGGGCATCCGGGCCTGCCCCGGCCCGCTCCCCGCTCCGCTGCCAGCGGACCCCCAGGCGCCCGGTGCTTCCCCCAGGCGCCCGGTGCTTCCCCCAGGCCCTACCGCTCACGGCGGCGGCCATCGCTGCCAAGGGGCCTGACGGCTTCTCTCCAAGCGCCTCCCTCCCGCCTCCCCCTTCCATGGGCTCTGCCAGCCCCCAGACACCTGCCTGGCCCCGCCCCGCTCCCACCTCTGTAACCAGCTGAGCATGTGCCCGGATCGCGGCTCAGCGCTTCCCTGCCCCCCCCCCCACCCCCCGTTCGCCAAAAGCTTCCCACGCTCAGCCACTGACCATCCCATTCCCCCGGTAACAAAACCGTAGGGGGCTGGGAGACCCGACCCGACCCCTCTCGCGTAGCCCTGCCGCCCCCATCGTTGCCTCACAGAAGAGCCGTTTCTAGTCTCACTTCTGGTCAGTGGGCTCTGGGCTGCTTTCCCCCAGCTCCTTCAACTCACTAACGTTGGTGCTACCAGCAATGATGCTCTATTGGCCGGTCAAGGCGGCTAGGTTGTGGCATGCCTGGTAGGCCAGCACCAGGATCTACCCCCTGACTTCTCACTGGTCATGGTAGTCCTCTCTCCTTGCAGCTCCTTCCTTCTTGCTGCCTTTGATCAGCTCATTTCTGAGTTCAGTGTTGTTTAATGTCTGTGCAGATGATATGCAAATCTCTTTCCCTGTCTCTGCCCTCTAATTCCTTTCTCTCTGCCTCAACCTCATCAACTTCTTGCTCCCCTTTAACTTTCTGTGCCAAAAACTGGTTATCAGATAGGATACCCTGCACCCAGAGTTATTGCCTAAGGTTTGGTGCCTGGTTTGTTCAGTCCTGGCCTGGTCTCCAAAAGCAGTCTGACAGAGCAGGGATAGTTAGAGGGAGATGGATAGCTACAGCCTAGCCCCAAACTTAGACTTTACAACAACTTTTAGGATTTACCTTAAACCTAACCGAAAAGGTTGCATTGGAGTTTCTAAATCCCCTGCAGTAGGTGCAAACCAACCGGGATAGCACTGAGAATGACATTGACTTAACTGACTCACTGTGAAGAATAATGCAGAACTGTTTCCATGCAAGCAGCCTGAGGTGCAGATAAAGGGGAAAAGTGTTTAAGGTTTTATCAAGATGAAACCTTACAGATAGAAACCACAGCTTCATGTCATTGGAAGTTGAGAATGGCAGCTTTCAGAGACATGAAGCATTCATGTTGATGTAAGTCTTTACATCTTGCCACCTGTTAGGAGTAGAAACACTTGAGGGGATGTGTATGTATGTGTAAGCAAATGTTTCCAACCACTGATTCTCATGCACTGATCAGAAAAGGAAAGTCCTTCTCTCCAAAAACACAATGTGTGGGAATAAGGGATTGAAATATCTATTTATTTGTATTGTGGTAGCACCTAGCATCCCAGACAAGGCCTGGGTCCTATCTGCTTGGTACTGTACAGATGCTTAGTGAGAGACAATCCCTGCCCCAAAGAGCTTGCAGCCTAAGTAGTAGACAAGACAAAGGGGTGGAAAGGAAAACACAGATAGAGAGAAGTGCTGCCTCAGAAGTGGCTGGGGGATTTCCTCCAATTGTGGGGCAGGGGAGGACAGGACTGTGTGTACAGTTTTTGGCCAGGAAAGGCAGGAAAAGGAGTTTAATTTGTTTCTCACCACTCACCAGCTCTATATCATGTTCCCTTTTCATGCAGGAGACTGTTAACAAAATACTTCATCTCCATTTCAAAGATGACAAAACTCGAGGTAAGTGCTTCTCCTGTACTCTCTCTGTAGAGAGCTAGATTCCTACTGCAAATTACCTAGCTGCCTATAGTACATAGTGTTGTTGTAGCTGTGTTGGTCCCAGGGTATTTTAGAGACAAGGTGGGGGAGGTCATATCTTTTATTGGACCATCTTCTGTTGGTGAGAGAGACGCGGTTTCGAGCCACACAGAGCTCTTCTGAAATTCGAGGTGACCAGGAAGCCACCCTGGCTCTGTGTTGGTTCTCGGTTTAAATGGGCAAACACTTGTTCCCTGGATGTACATGCTGTCTAAGGCAGAGGTTCTCTAACTGTGGTCCACGAACTCCACTCAGGTGGTCCGTGGATAGTTCCTTCTATGGTGCCCACCTGGGCAGCTGCACATGAGAGAATGAAGGGCTGCCCACCTAATTAGTGGAGCCACACAGATATGGCTCCACTAATTAGGGGCCTGGACCCTGAAGAAGATGCACATGTAAGGTGAGGTGGTGGCCTTGGGGGGAATGGGGGGGGGCAGTGGGGTGAGAAGAGGGGGTAGGGGGAATTTGGGATGTGCAAGGTTGTGGCGCCAGAGAAAGGCGACTTTCTCCAGCTTCAGGGCTGCATCTGCCGGGGAGAGACCCTCCCAGCCCCAGCTTGGGGGCTGCTGCAGTGGGGGAGAGACACCCCCCCCCCCCTTCCCAGCCCAGCTCGGTGACTGCCACAGCGAGGGAGAGACTGATATTAAAATATGAGTTGCATGCTTTTATTTGTAGAACAAAAACATGTTAATTATTATTATTTTTTTATATAACACTTATCTAAAGCGCTGTACAATAGTTAGCTAACGGTACAAGCAACATTTGGAAAGATCATTAAGTGGTCTGCCGAGACCTCAGCAATTTTCAAGTGGTCCATGGAAAAACAAAGTTTGAGAACCACTGGTTGAAGGCACTAATCTGGCCCCCTTTGCCATAGAATCTGAGAATCTTTAATGTATTTATCCTCCAGGTAGGGAAGTGCTGTTACCACACCCGGTTATGCAGATCAGGAATTAAGACCCAGAGAGACTAAGGGCTTGTCTACATGGGAACACTTAGGAAAATTAAGACTGACTAATGAAAGGTGTGAATTTAAAGTGGATTAGTTAAACTGGATTAAAGCCATAGAATCGTAGGCTTGGAAGGGACCTCAAGAGGTCATCTAGTCCAGTCCCCTGAACTCACGGCAGGACTAATGTATTATCTAGACCATCCCTGACAGGTGTTTGTCTAACCTGCTCTTAAAAATCTCCAATGGTAGAAATTCCACATCCTGCCTGGACAATTTATTCCAATGCCACAGGTTAGCCACCCCTGCTCTAGGATGTTTTTAATCAGGCCCTTGTGACTTGAAGACATCTACATTGTCTAAGTAATTTGTAACTTGTTCTTTCCCTATTTTAGCCTTTAATTCTACCTTATTTTCACTGGCATTCACTATGTTAGACATCCAATCGCTACTAACCTTTTTGGTGAAAACAAAAAGTCATTTAACACTTCTGCCATTTCCACATTCTCTGTTATTGTTTTTCTCCCCTCATTGAGTAACAGGCCTACCCTGTCCTTGCTCTTCCTCTTGCTTCTAACGTACTTATAGAATGGTTTCTTGTTATCCTTTGTCTCTAGCTACAGTAGAACCTCAGAGTTACAAACACCTTCGAATTGGAGACTGACCGTAACTCTGAACAAAAGGTTACGGTGGTTCTTTCAAAACTTTACAACTGAACATTGACTTAATACAACTTTGAAACTTTACTATGCAGAAGAAAAATGCTGCTTTTAGCCATCTTAATTTAAATGAAACAACCAGAGAAACAGTTTCCTTACCTTGTCAAGTCTTTTTTTTTAAACTTTGCCTTATTTTTTTAGTAGTTTACGGTTAACACAGTACTGTACTTTTATTTTTTTTTCCTCTGCTGCTGCCTGATTGCATACTTCCAGTTCCAAATGGTGTGTGTGGTTGACTGGTCACTTTGTAACTCTGGTGTTTGTAGCTCTGAGGTTCTACTGTAGTTTAATCTTGCTTTTTGCCTTGGCCTTTCTAATTTTGTCCCTACGTGCTTGTGTTGTTTGTTTATATTCATCCTGTGTAATTTGACCTAGTTTCCACTTTTTGTTGGTCTCTTGAGTTTTAGATCATTGAAGATCTGGTTAAGTCAGGGTGGTCTCTTACCATACTCTATCTTTCCTACACAGTGGGATAGTTTGCTTTTGTGCCCTTAATAACATCTCTTTGAAAATTGCCAACTCTCTTGAGCTGTTTTTCCCCTTAGATTTGCTTCCCATGAGATCTTACCTACCAACTCCCTGACTTTGCTAAAGTCTGCCTTCCTAAAATCCATTATCTTTATTGAGCTGTTTTCCCTCCTACCATTCCTTAGAATCATGAAGTTTGCACTTTCAAATTCTCAACCAGCTCCTCCCTATTTGTCAAAATTAACAGCCTCTCCCCTAGTAGCTTTCTCCATCTTCTGAACTAACAGATTGTCTCCAATACATTCCAAGAACTTGTTGGATAATCTGTGCCCTGCTGAGTTATTTTCCCAATAGATGTCTGGGTAGCTGAAGTCCTGTGCATTGGATGATTTTGTTTAAAAAAAAAAAAAAGCCTCATTCACCTCTTCTTCCTGGTTAGGTGGTGGGTAGTAGACCCTTACAATGACATCACCCTTCTTTTTCACCCCCTTAATCCTTACCCAGAGACTTTCAACAAGTCTGTCTCCTATTTCCATCTTACCCTTGGTCCAATGTGTACATTTTTAATATACAAGGCAACATCTCCTCCCTTTTTTCCCCTGCCTGTCCTTCCTGAGCAAGCTGTACCCTTCTATATCCATACTGTATTCCAGCCATGCGTATTGTCCCACCACTGTGATGCCAACTATGTCATAGTTGTGTTTATTAACTAGCATTTCAATTTCTTCTTGCTTATTCCCCATACTTGTCGCATGAGTATACAGACATCTAAGATACTGATTTGATTTTCCCCCTGTGTTCTCTTGTCTCTCCCTTATCCCAGTTATGACAGCCCATGCTCCCCCCAGATTCTGACCTTTCTCCCAGGTCTCCATGTTTTGGACTTACCTGTGGGCTTTTGTCACCTGCCCCCATCAAACCTAGTTTAAAGCCCTCTTCACAAGGTTAGCCAGTCTGTAGCCAAAGATGCTTTTCCCCCTCCTCATTAGATGGACCCCTTCTCTGCTTAGCAGTCCTTCCCAGAACAGCATCCAGTGGTCAAGGAAGCCAAAGCCCTCCTGGCGACACCATCTTCGCAGCCAGGCATTCATTTCTAGGATGGATCTCTCTGCCTAGGCCCCTACCCTTGACTAGAAGGATCAAAGAGAACACCACCTGCGCTTCCAACTCCGTTACCCTTACTCCCAGAGCCCTATAGTCACTTCTGATCTACTGAGGGTCATACCTTGCAGTATCATTAGTGCCCGCATGGGGTAGAAGGCAGAGGGCCGGATGATCCTCAACAATCGCTCCATAATGTCGGATACGGGCCCCTGGCAGGCAGCATGCCTCCCGGGATGTCATGTCAGGCCAACAGATCGGTGCCTCTGCCCCCCTCACCAACCACCACTACACTACGTTTCTTCCTGGGAGCGGTGGCTGAGATCCTCCTAGCCTTGGGGGTACATGGCTTCTCCTCTTTCACATTTGGGGTTGATTCTTCATGGCTCATTGGCAGAGCAGCATAACAGTTCATCACTATGGTGGGTGGGCTGGGAATAGGGGTAGAGCACTGCCTGCTGTCAGAAGTAACTAGCAGCCAGTGTACTCCCTGTGACAGCCATATCCTCCTTCCCTGGTGGCATGACAGCAGTCCTCTCTAGCTGGATAGTTTCTTCAGCCTTTGACGTCTCTGTATGAATACTCTCAATGAATTCCTTGTGGGCATGGATGCTCCTCAGCCTAGCCATCTCCTCCTGTAGCTCTCCTACCTGCTTCCTGAAAGATTCCACCAGCAGATACTTTTCACACTGGATAGTCCCCCCAGCCTGGCTTTCTGCGAGTGGGAAATGCAAGCCATAGTGTCTGCAAACCCGCACCATATGTGGATGCTCTCAGTCAGAATTAAAGTGGGTTAGTTTAATTTACTCAAGGGATTTGCCCAGGGGCAGATGGGAAGTTTGTGGTGGAGCAGGGACTTGAACCCAGGTGTTAAGTTCCAGGAAAATGCCCTAAGCTTGTGCCCATCCTTCCTCCTCCTGTCGCATGTCTTCTGACAATGCCACTTTCCTTTTCCTCTAGTCAGCAGTGATGCTTTGCTGCTAATGGCAGAAATGCTGAACGTGTTTGTTCGAGGTAAGTGCTTAGGAGCTGCCCTTTTATTCTCAATACTTGTGGTCATAGATTTGGGTCAATTAGAAAAGTTGTGGCAGTTCTAGCAAGGCACTTTGCTTGTGATTTGATGGAGCTTTTCTAAAACTTCCCTCCAGGAAAGGCAATCTTCCAATGAGCTGCTCTTCCTTGGGGTCGTCCGATTAGCAAATCCAGGCTGCTGTGGCAGGACAGTGTAAGGAAACGAGCCTGTTCTGTCAAGTTGCAGGCGCCTCACTGCTAGGCAATTGTACCCACTCTGCCTGTGGAATGTCCTTTCTACCTTGTTAGGTGCCACTCCCTGGTGCAACAGCACAAGCCAGTGTGAGTGAAGAGGAGCCAGCTATCTTCTCAGCTGTGGTTGTATAATGCCACGAAAGACTCCATTTTACACAAGACTGGGATGCTAAAACCAAGAGGCAACTTGAGAAAGTGCTTCCCTTTTACCCTGTGGTGCTGTAGGTGCACCCCAAAATCCAGCCCTATTAGCTTAGGACTTCCTTTTCCACACCTACTTGTGATGTTTGTCTTGTCTTGCATGTGTGGTGCAGAAGCTGCAGCACGCAGCGCACGGCAGGCTCAGGCTGAGGAGTTGGACAGGGTGGATATTGAACACGTGGAGAAAGTGCTGCCACAACTGGTATGTAAAGTGTAGTTCAGCTTCCCCTGCTAACAGGATAAGGATGTGGGCAGAGGCATCTTAATCCCCTTCCTTCAGGGGGATGTTTGACTAGTTAGTAATATCCGTACAAGGCTGCTGGGGACCCCACAGATGTGTTAATGACTAGTTTGGAACGGCCTCTTACTGTTATGAGAACTAAAGCAGCTGCTGCTCTCTCCTTACAGCTTCTGGATTTTTAGAGGCCTGATCAAGCAGAATGGGATGCATCAGCTGCTAAGAGGAGAAAGTCCTGATCTGGGAGTTAATCTGATACTGAATGTCTGGACTGGCATCCTGTTTAGCTATGGTGATGGGCATTGTTGCTTCACTATGCCCTTGCCATCTTGCTGCAGTAGCAGCTGCTTCCTCACCCCTCTCATCTGAGCAAAGCAAGCCCTCAGCAACTGCAAAGATGCCATTCTAAAAAGGATGTTGCACATTTTGATTGTTGTAGACCAAATGACTATAGCAGGGCATCTTGCCCTCAAAAGCTGGGTCCCATCCTGCTCCTGCAGTAGCAGTTTGCAGTTCACAGCCCAGAATGAATGGCATGGCCAAAGCACTGCTACTTTCTCTACCAGTGAAAGAAACAGGTGCCACTCTGTGGAAAGAGTGAGTGGCTGGAAACCTTCCTCTAGCTGTGGGCTCTCATCACCTCAGCAGGCTGCTATGGCAGGGGTTTAAAGTCCAATTCCATGGCTGTCTGAGTAGTTTAGTTAAACAGGCGCTCAGCTGAAGGTCTGTGCCAAAAGCAGGTACCTGATCTTTATTTTATAAATAAACAGTGCCTCTCCCCCAATACTTTCCAGCATTCCTCCAGGGCAGTGACATCAAAGAGTGCTTAGAACCTTTTAACTGTTTGATATTCTTCTCAGAAGCTGCTTCCCTCTGCTATAAATTTGTTCTCACAAAGAAACATCAATAAATCAAAAATAAGTCTCCCTGGCTCAGGCTTTTCACTGCAATTAATCATCGAAAGTCAAGTTGCTTCAAAGACTTGCTCAGCTTCCCCCACCCTCTTCTCTAAATCTTCACAGGCGAAAAGGAAAACTCTTAAAAAGGGACAGAATAACAAACAGCATGTGTGAGAATCCCACATCATGGGACAGCGTGTCCCCTCTGCCAGCAGGGGAGAGGGAAGCTATGAAATAAGAAACCTTACACATGTAGGCAGGACCTACACTGCTGAACCTGGCTTTGTTGGGAAATATTAGGCCTGCTGCTGCAGAAGCAGCTGACACCAACGTGTCTGAGAACCAGCTTTCCAGTTGCTTGTCTTTTATTTGTGGGGTCCATTGTGAAAAGTGGTAGAGATTTCCCAACTGCCCCTGGTAGCAGGCAAGGAGTGGATGGGCCACTAGCACTGCTCTCCCCCATTCAGGCTATGACCACTGGTGATATGATGGGGGAAGCTTTTATTGCCTCCTTTGTATGTTGATCAAGGTCTGCAGATCACAGTTCTACAAGCACCACGCAGGCTGAGGCTTTATGAAGATTACTAGTAGAGGTCAGGTCAAATGATGCTTATCTAAATCATCATATGCTAAGTAATTCATGTATGACTCCACTACTGAGTACTGGGAACAAGGACTCCTCATTGTGATTGCCCTGCTGGAAAGCCTGCACTTGTCAGTGCATAAGATTGTCTCAGGGCCTAGCTGTGTTTTTCCAGAGAGCACTTACCTTTCTCCTTCCATGGAAACAGCATCTTAAAGATCCAGCACACGCCGTGCTGTCACTTCCATGAGCCAGCAAGAAACCGACAGCTGTTCTGTAAGTCTACTTCCTTGTATGAAACAGACTAAAGATAACTGCAGAAGTGGAGGTGTGTAACGGGTAAGGCCAATGTTTAATGGTGGCTGCCAGCATTAACCAACCACTCCATGAACAGAGGATTAGTTTGTTTGGCAACTGTTGAAGGGGGCAGCCTTTCACCATCCCACTGACCTTGCACAGGGGGCAGAGTCTGGTAGACAGACCAGCTTGGGCAGAGAATTGGCTGAATGAGGTAATGTGCATAATTAGCAGTATGACTAAGTTGTCATGGGATGAAAGGGAAGGTCCTTTCATGGATTGAGAACTGGTTAAAAGACAGGGAACAAAGGGTAGGAATTAATGGTAGATTCTCAGAATGGAGATGGGTAACTAGTGGTGTTCCTCAAGGGTCAGTCCTAGGACCAATCCTATTCAACTTATTCATAAATGATCCGGAGAAAGGGGTAAAAAGTGAGGTGGCAAAGTTTGCAGATGACACTAAACTGCTCAAGATAGTTAAGACCAAAGGTGCCGCAAGTACTCCTGTTCTTTTTGCGGATACAGACTAACACAGCTGCTACTCTAAGACCAAAGCAGACTGTGACGAACTTCAAAAAGATCTTACAAAACTAAGTGACTGGGCAACAAAATGGCAAATGAAATTTAATGTGGATAAATGTAAAGTAATGCACATTGGAAAAAATAACCCCAAATATACATAGCCCCCATCATATTTAAGTTAGCTACAACAAATCAGGAAAAAGATAGTTCTCTGAAGATATCCATGCAGAGGCGGCCAGAAAAGCAAACACAATGTTAGGAATCATTAAAAAGGGGATAGAGAATAAGATGGAGACTATATTATTACCCTTATATAAATTGATGGTATGCCCACATCTTGAATACTGCGTACAGATGTGGTCTCACCTCAAAAAAGATATACTGGCACTAGAAAAGGTTCAGAGAAGGGCAACTAAAATGATTAGGGGTTTGGAACGGGTCCCATATGAGGAGAGATTAAAGAGGCTAGGACTTTTCAGCTTGGAAAAGAGACTAAGGGGGGATATGATAGAGGTATATAAAATCATGAGTGATGTGGAGAAAGTAGATAAGGAAAAGTTATTTACTTATTCTCATAATACAAGAACTAGGGGTCACCAAATGAAATTAATAGCCAGCAGGTTTAAAACAAATAAAAGGAAGTTCTTCTTCACACAGCGCACAGTCAACTTGTGGAACTCCTTACCTGAGGAGGTTGTGAGGGCTAGGACTATAACAGGGTTTAAAAGAGAACTGGATAAATTCATGGAGGTTAAGTCCATTAATGGCTATTAGCCAAGATGGGTAAGGAATGGTGTCCCTAGTCTCTGTTTGTCAGAGGATGGTGATGGATGGCAGGAGAGAGATCACTCCCTCTGGGGCACCTGGCATTGGCCGCTGTCGGTAGACAGGATACTGGGCTAGATGGACCTTTGGTCTGACCTAGTACGGCTGTTCTTATGAAGGCTGGCTCCTATGACCCAGAAGCCAAATGCCACCTCCTTACCTGATTGCTTCCCAGTGGCACAGCCCATTAGTCATAGTGTAATTGGAGGAGCAAGAGTTATCTTGATTTTAAAATGATCAGAAAGTTCACTCTAGGAATCCAATTAAACCCAACACTGCTCCTGTGGCTGTTGCTTACCTGAAATTAAACAGAAATTGTGCCATGACTTTAATGTCCCTAAACTTGGTAAAGCAGCAGTTAAACTTCCTTGCTGAAGCGCACACACCATCCCCCAGATTAGGCCAGATGCTGCCCCAAGACCAGCTTATTATTGCTGGTAGAAGGGACAATAGAGAAACCTTTAAGATTTCAATAGGAAGATACAGGACACTTACAAAGCAAATGCCCTATCAAAGCACTTTATAACTAACATAAGGCATGTCTCAGGGAACTGCTGCCACTTGCAAGCCCAACAGTAGCATTTGATCATGGCTGTAGTCTCTAGAAGAGATAAAGGAGGATCAGTGAAATTAAAAGGGACAAGTGGTGATGGGAGCTCCTATCAGCCAAGCTTCTGTTATCCATTCTACGGCCGGATGTCAAGCAACATTGGCTCATACATGCTACCCATGCAGAAATAGCATGAGTTAGCTCCCTGGCCCCAAATGTGTATTATGTGAAGCAGCTCTGTCCCTCAGCCCATCTCACAGTACACCCAGCACATTGATGAAGATGGACTATTCCACAAGATGTGAAAGAGCAACCCCCAGCTATCAGCACAGTCCCAGAGGAAACAGCAACGCAGAAGCAGCTCTAGAATAGGGCACAGTTGGAAGGACACGCACCAAGCACCTGGCCCGAAAGGATGGATTCTGTTATTAAACTCTTCCATCCCAGGGTTAATCCCAAAGTAACAATCTTAGAATTAAATTAGTTTAATCCTTTTCATCTCAGTGGAATCTTGCTATAGTTTGTCTCCCTTGTGCAACTCCTCCCGTGCCTGGGTGAGTGGTTGTTTTCTATGAGAATATTTACTATTTAGAGCAGCAAATAGTCAATTCCCCAGTGCCAGAGGCTGCAGCACACACATCCTGTCTGTTCAAGTTTGGGTATCACATAAGAAATCAATCTTCTCTCCCTTATAGGCTGCTCCCTCAGTTGAGTTTCCTTTTTCCTCTTCTACCTTTCTTTCATTGCTTCCCCCTCCCTCTGATGTTCATCAAAGCATTTGGGAGCATGTGGAAGTAATTAGACCTGAAGGGAAACGTTGGCCAGGCTGGGAGACAATGACAAGTGCCAGGAACTCTGGGTGCCCCTTTCAGCCACTTTGAAGTTCATTCAGATGGTACAAAACTCAATTTTGCTTTGTTGGAAAAAAAAAAGGGGGGGTGGGGTGTCAGGCCCAGTGAATAGGGAGCAGGTTCCAGTGAACTGATAAAGAAACAGAACAGTGGGGAAGAAATACATTATCAAAGAGCCCGACAAAAAGCATCCTATGGCCACTCTGCTTTATTACATCTACAAATTGTGGAGAGAAACACATAGTTCAAGGAAAGAACTCTATACAGGGAAAACAAATGGTGAGAATTATTACCATAACACAGTAACTCTGTCCAACTGGAATTACTGGACTATGAAAAAAAACTTCAAATAAAATACAGCAGCCTGGATATTGTGGCACTACAGACCTCATCTCTATGGCAGGCACATTTCTAAACCTTAACTCGCATCCCAACCCTGCATATGCATGAGGCAGAGCATCACTCCTTATAGTACTCATACTGCAAACACAGCAATTCCATTGCAGGCAACATCAAAGCCAAAGAAATCAGCAGATGGAGAGTCAAATGAAGAGACCTTTCACTGGAGTTTTGCTCTCATTAGAGGAGTAATTAATTATGTTAATTATGTGTAATGGAAATAAAACAGCTCAGTCCAGAGGCATATTCCATGGGCATGCCATTAATAGATACCTACATTCTTTATTAACAAGACTCCACCAGTGGAAAACAGACAAGTACAATGAACCAGGAAGTTCTCAACAAAAGCCACTCAGTAAATTGTGAGTTATCTAAACAGCTCCTGCAGGACAACCAGCAGCAGTAGCCACTGCCACGTCATAGGGACAAGCCAAGCTCTGGGCAACACTTTACAGCTGTAGGTGAAATTGTGAAGCTGATTTCAGCACTAAGGTCTTGTTCCAGGTAGCAGAGCAGCCACATTGCTTCAGGTAACCGCTGAAGACAGAAATTAGAGAGAAGGCTTGAGTGTCAAACACCTATAGAAGCAAAGTCAGCAGTCAAGGGATGGCTAGGAAGAATTCTCTCTTCCTGCTCCTTTCAGATTACATGCATGCAGGACACCTTGAGTTTCTCCTTCTGATCCTGCTTTTATTGCCAGGCAGACGGTGTTACAACACATGGGACTTTGTCTGCTCCTAACAAGGTAGAATTAGCAACATGAAATAGCTATTCTGTTTTATTTTTCTAAGAAATAAATCATGTTGTTCAGGTCTCTCCAGGACCACCAATGGTTTATTACAAACTTTGTAGCAGTTCATATGGAAAGAAGTGCAATTGATTCTGCTGCTTCTCAGTCCAGCCAAGTAATCTTGCAGGCCCAGCACCTGGGATGTTTCATCTCTTCCCAGCTGCAAAAAGAAAACATAAGGAGGGGCTTATAGCACTATCAGAATCCTGTTAGAGAGAAAGGGTGAGGCCTGCTTCTCCAAACCCTACCAGGGTCACAGGGGCCTGTCACCCAATAATGTGACCTCCTAGCTGAGGCCCTGAACACACTGGGCTCCACTCTCCAGCTGTACCCAGGTGGTATATTTATAGCACTTTAGCTCAGAGCTTGGTAAGAAATGAACAGTGGAGCCTACAACAACAGTGTGACTTCCAGGGCAGATATGGCTACCCCCTCCATTGCCAGACACACTGCTATCCACTCCTACTTGGCTGCTCACAGCCCTCTCAACACTGCCGATCTCGGGCAGGCAGGACAGGTGGTTAACATCTTCACTTCTTGCACTACAGACTTTAACCAAATATTCCCTACAGGAAAGAGAAAGGTTCTTTACCCAGCATGGGAATGCATCATGCATATTGCTTCTGCAGACTCCCATGTACCCTGCATCAACATCCAAGAGTCATTCTAAAGGAGTTCAGCCATATGGGAGCAAATGGACTAAACCACAGACTTGATATTTCCAGAGTTACTTGATGCCCTACTTTAAGCTTGCTGGAGCACCTGCCAGAATCAAATGGTAAAATTTTAATTTCAAAAGCTATCAGATCTCAGCCAGAGATTTTAGCTCTGCTTTGGGTTTTTTTGGAAGGAGAGGAGTGGAGGGGGTTGGCTACAAAAATGTTAGATGGTCTTTCTGAACTCTGATGACCCATTTTGTGTGCACATAATTCAAGAACCTCTCTTCCCATTCACTTCATGTCCCAGATCTAACCTATCATTTTGAGACAGAGATTGATACTGTGGATTTTTGATAGAAATTCGGTTGCAATCTTAATTATAGAGCGATTGCCACCGCCCCAGAGCAATAAGCACTAACAATGAAGTATTAATGATAGAATTTTAGCAAGACTGCACAATCAAGGCAAAGGGGATGGTTCTGAGATAGATGGTGCCAGCACACGGAAACAACCCAAATAGCTTTTACAGAGGTCTGGGGCCTTTCCTTATCACAATTGGGACATCAGATCCACATCATGCCCATCAGCAATTAAACTGAATAGTTCTGAGATCACAAGTCATGGCAGTTGACTCCTGCAGTGAGGCTCTGCAGAGGCAGCTTCCACAGAGCAGGGAGGGAAAGCTCTCCCTCTGATCCCAGATGATACCTGGCAGCTTCAGCCACTTTGGTACTTTTTCAGGGTGGCTTCTCACTGGCTGTGAAGCTTCAGCGGCTCTTGCTGGTTCTGGGTTCTCTGCAGTTCTTTTCCCATCTGTCTCCTCTGGCCCAACTGGGGGTGGAACAGCTGTTTCTGAAGCTGGTGGAGCAGAAGGGACTAGTGATTTGGACAAGCCTCTGAGAAGAGAAACAAGAAAGCAGAATGAAAGCAAGATTTTCACACTGGTCTCCACATACCCAGCACACAATCCCAGCCTAGTGATTCATCAGGCCCAGGCCTTGAAAAGTTAATCTTCACTCCAGAAGCAAAGGCTTTAGGGCACATACCAGTCTGTAAGCAGAAGATCTTCCAGCTCCTACCAGATTTAGCAACAGACATGCCTCCCCATTTGAGCAGGGTTCACCAAGCTGCAAAGTCGTAAATAAGCCTGAGAGCAGGGGTGGTTTTTTCTGGTGCCTGTAGGTTCTGCCCTTCTCCACCAGGAGAGGTGTTCCTTCCACCCTTCCCTTCCCTTCCCACAAATGCCCACTGACATTAAGTAGCTTTGCTCACAGTCCCTACCTAGCTACTAGCAAGTCAGCTGTGGAAGGGGACACTGCGGACTCCAGCAGTTCTGGTCTCAAGTAACAATCTGTAAAACAAATCCAAGCACATACATTTGTTAACATAGTAACATCAGCCAACCTGCAGACACTTTTACTTCAGAACCACGTAGCTCCAGCTAATCCCCCTTTGTGTGCTTCAGTGAGTTTCTGCCTTTTCCCAATACAACAGCCAACATTGTTAGCCACTAGGTGGTAGTGACCCTCTCAAGCCATGCTGATTCCCACCGAACTTCTATGTTCAGAATATTCTTTGCCATTTCTAATCCATCCCTCAAAACTTGATCTCTGCATCTCAGAGGTTATGTTCTCTCCCTTTACACCTCTGAGAGACACACACACACTAATACTAACAGCATCACAAATATGTCAAGAGAATCAGAGACTGTCCATCTCCACAGGAAGCCACAACAGGTTGGTCCCTTTAGTGCAATTTCTTGTTCTTTGTCTTGTTTAATTTTAAAGCAATGGGATTTCCACACTTCCCTTCAGAGACCACCACTCCATGTTTGTCTACTGTGCCTACTCTATAGCCTAATAAATCTCATAAGAAATGCTTCCTGATGTACATTTACAATTATGTTAGTTAACTTGCATTAACTGGCAATCAACTTAAGTTGAAACAGAACCAAGCTAGTCTAGACGAGGCCTTAGTGATTCACAGTAGAGGGAGAGGCAATGGCAATGCAAGATTCACATAAACCTCATCCCTTCTCCTACCAATGCCCCTCAACCCTGAGCTGGAAGTACCACCTCTGGGGAAGTTCTCTCTCCAGGATACAGGAGTCTCTCTGCTGAGACTAACAAAAGGAGCTAATTAGTGCTAATTGTGGGGAATTGTCTGCTAGGAATAGCACAGAGCTACCGCACCCCAGCTCATTTCACCCAGCCAAGGAGATTAATGATTTACACTCATTCCAACCTTAGACTGAACACAAACCAGTGCTGCCCATGCAAGGCTCCATATTCCACCCCCCAAATACCTGAGCATCTAACCCTCCTGTCCTTCATTCCAGCATCTCTACTCCTAGCTTTGTTTGGGATCTCTTGTTGGAGCAACTCTGAAGCCATGGACACGATTCATCTGGTTAACACACAGCAGCTGTGGAGCCAGCTGAAGAAGAGATGGCAGTAACTCACCTCTGTGCTCCTCAGATCCAAAGTGAATGACAGATGCTGGGAAGAGGTTAGCCTGAAACAAAGGGAAAAGAGATGGATGAGAAGGAGACAGAGCAAGCTGCAGGGTTGTCACAGCCAGCCAGCCTCGGACATTACATATACCTAAGGGAAGCCCAATCTCTTCCTCAACCCAGGGCTAAGGCACTGCAGCCATGAAAACATGGGCATTTGCTCATCAACCCTCTCCACCCCCAAAGCACCAATCCCTACTGTAGGCAGCAAAGCCCCTTAAAATAAATGCAACTTTATGAGTTGCAAGAGGGCTGAAACTGAACATGACAGCAGCTCAGACACTTCTTTGCCAGTTATGTCCTGGCTACATCTTCTGGAGCCCAGTTTAAAATAAAAGCAAATGCAAGCAGGATGGGCAAGCCAATTTTCAGTGTATTGAGTACCATCTACACAGACATATTTGAGGAACCTAGGTGGCATCCAGTGACAGCCCCTGGAATCTGCTACTCAGTGATTTTCAGCTTCATTCAGAGAGTTCCTGACTCCCTGTGGGAAGCAGTCTCCCCAGGGGCCGTGCTCCACCCCATGTTTATACTGTCCCATTGGCATATGCAGAATAGACACCTTGTGGGCAAGCCTGCATCATGCCTCACTTTTTCTCTCCCCGTCTGCATTACCAGGGTCACCTGCTCTTCCTTCCCCTCCTTGAGAACCCTAGAACATCTCTGGCTTCAGATTCTGGTTTCACTGTTGCTAACAGCTGCCCCTTTCCTCTCCTGGAGGGAGCCTGAAATGTTCTTCAGTTCCCTGCTTCGGACAGACCATACTGGCGCTGCCTGCCTGAAGAGGCTGGGGATCAATGTTCCATTAATGCAAGTCAAAGTTGTTTTACAGTCCACAGAGACCAGCAACTAAGAAACTGAGGAAATAGCAGTGCTGATTTGAGCTAATCAGTGCGCGGGCTAGTCACCACCACAGTGCACCCCAATCCTAACATTCAAGTCTCCCTTGCTATTCTAGTCCTGCTCCACAAGCCAGGCCTACAGTCCTCCACCCTGCTATTCTAGTCCTGCTCCACAAGCCAGGCCTACAGTCCTCCACCCTGCTATTCTAGGTTTGCATCTCATTTGGAGAAGCTGCCAATCATACTAGAGAATGCTTAGCTCTTAGTGAATTTTACCTACAGAGTTCTGTACAAACTTTGGCCTTTTTTTTTTTTTTTTTTTAAAACAAGTTGGGGGTGATGTGGAAATAATGCATCCAGGTCAAGTTGTGGGGAGCAAGTGATTATAGTACTGTCCTATTAGCCACAGACAGACAAGGAGCAATGTTTTCAGTTCATAGATATTAAGGCCAGAAGGGACCTTTGGCTCATCTAGTCTGACATGCTGTATATCATAGGCCAGAGAATTTCACCCAGTTACCGCTGTAGCGAACCAAATAACTTGTCTGACTAAAATGTATCTTCCAGAAAGGCGTCCAGTCTTCATTTGAAGACTGCAAGAGAGGAAGAATCCAACACTTCCCTTGGTAGTTTGTTCCAGTAGTTAATCATTCGCTGTTAAAAATCTGTTTTATTTCTAATTTAATCCGGCTTCAGCTTCCAGCCATTGTTCTACCTTTCTTTGGTACATGAAGGAGCTCTTTAGCACCTGGTATTTTCTCCCAGAGATGGTATTCTTATATTAACCAAGTCACCTCTCAATCTTCTTTTTGATAAACTAAAGAGATTGAGCTCTGCAAGTCTCTCCCTGGAAGACATTTTTTCCAGCCCTCAAATTATTTGTGGCTCTTTTTTGTACTCTCTCCAGAGTTTCTGTGCCCTTTTAAAAAGTGGACAGTCTCAGCAATGCCATATGTAGAGGTAAAATCACTTCTCACTCCCGCTCACTACTCCACAGTTTATACACCCAAGCCTGCATTAGCCCTTTTTATCACAGCATCACGAGGGGAGTTCATGTTCAGTTTTTAGTTCACTATAACTCCTAAATCCTTTTCTGTAGGCATGCCCTGCATTCTTTATTCCTAGGATGTCTGACCTTGCATGTAGCTGTATTACAATACATTTTGCTTGAATGGGCCCAGCTTACAAAGTGATCCAGATACATTTGTATGATTGGCCTGTCATTTACCATTCTGTCAATTTTTGTGTCATCCGCAAATTTTAATCAGCAGTGATTTTATAATTATTTCCAGATCGTCAATGAAAATGTTGAATAGCACTGGGCAGAGAACTGATCCCTGCAGAACCCCACTAGAAACTCCCCCATTCAATGAGCTACTTTTTGATATGTCAGCCAGTTCTTAATCCATTTAACATGTGCTTTATTGATACTGGATGTTGCTAATTTTTTAACGGGACTGTTGTGCGGTAGTAAGACTTTTGTAAGGCATTTGACAAAGTATACTACATCTATGCAGTTACCTTTACCAACCCATTTGTAATCTCATCATATAATGAAATATCTTTGTGTAAAGAGCCATGATGGAAGGACGCTACTGCAATGCAAAGTCTGGCCACAGGAATGGGGAGCTAGGTAGATTCTGACTACCTCTACTGAGAATGGCCCAGAGATCTGAGGCTGAATCCCCTCTGCCTTCGCTCTTGCCTCCTCCCGTCCCTTACGTCTCAAGTCATTTCTGCTGCAGTGTAAAGACGTTCAGTTGAATCCCCTGGAGCTCACAAGACAGGCGACCCTAGAGGGCTCCAGAGAATGAAACCACACCTCAGCCAGCTAGAAATGCCATAAAGGGTGAACTACTGCCATAGCTTAACTACCCAACACCCAACCAACATCCATCCTCAGGCAAAAGACCCTCTGCGGAAGAGAAAAGTGGAAACATTGTCTGGTGATTACACCACCAGACTGAGCCATGAGACGTGGGTTCTAGCTCTAGCTGTGACTGACAGCTATTTGTACCTCAGTTTCCCCATCTTTAAAGTGGAAATTATTGTACCACCACCCAGGGAGGCAGAGACAGTTATTAGTGTGTATAAAGCTCTTTGCGATCCTCAGCTGTAAGGTGCTAGAGATCAAGGATTAGTATAACGGCCATACTGGGTCAGACCAAAGCTTCATCTAGCCCAGTATCCTGTCTTCTGATAGTGGCCAGTGCCAGATGCTTCAGAGGGAATGAACAGAACAGGGCAATTATCGAGTGATCCATCCTCTATTGTTCAGTCCCAGCTTCTGGCAGTCAAATGTCTAGGGACACCCACAGCATAGGGTTGCGTCCCTGATCATCTTGGCTAATAGCCATTGATGGACCTATCCTCCATGAATTTACATAATTCTTTAATCCAGTTATACTTTTGGCCTTCACAGCATCCCCTGGCAATGAGTTCCACAGGTTGACTGTGCGTTGTGTGAAGAATTTCCTTTTGTTTGTTTTAAACCTGCCACCTATTAATTTAATTGAGTGACCCCTGGTTTGTGTGTATTGTGAAGTGGTAAACAACACTTCCCTATTCACTTTCTCTGCACCATACAGAATTTCATTAATTACTGACCTGTTAGTAATTTACTCATCGCCTCTTCATTTATTTAAAAAACAACACCACCACACACCTGTATAGCCTGCAAAGTATACATTCAGATAATATCTTCAACTTTGTCTTCCTCCTCCCCTCCTTCCACTGTCTTTAATGCTCAACTTGTGTCATGTCATTTAGACAGCAAACTCTTTGGGGCGAGAATTATATTTACTGTATGTTCAACTACCTGGTCAAATGTCACAGTAGGACAAACTGTAGAGAAGCAATTTCTCTACCTCTCAAAGGGAAGCTTCTTGGAACAGCTAGTTCTAAAGCACACAAGAAGAAAAGCTATTCTCAACTTCAGCCTAGGCAACATGCAGCGTCTGGTTCAATTAGTAGCAGAGGGTGAGGCTCTCAGTAACAGTGACCATGATATAAGTAAATTCAACATGGGGGAAGGGGGGAAATAAGGTACCAAAAACTAAAACAATGACACTAAATTTCAGAAAGGAAGATCTCAGTAAAATCATGGCATTGATCAAAAAGGCCCTAAACTTAAAAGCAAAGGAAGTAAAAATCGCTAGATTTGGCATGGATGTCACTTAAGAAAACAACGGAGTCTCAGAAGGCATACGTGCCACTGAACAAAAAGGGAAGCAGGAAGGCAAGACAGTCAGTCAGTCTCGTAAATAGTAAGAGGTTATTCAAGCCAAACAGTGATCCTTCAGAATTTGGAAAACTAATCTTTAGTGAAGCCAATAACAGGGATGTGTGAGAAGTAAATTTGAAGGACTAGACTTAAATTAGAAGAGCAAACAGCTAAAGAAACAAAAATAAGCATCAAGAAATTACATGAAGTATATCAGAAGCAGGAAACTTCCAAAAGAAATGGTGGGTCTGGTGGATCACCAAGGGTTAAAGAGAGCAATTAAGAAAAATAAAGACATTGGCTGAGAAGCAAAATTATTTATTTGTGTCAGTCTTCACCACAAAGGATATTGAGGAAGTACTTATCCTACCCCTGATTTTTTCTGGTAATATAGATTAAGTGCTCTCAGAGTTGAGATGGCAGAAGAATAGGTGCTGGAGAAAACAAATTAAAAAGCAATGAATCACCAGGCACAGGTGGTCCATCCAGGAGTTCTCATGGAAGTTTTCAAGTTCTCATTCTAAAGAATGAGCTACTATCAAAAATATTAACTGGTCTATTAAATATAGCTACTATTGCAATATTGTACCTCTATTTAAAAAAGGCTCTGGGATCATCTGGGGAATTACAGACCAGTAAAGACTTCCTTCTGTTTCTGGCAAATTGGTCAAGATGCTCATTACAAATAGAAACATAAAACACCTGGAAGATCACATGATATGGTCTAACAAGCATGGACTCTTCAAAAGAAAATCCTGTTTTACTAATCCGTTAGAATTCTTTGCTGTGAATAAAGGAGAACTGATTGACATAATTTAGTCAGACTTTCAAAAGATCTTTGACAAAGTCCATCATAAAAGGCTAATAAAGAAACCAAGTTGTTGCAGAGTGAGAGGCAAGGTATTGTCATGGATCAAAACTGGCTAAGAGATGGGAAACAGAGTAGGATTAAATGGTCAGTTTCCATCATGGCAAAAGGTGAACAGCAGGAGCCTGAAGGGTCTGTACTAGGACTGTGGTGTTTAAAATATTTAGTAATGATCTGGAAAGAGAAGTGAGCAGGGCAGATTATCCCACATCTGCCTGCTGTGGGATTTCTTGAACCTTCCTTTGAAGCCTCAAATGCTGGCCATTATCAGAGATGAGATGTAGGCTAGATGGACTAGGGGTCTAATCCAATGTGGCAATTCCTGTATTCCTGTGCATGTACAGCACGGAGCACAAAGGGCCCCTGATCCTGACTGGAACATCTGAATGCTACTTAGTATAAATATTAAATAAAATTATTAACTTCTGGGAAAATGAAACGGCATCACCTATTTTCCTGTCCTGAAATGAGAATGTGACCTTACAGCTCTGTGGACTGGGAGACATGAGCACACAGTGATGGTACTGGTGCCAGCATGTAACATCCAGGAAAGAGAGACACCCATCCACTAAGTCTGAGCTCCCTCCTAGCAGCCAGGAATTTGTACAGCCTCAAATTGACATTTTAGCAGCAGGAAACATTATTTATTAGACCTTTTAACATTTCCTTTGCCAATCAGCAAGACCGAAGCTTGCCTGCTCCAGTCACAAAGGCAGCTCTCCGTAAATGTTGTAATTAAAAAGTACCAGACATGGTTAAGAAACCCCAGAGAAAACTCTTCTGAGAGCTTTGATGTCTCCGCTGCATTCGTCTGAAGGGATCCCACTATTTGGAAGGGGTGGCTTAGAAAGGAGTCCCCCGTCCGGCCCCTCCTCACACACAAGCCCCTTTACACACAACATCCTTTTCATGGCAGCTGTGACTTGGAAAATGAGGTTTTTGTAGCGTGTTAGTGTTGGAATTTTTTAATAACCTCCCCTCTCTCTTTTTCCCCTCCCGCCCAATTATCGTGGTGAATAATTAACATTCTGAAGGAGATAACTAAGCACAACATCTCAGAGCTCAAAGCCCTTTTAGTTCAAAGCCCTGCCCTTTTCTCTTCGTTTCCCGTTGCCACCACTAAAACTTCCTTGTCATTCAAGCTCTGGGCACACACATCAAAGCAGCATGTGGGAATGGCCCCAAGGGGTCAGAGAAAATTCATGGCAGGGCCTGTGAGTGAGGCACAAAGAGAGAGGAAGAAACAGACAGACACACTCAACCACACAGAGTCAGAGCACGCCCCAGTAGGAACCACTACCCTATTTACTCACAAGCTGATAAATAACCCCAGCTCTAGATTTCAGGCTCCACCTCCGCAACCACTTCCCACCACTGGCAAAACATCAGTCCAAACCCTTTTTATTGGAAGAGAAAAAGGAACTCGATAGCAGTTCACACGTGCAAAAAATGTAGCCTCCTCCCCATGGCTTATTTTACCCCACACATCTTTTTCCTTCCTATGGCTCAGCCATTACAGATTTCCCTCCCAATTCTTATCCCTAATATATCCCTTTCCCTTCAATCTAGGTACAATATTAGGTCGATGTAACCCTTTACTTCGCTTCCTACACCGTTCTCAGGTATCAGACCAATTTAATTTGAACCCTCAAGGTTGAGTATGATTCATGGGTTAGAAGAAGGCATCCCACTAGCACACGAATCCTCCAGTCAGCCACAGGCAGGGCACATTCCATTGGCAGGGACTATGCTCTTTCAGTTATGTAATAGTCTTTAAGTCAGCCTCAGATTTAACCACAGGAAAAATCAAGGTACTTTGACATTGGCCATGGAATGTTTTAGCATAAAGATGTGGTGGTTTTAGTATTTGCTCAGTCTAGGAAGGTGCAGGAAATCGTACTGTCACAGAACTTGTCAGCAGGTCTCTCTCATTGCTAAGTGCTGCACCAATCAACAGTGTCAATACTTGAGTTTCACTCTTATCTCACTGGGCCGAATGTTTTCAGTGAACATTCTTGGGTCAACTCTCATTTTTTCATTTGAAAAGATGGAGCAGCTGTTTCCAATGTTTGAATCATTGTCTCCATGACTGGCTCCCTTCAATGAGTGCTTCGCTCTGCTCTTTCCTGAGTAATGCATCAAGAGAACAAGAATTCTCCAGACCTGCTGAGATCACATTCTCCTTTAAGTTCTATGTTATATTAATAGGAATAGAGTCTCAATGGATCAGAAAAGATTAAAGCTCTTACAGTCACAGGCCAGGCTACATAGCAAGTAGAATCGAAAGCTATTTGAAACAAGATTTTAGAAACCTGCAATCAGTTGAATGCAAGGAGTTATATTATGAGTGAGTCATCTGCCATTTGTTTTCCATATTCAAATATTACTATCCAGCAGCCTCATTTCTTTGCTGTGACTTCTGTCCAGAAGTGCAGTGCCAATGTGACTTGGGAAAGGGACTCTCTAATCCCACAGATTGAGAATGCTGAAAATCCTTTTACACAAGTTACATTTCCAGGATACAGACATGTTATTAGTTGTACTGCAGCAGCACCTAGGAGCCCCAACTAAAAATCAAGGCTCCCAATGTGCTACATGTTATGTATAGATACAGTAAGAGACATCTTACAATATAAATAAAGACAGACAACGGGTTCTATTATCCCCATTTAGAGACGGGGAACTGAGGCACAAAGATTAAATGACCTACCCACAGAAAGTGTATGGCAGAACCAGGAATTAAATCCAGATCTCCCAAGTCCCAGCCCAGGGCTTTAACCAAATAACCAGCCTTCCTCTCCAGAATAATCCTGGACAGTCCAATCCAGAAGCTAAAGACAAACCTTAGTCCTTGGGTCAATTCAGCAAGTGAGGCCATTGGGGCAGTGGCTCTAGGCAGGTTACATCTTAAAATCATAGAATCATAGAAGATTAGGGTTGGAACAGCCCTCAGGAGGTCAAGTCTAACCCCCTGCTCAAAGCAGGACCAACCCCAACTAAATCATCCCAGCCAGGGCTTTGTCAAGCCTGACCTTAAAAACCTCAAAGGATGGAGATTCCACCACCTCCCTAGGTAACCCATTCCAGTGCTTCACCACCCTCCGAGTGAAATAGCTTTTCCTAATATCCAACCTAGACCTCCCCCACTGCAACTTGAGACCATTACTCCTTGTTCTGTCATCTGCCACCACTGAGAACAGCCTAGCTCCATCTTCTTTGGAACCCCCTTTCAGGTAGTTGAAAGCAGCTATCAAATCCCCCCTCACTCTTCTCTTCTGCAGACTAAATAAGCCCAGTTCCCTTAGCCTCTCCTCATAAGTCATGTGCCCCAGCCCCCTAATCATTTTCATTGCCCTCTGCTGGACTCTCTCCAATTTGTCCACATCCCTTCTGTAGTGGGTGGCCCAAAACTGACGCAATACTCCAGATGTGACCTCACCAATGTCGAATAGAGGGGAATAATCACTTCCCTCGATCTCCTGGCAATGCTCCTACTAATGCAGCCCAATATGCCTTTAGCCTTCTTGGCAACAAGGGCACACTGTTGACTCATATCTAGCTTCTCGTCCACTGTAATCCCCAGGTCCTTTTCTGCAGAACTGCCGCTTAGCCAATCAGTCCTCAGCCTGTAGCAGTGCATAGGATTCTTCCATCCTAAGTGCAGGACTCTGCACTTGTCCTTGTTGAACCTCATCAGATTTCTTTTGGCTCAATCCTCCAATTTGTCTAGGTCACTGCCTATCCCTACCTTCCAGTGTATATACCTCTCTCCCCACCACCCCCAGCTTCATGATGAAGTATAAGAGACACAACAAAGACCAGCTCTCAGGATCATTAAGAATTCTCTCTCTTGTGAGAGTTGGCAATGGCTGATGGGAGCAGAGCTAGAGAACTTCTGCAGCTGGAAAAGCATGGATGACATAGATAAGGGGTGGCTAGTAAGTACAATACATCAGGCTTACAGCTGACTGTTTGCATAGTTGCATATTCAATTTCCAGTAGATAGCCAGTAATCCAAATTCCATGCCCTTCCCAAATCCTGATGCCCCAGGAATCAGGAAAAACAGCAGTGATTTAAATGAGCACCTTCCA
The DNA here is from genome assembly GCA_003942145.1 of Platysternon megacephalum. NCBI lineage: Eukaryota > Metazoa > Chordata > Testudines > Platysternidae > Platysternon > Platysternon megacephalum. The sequence goes on along the minus strand of QXTE01000107.1, from coordinate 5,523,345 downwards.
TGGACACAATGTGCATACAGCAGCTTCAAAATACATAACCTCAACATGTCTAGCACACTCTAGTTTGAGTCATTTAAGAAATGATCCTCAGAGAGGCTGCTCTTCTCGACACCAAAATGGAAGGAAGAACATCCCGACACAGAGGGAGTGGCTGTGCTGCAATCTGCATGGTTCACAAAACTGTTTGAGAAGAAGGTCCTAAGAGGCTGCTATAACCACATGCAGCCCATGTACATATTGTGTTGAAGGGGAATTTGCACATTCGCCATTGTTCAGTTCTCAAAGTTCAGGTGTTAATTTACATTCCAAGATGACTTGGCAAATTCTTTAGTGATTATCAACTTAAGTTAGATACAGAGAAGTCTTCGTAGTTCATCCAGGAAATCAGTGCCACAGCTGCCACCACAGTATTCACATTCCCCCACTAGGGCAGGGTTGTTCCCAACAGTCCATTCTCTAAGCTTTACAAGTGTCTCAAAAAAGATACATCATCAAGTCTCTTGGCATTATTTTTTTCCATAAAGTTTAAAGCCAAAAGGGACCACCAGATCTTCTAGTTTGACCTAATCTATCACAGGCCACTACCCGACACCCACACAATAAACTCAACAACCAAAATTAGACCAAAGTACTACAGCCCACAGGAGACTAAACAATTATATTCCACAGGCAGAGGTGGTGATCCAATGCCTAAGCTTACATCTAGGAAAGCTTCACATTTTGGGCCATCAGTCTAAGGATCCACCCATTACTGACAGAGCGGCCTTTGACTTTGAGTGATTAGTGATCTGAAGTTCTATTTCACATGTTTAAATGTGAAGGCACTCAGAAACCATGGTGGTGAGTGTGGTACACAACATCCAGAAAGCCTTGGAACAGAGGGAGTCGGGTGTGACACTGCACCCCATATTCTTCACAGTGATATGATGACATAATTGTAATGTATTTTATGCAAGATAAGTTATGTGAGGTATCATTGGAAAAGTTATGATTTGCTGAATATGATTATCCTATTTGTATGCGTGTATCATTTTTGTGTCTGAAGTTATGAATGTCGACTATGTAACTGTATTTCAAATGTAGTTACACCTGGGTAACGCCCACTAGACAAAATGCTTTCAGTCTAGATAGTGGGTGGGGAAGGGCCTATTCAGGGCAATGAGCCATTAGGAACAAACAACAGGCCTTAGGAGAAGCTCATCTCCCAGCTAGTGATCCTTCCTGTGATGGCTACAGACAGCCTCCAAGTAATGGCTGCTATGACTCTACAAGGACATGTGATCACACCACATGACTCTAGACTCCATTTTAGGATGTCAGTATTTTTCCACAGACTGGTCTGGGAACCAAGCTTTGAAACAAAGGGTTCCCGCCATATGCAAAAGCTATATAAGGCAGGGACTGACATCTTGGTGGGGAGTAGGGTGACCAGACAGCAAGTGTGAAAAATCGGGACAGGGGTGGGGGGTAATAGGAGCCTATATAAGAAAAAGACCCAAAAATCAGGACTGTCCCTATAAAATCGGGACATCTTGTCACCCTAGTGGGGAGTGAAGAACACCAAATGAAGACTCCTGGAAACACGCGAGGAACAAAGACTGAACTGGGAGAAGTGCTGGACCCAGGCTAAAGGGATCTCTAGCTTATGAATGAAACATCTGGGGATTCCAAGCTGTAAAGCAAGTGCAGCTTGTATCTTAAGAATCTGCAGCCTGCTTGTATCATCTCTTGGGTGAGAATCTGCTACTCATAGCCAATTTAGTATGTTAAGCTTAGTTTGCATTTTTTGTTTTATTTGCTAGGTAATCTGCTTTGTTCTGTTTGCTATCACTTATAATCACTTAAAATCTATCTTTTGTAGTTAATAAACTTGTTTTTGCTTTATCTAAACGAGTAAGTTGGAGTGAAGTGTGGGGGAATCATAACTCAGGGGCAAAGGCTGTTGCATATTCCTCTCTACATTGAGGGAGGGGGCGAATGTTATGACCTTCCGCTGTACAGTTCCCTGTGCAGTGCAAGACAGTACTGGGTTTATACTCCAGAGGGGGTACGCAGCTGGGGAGCTGCCTTGGCTATAGCCTTCCCATGCAGGGGCTGGTCAGAGAGCCTGCGTGTAACTGCAGCTGGGTGTGTCCCTACCTGTGTGAACACTGGTGAAAGTGCAGGCTGGGGGGCTTTGCAGCTTGTCACAGCAGCACAGTGTGAGAGGGAGCCCAGGCTGGTGGGTCAGGAGGCTCAGTGATATCCCAGTTCCAGGTGGCACCCCGGGGGGAACCAGTCACATCAGGGTCTATGGGGCATTGCATATTATGGTATAAATGCCTAAATTAGAGGGATTTTTCCCAGTTAGACCAGCAGCAATGACCCATGAGGACACATTTTTGACTTGGTTTTTATTGCATATTTTAGTAGTTTGTACTCTGGAACACAGAGGATTTCAGGCAGTGTTCTCTATCCAGTACTTCTACTGCGCATCCCCACCCTCCTTCCCCGCATCACACACAAACCCTGAAATGAATGAATGCTGCAAAAATATGCCCATTAGAACTATATTGTTATTAGGTTTACTGCAGAGGTTCTCAAACTGTGGTCTGCAGACCAGCTCCATTCAGGTGGCCCGTGGACAGTTCCTTCTATGGTGCGCACCTGGGCGGCCGCACGTGAGAGAATGAAGGGCTGCCCACCTAATTAGTGGAGCCGCACAGGCATGGCTCCATTAATTAGGGGCCTGGACCCTGGAGAAGATGCACATGTAAGGTGAGGTGGTGGCCTTGGGGGGAATAGGTGGTGGGGGGGCAGTGGGGTGAGAAGAGGGGGTAGAGGAAATTTGGAACGTGCAGGACTGCGGTGCCAGAGAAAGAGGCAACTTTATCCAGATTCAGGGCTGCGGCTGCCGGGGAAAGAACCCCCTCCTTCCCAGCCCCAGCTTGGGGGCTGCCGCAGTGGGGGAGAGAGGGAGAGACCTCCCCTCCTTTCCAGCCCAGCTCGGTGATTAAAACATGAGTTGTGTGTTTTTATTTGTAGAACAAAAACACGTTAATTATTATTTAGGTTTTTTATGTAACACTTCTATCCAAAGTGCTTTACAACAGTTAGCTAACGGTACAAACAGCATTTGGAAAGATCATTAAGTGGTCCACAGGGACACTCAGCAATTTTCAAGTGGTCCGTGGAAAAAAAAAGTTTTGAGAACCACTGGTTTACTGAATGAATTCAGAAGCTCTAGGATCAGTCAGAGACTCCTGTCTAAGGGGGAACTTGCAGCTGCTAGGATGAGAAGCATTCTTTCCATTATATGATCTGAAATTATTAGAGTGCCACAGGTCTGCTGGTAGTCTGATGTTAAAAGATTAAGAAGAAAATGAGTGCTTCAAAGGGACACCATATAGATGCAGGAACCAAAGCGACCAGCATGAAATACTGCACAACACACCCCACCCCCAAACACAGAAACCAGTGCTTGGGGAAGCCAATGGATCAAAAGCTTCTCTCACAAGAGAGCAAAGAGCATCTCCAGAACGGAAATAAACAGAGCCACAGCCAAGGGGACATTCTGCCTAAATAGCTCTTCCTTGTTTAATACCCAAGAATAAAGTTTCCCAACTGGAGGGCTGCAACCACTGAGATGATACACAGACAAATATCAGCTGGGAGAGGGGTTTGAGGCCCATTAAACTTTATCAGATAAGGTTTGAACGTGCTATCTTGACAAGGCTGATAAAGGGAATCCCAGTAGAAGGAGCATTCAATGACCCCCTGCGCAGAGGTCAGAAGGACATGGCCCCTGAAAATTAACCATAGAGCTGGACAGAAACATTTTTTAGCAGAATTTCTGCGCTAAATCATCTAGTCTGAGAAAGTCTTTAATGCTGCCCACAATGCCTATTTCCTCATTCCACCTTCTGGGTCCTGTCATCAGCTCCACAAAATCAATGTAAAAGACAGGCAGGCACAAAGCTTTATGGGTAAGGCTACGTTTATGTCATGGAGGTCATGGAATCTGTGACTTCCAGAGACCTCTGTGACATTCTCTGCTTCATCCCCAGGGGCTGCGGGACTCCGGAGCTGACAGCCAGCGGGGCCCTGGCAGGGTTCCGGTGACAGACTCGGGGGGGGAGGGGAAGGGGGGGAGGAAGAGAGAGAGAGGAGGAGACACCTCGGGCGAGCGGCTGGGGGTGTCCCGTTTTCTCTTTGGGAAATATGGTCATCCGGCAACTCCCAGCTGTCATGGGCAGAGGAGGAACCCCAGCTCCCAGCCACCACGGTGGTGGGGGAAACCATGGAGCCGCATCAGCAAAAGTCACAGACAGGTCACGGCTTCCATGAATTTTTGTTTATTGCCAGTGACGTGTCCGTAACTTTTACTAAAAATAACCATGACAAAATCTTAGCCTTATTTATGGGTATGATTTGCAGCATCCAACAGGACAAGAGGTAGGTAAGAAGTAAGATTACTACCCAAAATCCTATCTGCCCAGAACATCCTGAACAGACAAGAAATGGGCTAAGACCCCAAACAATGAAGGTGTGCACCAGGTTCCAGGCTGTACTAAGAAGGCTGAATTCCAGCGTCTGCTGCACCAGACCAGCCATTGGAAATGCCTCTATGATGGGCTGACCCTGAATGGGGTAGGTTTTCTTTTGAACTTATTTTCAAAGTCTTGCCAGAACTGTAAGCCCAACAGCAGAGGCAGCTTCACACAGCCCGGGGACATTGTCAGCATCACTAAAGAACAGAAATGCAAATGACACTAGTGAAGAAATGGAACCAGAACAGAAGGGACAGAAAGGAACAAACAGCTCCTCTGGAGTCCCTCCCCAGGGTAACGGCCAGTGGGAGCCTTTCCCGACACTCAGAGAATTCTAAGATCTGATTAGAAAAAAATAAGTATTTATATGGAAGTGTGGGGGTTCCTTCAGTTCCTTTGAAGGTGGGACCATGGCCATCTGCTCCCTTTACTGCCTTGGCTTTTACAGAGTCTGGGATTCGTACCTTCTGCTCACTGTTTCTCAGCACTAGTTCACAGATCAGTGCTGTAGTCTCTGCTAAGCCCAAGACCTGAGTCATGCCAGTGTCTGTCCCTGGAATGAGGAGGGAGGGAGAGAACGGAAAAAGCATCTTTGAGAAGTTCAGCTAATCTAGAATAGCACAAACAAGCAGCTGGAGCTGTAAGGACCCCTTGGCTGAGTGCTGCTGCAAAGAAGCCTGCAGATGATCCAGTTCTGCCCTTGAGAAAGCTATGAAGTAATTCAAGGGACATGGGGATAATGCAGCCAGGAAAAACAGCAATAACAAAATATCAAAGCAATGCCTTGAAGTCTTTATAGGTTCCAAAAACTCCATGTTGTTGCCAGTCTGTGTGCTCACTATACTGTAAACACACATACACTTCAAGACATTCACTTCAGAAACAATTCCTTCTACCAGGCTTCTTGGCAAATAAGTTGACATTTGTTTTTCTGATTTTGATTGCACACTTTAAAGGTTTCCCCTTTTACTGTGGCTATCAAATTTAATAAATGATTGTGACTCCAACAGCCGTATCAGCTTGGGTGGGTGAAAAGTGTCAATAAGACTGTATTCCACCTCTTGCGCTGGCTCCCAATTCAATACCAAATCCATTGCAAGGTTCTGGCTCTGATTTACAAATCTCTCAATAGAATAGGCCCACTCTATCTCAGAAATCACCCCATCAAGGCAGTTCGGTGTAGAGGGAGGATGGTCCAGTGACTAGGGCGCTAGTCCAGGATTTGGGTTCAAGTCTCTGCTCTGCTACAGACGTCCTGTGTGACCTTGGGCAAGTCCCTTAATCTCTCTTTTCTTCAGTTCACCATCTGTACAATGGGGATAACAGCCCTGCTGCACAGGGGTGTTGTGAGGATAATACATTAATGAGTGTGAGGTGCTCAGATACTGCAGTAATGGGGACCAGATAGACAGTCAGACGTATTTATCCAGCATATCACATGTTCAAACCAGAGGGTGCCAGAGGAAAAGCCTTCTTTACAGCTGACAGAAGGCTCTAGAAACCCCTCTGAAAGCTGATCAGGAAGAGCCTCACCATTTTCAGGTCACACTGTCAGACTCCCCTCTGTAGCCGTGCATTTCTCAAAGAATAGAAGCTGAAGAAACTGAACCAAAAGGATGTTGGAGGACTAGCTGCTCTTCTGCATCCTCATCCCATTTTCTATAATCCACCTATAGAATTTAGACACTATGGTACAAGGTGCTTTAGAAAGAGAGAAGACACAAAAATCTGAAGCTGGTTTGTACACGAGCCAACATGCATCAAACCACGCCCTGCTCCTCTACTCCTGGGGTTCTATCACTGTGTCCCATTTCCTCTCTCCCTAGAGTTCAGGCACCCTGACTGGGAAGCATACGTCTAATCCCCAGGAGTGAAAGAAGAATAAAACAACTTAAAAAAAAAACCCAAAAGGCCGATGGACTGGCATTTATACAATAGCTTAATCGCAGGCTGAATGGATGGTCTCATATTTATATACAAGTAGTCCCTAAGGATGGGAAGACTCAAATTAAAGCCCTATAACCAGATCTCAATGCACTCTCCCCCTAACAAGTACCTTTGCTTTTGCTAACGGTCATGTTACTCCTGAAATGAACATGCAGCCTAGCAAACGTCCTAAGCAAAATCCCTGTTTATTTTGAGATGTTGGCCACTGCTGCTCTGATGAGATTTTTGTAAGACAGAATGAACAGATAATAGAGCTTGAAAATATGACAGTTAAATCTGCAATACCGTGTACAATTCTGATCCCCACAGTTCCAGAAAGCTGAATTCAGACTGGAGCAGGTGCAGAGAAAGGCTGCTAGGATGATCGGGGGAGTGGAGAGCTGAGCTGACCAGAGGAGACTCAAGGAGCTTGGCTTGTTCAGCCTAGCAAAGTGAAGGCTCAGAGGGGATCCGATTGCTCTTTCTAAACACGTTGAGGGTAAACCCCAGGGAGGGCGAGAAGCTACTGACACTAAAGGACAATGCTGGCACCAGAACAAATGGAAATAAACTGTCCATGAATACATTTAGGCTGGAAAGCAGAAGACTGTTTCTAATATCAGAGAAGGTAGGTTCTGGAACAGTCTCCCAGTAGGAATAAGGGGGGAAAACAACCCAACTAGTTTTAAAACGGAGCTTGTTACACGTATGAACAGGATTATACGATAGGGTTGCCTGTAACAGCAGGGGACTGGAGTCCATGATCTAGGAAGGTCCTTCCAGTCCAATGTCCCTAAATGTTCATGAAGAAATACAGCATTACCAGGCATGAAGATTCTATAGGGCAGGATATGTTTGTTTGGGTTTTTTTCAGATGTGGTTTAAACCTCTGCTGGGTTCTAAAATACCATAAGGAATATCCCATTAAGTGAAATGTCACAAGGACATGTACACATCTAGCCCCCTTGCTAGCAAGTCACATTGGGTACAAAGCACTCTAAGTGCCTGTTACTAGTGGCCTGGACACAGAACACTGGGAACGAGGGCTGTACATTTTGGGGGGGACAGATATAAAGGACATTTGTATTCAATAAAGCAAGGCAACCCTCCCCCACCATGGAACCACCAAGGAAACTGTTCCTTTGGCCTACTAGTGGCAAGTCAGACTTAGGCTCCCAGCTGTTCCTAACCAACATTACCCACATTCTGGCTTCTGTTACTGGAGGGAGAGAGGAGAAGTCCCACATTCTCGGCCCTTCTATTAGCTCACACACTGTGCTTCATGCCAGGACACAGCCTCCCTGCTGGGGTAAAGTGTTCAAGGTCCCCTAAGTGCAGATCTCCATTTCTCCAGTATTGGAGGCCAGAGACTCTCTGCCGCTTACTCCATCCTACCACGAAGCCCACCAACCCCAGGGAGCAGCCCTGTCCCCCCACCCCGTATCCTGACATCCAGGTCTGGGAGTGGGAGCAGATTCCAGCATAGAGGCCTCCCCTCCAAACCTCATAGACTGGGTAGAGTTGGGGGCAGGAAGCCTCCTCCCTAAGGAAGGCAGAGGCCTAAGCAGAGGCAAAAGGCCCCATGGAAACTTCCATCTGGAGCCAAGTCCCATCTAGCAAGGGGCTGGGTGCAGAAGCATCCTCTCTGAGCCCCATCTCTACAGGAACAGACACAAGCAGCACAAACCTGCTCCCAGACCAGGGCCGGCTCTAGGTTTTTTGCCGCCCCAAGCAAAACAAATTTTGGCTCCCCCCCCCCAGCCCTGGAGACCCCCCCCAGTGTCGTCCCCCCCCCGACGCCCCAGCACTGGGCTCTCTCTTCCCCCCCCCCCACCCGCACCCCCTGCCGCCCCAGCACTGGGCTTCCCCCCGCCCCAAACGTGACCTCCCCGTTCACCACAGCAATCCCCATTTACACTTGCAGTGGGGCTCAAACCGTTTCTCCTATTTTTATTTCACTTTAGTATAAATCTCGCCCCCCTGTTCCCCGCAACCCCATCTTTAGTGCTCCAAATGCACATGGAAGGCATAGGGGCAAACCCTCAAACCTTGTACCTGGAAAGGAATGGGGATCTAGTAAAGAGGGTTCAGGCAGAGGAGCGGGTGTGGGGGTGCTTGGGGACTCTACACTGACAGAGAGGCAGGGTGTGATGTACTGGCGGAGGAGGGTGAGGGAGGAGAGTGGGTATCAGGAGGGTTGCAGGAGAAGAGGTGCAGGGGAAGGGGGTGGTGCGGGAGGAGGGGGCTGGGGGAGGGTACAAGGGGAGAAGTGCGGGTGAAGGGAGAGTACAAGGGGAAAGGGTGCGGCGAAGGAGCAATGGGGGGAGGTACAAGTGGAGGGGCTGTGAGCGGGGTGGGGGTTGCAAGGGCTGAGAGGGGCAGGTGCTGACAGCTGCTTCCCCAGCCCCATGCAGGCAGAGCCGAGAGGACGGAGACTGACCCCCAAGTGCCTGAGCCACGGGGGTCCCCCGGTGGGGCAGTATCCCCCACTGACCCGCTCGGAGCCGGGCTCTGCCTCTCCCCACCCAGGGCAGGCAGCGCGGGGCTGAGGCGGGAGAAGTGCGCGGCGGGCTGGGTCGGGGGCAGGAGGGGGCGGCGGGCTGGGTCGGGGGCAGGAGGGGGCGGCAGCAGCTCCCTGGCAGCTCGGGCTGCCCAGCCACTCGCCCTGTCAGCGCGTGAGCCGGGATCTGCGCCCCCTGCCCAGCCTGGCGGCGCCCTGCACAGCCCACTCGGGCGGGGAAACGCCGCGCTGCTCTGGGGAGACTTGGAGCGGCAGCGGCACCCCTCCTCCCTCCCTGTATCCTGGGCCCCACTTCCCTCCCTCCCCGGCTCCTCACACACTCGGGGAGCCCCTCTCGCTGCCGCAGCCCGGGCTTGCCGGGATCTGCGCCCCCTGCACAGCCCACTCGGGCGGGGAAACGCCGCGCCGCCCTGGGGAGACTCAGAGCAGCAGCAGCAGCAGGACCCCTCCTCCCTCCCTGTATCCCGGGCCCTGCTTCCCACCCTCCCTGGGCTGCGGCGGTGAGAGGGGCTCCCGGAGCGTGTGAGGAGCCGGGGAGGGAGGGAAGAGGGGCCCGGGATACAGGGAGGGAAGAGGGTTCCTGCTGCCGCTCCGAGTCTTCCCACGGTTGTGCGGCGTTTCCCCACCCGAGTGGGCTGTGCAGGGCGCCCCCGGGCTGGGCAGGGGACGCGGATCTCGGCTTTTTACCGCCCCAAGCAAAAAAAAAAAAGGGGGGGGCGCCGAGTGCTGCCCCTTGGAACGTGCCGCCCCAAGCACATGGTTGGAGGGCTGGTGCCTAGAGCCGGCCCTGTCCCAGACTCAGGATTTCACTACTTGGCAAACAATGCTGGAGCATGCCAGCGAGTCAGAGAACGGTGTGAGCGAATCCTCCTCCCCCACACTGCTCCCTGCACTGGTGCCCAGACAGGTCCAATAACAAATACACAACCTCTCCTCCTGTTCTGTGCTGGTGTAATTTTACTGGGAGCACCAAGGTTTAGGCGAAGCAGCCTGATTAGTAACAGCAGCCCATAAAAAGGGCATCCAACAATAACAGAATTGCCAGGGACATGAAAGCCAGAGCAGCTTCCGCACCCATTTCTCTCCAGAGAAGAAAGCCCCCTTCAGCCCCTGCCAAGCACTCAGATCTCCGGCGGCAGGGAAAGTCTATCCAAGCAGAAGACATTACAGCATGGAGCCTCCGCTGACTCAAGGCAAAAATTACAGATGAAAGACGATTTATGCTGGTAGCGGGGAGCAAAGTGTCACCCAGAATCAGCCAACCTAAATTGGGACAAGGCACCAGCCTAGTAAGTTAGAATACTGTGGTCTCCGGCAGGCAGTCCGGGTAATTGGAAGGGTATGAACAGGAATCACTCCTTCCCGTTTGATGCTTCTTCTAAATAAAGTTTTTATAAACACACAGACTCTTTCCTGTCTCCACCAGACCATGACGCTACAGAGCTGAGGACCCCAGGCCTGGGACACAGGCAACATGGCCACTGGCATCAAACTCAACCCCTCCACTCTGCAAACCCACTTCTCATAGGAGGCTGTTTTACACCCAGCTATCAATAAACAGCTTCTAGGTTTTAGTGTATGCTGCCGAGGTGCCCCTCCCCCAGCTCACATTCCCAGCAGTAGGGGGGCAGAGGGAAGAACACACGAGTGTGCTGCCACCAAAGCATTTTAAATAACTTTAAAAACAGGAGGACCCCAGGCCTCCTGCCCTCTCCTCTCCCCCTCTTGCCCACACCTCACCCTTCCTTCTCTCCCCACCTCATTTTAATCCAGTGATATGCAGACCTCAGTGATTCAGGAGCAAAATTAGTGATCATCACCCAAAAGAGAGACAGGAGTGAGAATTCATTGTTTCATTTACAATGTCTCTATACACACACATACACAATTATTCTCACAGCAAAATGACCGACCAAGTATTATCTTATCAACTACAATTGGTTAGCAGCATAGTAAAAGCATCCTGATTGGTTAATAATTAAATCACAGTGTTTTAATATGATATGCTGCAAAGAGCCGCAAGAGAGACATTAAAGAGCCACTTGCAGCTCTCGAGCCTCAGTCTGAGTGTATCTGCTTTCATCCCTTCACCCCATCTCAGGCCTACATTTCCCTTTGCCTTCTCCCTCTCAAGCCTCCCACTCCAAGCCTGTACCAACTTCTCTCCCCTTCAAACAAACCAATCTTCCTCCTGCTTCCAGGCAACCCACCAAAAACTCTCTCCTTCTCAGCCCTATACCTCGGCTTCTGCCACCATCATCTCATCATAGCAGTGTCACCAGTCTCAACCCCTGCAGTTCAGATTGTGAAATCATTTCCATTCTATCTTGTTTTCAATCCTCTCCCCACTCCCTGAAACATTCACATTTGGGGAAGGAATCTTCCTGAGAAGAATTTAGGAAATGTTTGAACAAAATCCCATCAATTGTTTTCAAGTTAAATTTAAAAAAAAAAAATCCTCAATGTAAAAATATTCCAGCGACCTTCCCTTAGCACCAGCTTGTTTTTACAAATAGTAAATCCTGCCTGGCTCATCAGAGTCTAAGTTTTGGAGAAAACAGGTTTTAAAACAACAATTATGAGCTTTTGGAAATGTCACACCAAGTGCATATAGCACAAAATTCCATGAAGCTGTTAACTGCACAGTTACATACCCATGTCCCACTTCCTGATGTTTCTACCCCAGCCATCACCGCTAAAAATAAAGGTACATACTGCACTGGGAGTGAACTGGGCAGATACTTAATTCCAGGAGTTAATAACCTCGGCTGCTGAAGCAGAGTGTGTAAAATTAAGTGGCTTCAGAGTAGCAGGTCCTGAAGACTGTGAGCATACCAAGCAGCGTAAGTCATGTCTACACCTGAAATGGTTTGCCACTACAGCTCTACTGGCAAACCCTCCTACTGTAAACACAGTATGTAACAGCAAAAAATCTTTTGCTAGTATAGCTTATAACTGGATCCCTGAACTAAATAAGTTATTCTGGCAAAAGCACTTTTATGCCAGTAAAACTGACTACACTGGGGTTTTTGCTGGTATATAAGTGTCACCCCCGGACTGACAATGCTATACCAGCAAAAACTTCTGTGTAGACCTGCCAGACTAAGGAGTTCACACCATCTTTGTTGGTCCACATACTCACCAGCCTTGATTCCCCCCATGATAAGTCCTCATTTGCACCTGTACAGAGTGTGTACAAAGTGCTCCCACTGGTGAAGTGTTGATTTCTGGTTGCTAGCATTTTACACCCTGAAAAAGATTTGGAGGTAGTTGTGGACAATCAGCTGAACATGCGCTTCCAGTGCAATGCTGTGGCCAAAAGAGCTAACGTGATCCTGGGATGCATCAACAGGGGAATCTCAAGTAGGAGCAGAGAGGTTATTTTACCTCTGTATTTGGCACTGGTGTGACCGCTGCTGGAATATTGTGTACAGTTTTGGTGCCCACAATTCAAGAACCATGTTGATAAATGTGAGAGGATTCAGAAAAGAGCCACAAGGATGATTGAAGAATTAGAGCTTAAATTCATAACTTTGTTAAGACACTAAAAATCATGGACTGAATAGACACACTGAATTTATGACTTATTGCAACAATCTATAACTAAGGCTAAGATTTAGTCATGGGTATTTTTAGCAGAAGTCATGGACAGGTCACAGGCAATAAACAAAAATTCCCGGGCCTGTGACCTGTCCATGACTTTATAAATACCCATGACTAATCTTAGCTGCTCCTGGGGGGCCCTGGGGGCCCACTGTTGCTTGGGAGAGGGGGCAGGGGCCAGCTGCACAGGCCACTGCCTGGGGCCACTCCAGCAGCAGCCGGTGTGAATGGCCCTGGGGCTGCTGCACCAGCCGCTGCAGCAGTCCCAGAAAGTCACGGTATCCATGACTTCTGTGACAGACTCACAGCCTTATCTATAACCCACTAACCACCCCAGGAGCTCCTCTCACCCTGCCCCTTCCTCTCTATGACTGGAGGGGTGTTGACAGGACAATTCACCTTGAATGGTCCCTTGAAATATGTGTGAACTACTTATGCTAACCAATCTGTTCCGCACTGTATTTAGCTGTGACACCGAGACCCTGTCTATACTAGAACTTACTTCAGTATAACTTATGTCGCTCGGCATAGGTGCCGACTCTGTGGGTGCTCCTGGAGCACCCACGGGAAAAAATGGTGGGTGCTTAGCAGCCACCGGCAGCCCCCCTCCCCCATCAACGCCTCTCCCTCCCCCCAGTGTGTCCTGCCCGCCGGCAGGCCCCGCCAATCAGCGCCTCCCCCTCCCTCCCAGCACCTCCCACGGATCAGCTGTTTTGAGGCATCAGGAGGTGCTGGGAAGGACGGGGGAGGAGCGAGGGCGCAGCGTGCTCAGGGGATGGGGTGGAACTTGGTGGGAAAAGGCGAGGAAGAGGCAGGGCAGGGGCAGAACCGGGGTGGGAAGAAGCAGGGTGGGAGTGGGGCATTTGGGAAGGGGTGGAGTGGGGGCGGAGCCTGGGCGGAGGTGGGGGGAGCACCTATGTTGCTCAGCGTAATCCCCTAAGCAACGTAAGTTATACCGACCTAAGTGCCAGTGTAGTCAGTGCTGTGTCCGGAAGAGAGCTTCTCCTGCTGACATAGCTACTGCCTCTTGTGGGAAGTGGAGTAATTAAGCGGACGGAAGAGCTCTCTCCCGTCAGCTTAGGGCGTCTTCACCAGAAGCGCTACAGCAGTGCAGCTGTGTTGCTAGGCCATGTCTACACTATCACTTATGTCACTCAAGGGTATGAAAAAAACACCCCTGAGTGACGTAAACTTCGCCTGGATAAGTGGTTGTGTGCACAGAGCTTCTCCCACCATCCTCGCTACTGCCGCTCGTTGGTGTGGTTTTATTGTGTTGGCGGGAGAGCTCTCTCCCGTCGGCATAGAGCAGCTACACGAGCGATCTTACAGTGGTGGAGCTGCATTGGTACAGCTGTGCCACTGTAAGGTCTCTAGTGTAGACATGGTCCCAGTGTAGATGTAGCCTGAGTAAGTTTCCCAGACCAGAAGAAGAGCTCTATGTAACTTCAAAAGCTTGTCTCTCTCACCAACAGAAGCTGGTCTAATAAAAGATATCTCACCAACCTTGTCTCTCTAATATCCTGGCACTGACATGGCTACAACAACACTGCGCATGTAGAATTAGAAAACATTCCTTATAGCGATAGACTCAAGGAGCTCAATATATTTAGCTTAACAAAAAGGAGGCCAAGGAGTGACTTGATTCAATCTGTACGTATCTACATGGGAAAGAATATATAATAGTGAGCTCTTCAGTCTAGCAGAGAAGGTGTAACATGATCCAATGGATGGAAGTCAAAGCTAGACAAATTCAGACTGGAAATAAGATGTACATTTAAACGGTGAGAGTAATTGACCACTGGAACAATTTACACCAAAGGTCATGGGTGATTCTCCATCACAGACAATTTTTAAATCAAGATTGGATGGGTTTTTCTAAAAGATCGGCTATAGGAATTGTTTCGGGGAAGTTCTATGAACTGTGATTTATAGCAGGTCAGACCAGATTATCAAAATGGTCCCTTTCTGGCCTTAGAATCTATTAATCTATACTCCCACTTTGCAGAGGTGTAAGTTATTACACAGGGTGTCAGGCCCATTAGCTAACAAATCCCACTGGTATCAGCAGCTGCTCCAGAACTAGAGAGGCTAAATGATCTGTATTTTTCTGTCACCCTTAAAACCAAATGCAAAAATAATTGTGTTAAATGAAACCTAAAAGCTGCAAAATCAAGCACTAAAATGCCAGGAAATTCCAAGAGTTATATTCTCCACAATGTTCACTCGGTCAAGTTGCACATACCAGACAGAGCCGTTTATATTCCTGCTTTCCTTATTATAAATAAAGTTCCATGTATTACTGTTCATGTTATTAGTGAATTACCATAAAATCTACAGGGTCTGTAATGTTGCTGGGCTAAGAGAGGAACATAGGAATTGTCAGACTGGATCAGCCACATGGGTATATCTAGTCCAGTATCCCGTCTCCAACAGTGGCTAGTACCAGATGCTTCAGAGGAAGGTGCATAAAACACTGCAGCAGGCAGATGTTGAATAATTTGTTCTCCATTAATTCCTAATACACCTCTACCCCGATATAACGCTGTCCTCGGGAGCCAAAAAATCTTACCATGTTATAGGTGAAACCGCGTTATATTGAACCTGCTTTGATCCGCCGGAGTGCGCAGCCCCCGCCTCCCACCCGGAGCACTGCTTTACCGCGTTCTATCCAAATTCGTGTTATATCGGGGTAGAGGTGTAGTTAAAGATTGGAGCATGAAATTTTATATCCTTTCCAAATTTTGTTAGCAACAGTTATAACAACTCTGGATATTGCTGTTATCTATATAAGCATCCAATCCCACTTTGAACCTTGCTAAATTCTGAGCCTCAACAACACCCCGTGGCAACGATTTCCACAGATTATTACCCAGTGTTAAAAATAGTGTTTCTTTGTTTAAAATCAGTTTTGGATGTGTCACCTTTCAGTTTTGTTGTGTATCCCTTTGGCCTCGTGTTATGAGTCTAGGAAAACAGAACCTCCTGATCTACCTTCTCTAGACCATTCATCCTGCAAGAGAAGGCCAAAATAGGAACTGGAGGAAGAAGTTGTAGGTGCAGAATGTGACCTATACACCAGAGGAGTTGAAAAGGAAAAGGGAGGAGGGCACAGATTGGGAGTTAGGATATGTCTACACTGAAAATGCTACAGTGCTGCAGCTGCACTGCTGTAGTGCTTCAGTGTACACTACCTATGCCAAAGGGAGGGGTTCTCCTGTAGGTATAGGACTCCACCTTCCCGAGAGGCAGTAACTGAGACACGCAGCGATGCTGATGTAAGTTCCCAATGCAGACCAGCCCCTAGAGAGGCAGGTGGGATCAAAAGGGGTTTGTTGGGGGCAGGGATAAAGGGAAGTCAGAAAGCAGAAGGGAAGGTGTCCCTTCTCCCCCGACCCACACCAGTGCAAATCATCTCCCATTACTTCCCATTTTCAGGAATTTACTCCAATCATCTCATTAGAAATTGAATCACAGTTTCGTTTATTTTCCTGGAATTTCCCAGAGCTCCAAACAGAAACTCTTTCTCCCATTTCCCACCGCAGCAACTGTGTAGAAATTTGAGACGTGTTGGGTGGCAGCTGTGGGCAAATGGCACAAACTGGGGGGAAGCCGAGAGGAGTTGTCTTCACAATGAGTGGGAACATTTCCCAGTTCAAAGGCATGAGGAGCTTTCCATTGGCATTTCTGTTATTAATTAAAATGCATGAAGTGGCTTTAAAGAGACAAACACTAGGCTGGCTGTTTTCCACCAAGACAACATTGTGTGTATCTCACACACTGATTGTCCCATTCCTGCCTGGTGGGCTGCCAGGCACACCAGCACATTCAGGCAAACGCCAGGCTCAGGTGGAGAGAGCAAGGTCAATACAGATGCAGCAACACTCAGGCAGTGTAGCTGGGTCCAGCGCAATTCCTGAGCCACTGACCAGCCAGGGCTGTGATCAGTACCCGGAGACTCAGGAAGGCGAGCACACTTGAAACATTCCTTAGTTGGGGATCCTGGGCAAAGGCATTGTGACAAGGAGAGGAGCTCAGCCGTTAGCAAAAGTTGTAGAACCACCGTCTTCGGGGCTAATTGTAGCTTTTGGTCAAGGGGATTCAGCAGGCTCCAGGCCCAGGAAGGGATCAGGCTGTGGGTGTGAACGCAGGTGCTCATACTATTTGTCTCCATGCATATTCAATAGCCTAGCAACAGCTGCACTTGTGTTTCCTCCACATGGCCTGGCTAGGAAGGTGTGGAATTTGGAAAGCTCCATTATAAACAATTTCAGAGGCGCTCTAATCCCTTCCTAATTCAATATGTCGCCAGAAAAGCGCACTCTCACATACACTCCGGAAGCAAAATCTCCCATTACATTCTGCCTGACTCCTCACCTTACAAATGATCTTTGGCATATCACTCTACAAATGACCACACTCTAGTCCAGAAGGGAAGCCCTGTCTATACACAGTGAAGTTGCTAGCAAAGTCAATGGTAGAGCTATTTCACTGTCTCTCTAGTAGTTAGTTCTTCACTCCAAAGGAGGCTCTGTACTGAGACTTCAGTTAGACCACGTTACCTGGCAAGTGCAAAAGCCTCCAGGCAGAGCCGTCCCCAGGGTACAGCGAATAGGGGAGACCACCCTGGGCCCTGTGCTTTGGGGGGCCCTGCACTTCATGAGGCGGTGGGCAGGAAGGTTAGGTGGGAAGCGGGGGCAAGGAGGAGCCCCCCCGCCAACCTCCCCATCCCCCCAGAGCCTCCTGCCCACCAGCAGGCCCCGCTGATCAGCGCCGCCTCCCCCTCCCTCCCAGCACCTACCGCCGATCAGCTGTTACACGGCATCTGGAGGCGCTGGGGGGGGAGCGAGGGTGCAGCGCGCTTGGGGGAGGGGGTGGAACTAGGCGGGGTGGGGGCCTTGGGGGAAGGGGTGGGGTGGGGGTGGGGCCTGAGCAGAGCCGGGGGGAGCACCCCCCGGCAGATAGAAACTCACCGCCTATGTCCTGGGCCCTGCACCCCTTTAGGGACTGCCCTGCCTCCAGGAATTCCAGACTGCTGGAAAATTCACAACATGGAAAGCGGATCCTCCACAACACCCAGGTCCGCCTAAATCAACCTTCCCTAGCTCTGAAATCAACAGTAAGCCAAGAGAGACTACCTCCAGTGTCAGACCATTAGTCCCTCTATGTCCAGCCTTCTACATCTTATAGTGGCAGATACGAAAAATGGTCTGTCTCGTCCAGTATTCCACCTTCTGCCACAATGGGTCAGACAACAAATCAGTCTAGCCCAGGAACTTGCCTCTTGCAATTCTTCAAAGGAAGATTATCTAGAGTCTCTTTAAGGCAAGGATTGTGTCTCACACCTGACTAAAGAACCCAGGCACAACAACTTTCTATTAAACAGACACTGCATCTTGCTGCACACAGAGGACCGCTTGGTGAGGACCTTATGCTCTGAAAACCTGAATCCATTGGCCATCGCTGAGCACAAATCTACAGAGGTTATATTATCATCCAGCCTCCCTTTAAAATTAGTACAGTGCCTGGTACAGTGGCGAGAAGGGGAGCAATTCAGACAGAGAGAAGTAGTACTTACCTGGAAGAGGGTTTCATTCTCATTACTCAAGATGGCTCTGGGAGGTGCAATAACTGAAGTTAAAGAACAAGTTACAATCAGGAGAGCATGTAAACCAGAACAACAAGCAGCTGGTTTGGGGGAGGACTGTTTCCACTCAAGGGAAAGAGACACCCTCACTGTCCACACATGCTTCAACTCAAGTCCAGGCAAGAGTACAGTATGGCTACAAAAATTAGTCTGAGGTGAGCAGGTTACAACCCTTTGCACTCCTGAGCCATGTACAGGGGAGACAGTCCTACCTGGGCCAAGTATCAGGGTATCACCCCAGGGGATGGAGGGGAGACGGCTTTGTACCAGACCATCACTCCAGGGAAAGGCCTGCAAGGGAAGGAATGGGTACAAGAAACCACTGGACTCACACAGGTAAAATGGCAGCTCTGCATCTGCAAGGTGGCTTCTCACAAAGTCTCTCAAAATGCCAACTGTGAAGTGAAGGAGAAGAGAAGGTTTGCAGGATGAGGAGGACAGTCCATATCTCACACAAGCCCACCAACACAGCCCATATGTTGGGCAAGGGACACAGCCTGTTCCTCAAATACAGACTCTGCTCTCATGCAGGGGGGAGTATCTCAGGTACCTCTCTCTGGAACAAATATCACAGTTGTCACCACTATACCCACCCCTCTCTGGAAAGAGGGAGCAGACCCCTTGATAGCAGCACAGGGTCCCAGCAAAGCAGACAGTGGGTAAATCAGTGCATCAGCTCTTGCTTCCAGCAAAAATCCTCCTCCTCCTCCTCCCATTTCTCCTTTTAGGCCATAAACCCCACTTGGATTTCCAAACACAGCTAGTCCTGATGGAGAGCGCACTCTACCTAGGTCTCGTATAGCCCACCTCACCATAGTACCTGAGCATTACCTGTTCATCAGTTCCTCCATTCACAGTATCACCTTAGCCCTCCATTTTGGCTAAGGGATGGAGGGGAGGTCCTGTTCCTCTGAAAGGAGTCAATGAGCCTTACATTTACTGCTGCAGGCTCACAAGGAATCTTCCCAAACACCCCCAGGGTCACTCATTTACATGGAAAATACAGCTGTGTGCACCAATCACCTGTGACAGACTGACAATATCCTGAATGAACTTTACTGAACTATGTTAAACTTAACTGAAGTAGGGTTATTACCTTTGGGGTACATTGTATTGGAAATGCAAATGTTTATGTACAACAGATTGTAGGAACCTTCATTAGGAGGAAAACAAGATTAATGCAATCTATGGAAGGTATGTGGAAGTTCAAAGGTCTTTTTAGATCAATGTGTGTGAAGTGGATTTCCTAGGAAATACCTTGAGGTGAGGGGAATGCAAATTCTCCCCTCCAAAGCCACCTTTTGAAGATATGCCCTGGGAAGACACACCCATTGTATACTAATGACCTCCTCCTGGAAACTCTAGATCAAAGATCCTTGATCTGTATCAACTAGTCAGGAGGGTGCTTGTTCTGAGCTGAAGCAATGGAACCACAAGGAAACCCTAGGGTGGTGTGCTGAAAGTCTGTTCTTGCCAGAGCCAATGCTAGAGTTGGGATCAACTCTGGTAAGCTTTGAGCATGTGTAGGTTCTTTTATTGTTTTTAATATGTTTTCTCAGTAGCGCTTTTTATCTTAAGACAAAAGTAGTCTTGTTTAGAAAGAGCTGTGTGGTAACTTATGTCGGTAGCAGTCACTCTGTTATCAGTCTCTGAAGAGAAAGCAAGGGGGTCTATTTAGGCAGACTGTCTTTGCTGGCAGTAACCCAGTGGAGCCAGGAAACTGCTCAGTCAGGACATACCCTGGTAAGAAGGGAGTGAGAAGTTTGGTCTTCACCCAAGAGAGGCAACAGCTGGCAAGCCAGAAGCCTGAGACTGGGTGCCATTGCTGGACCATGGAGTAATAACATCTCCTGTGGTTACAGACCCCAGTTGCTACCTTCAGATGGAAACGTCACTAGCTACACAAATGACTGAAGTTGCAGCTGCAACTAGATTGGGGATCTTTGGAACCTTTACTTATTCCTTTGGTTCTACTACATGGTATTGACTGGTTACCAAATTAACCCTTCTGTTATTAACTCTTCTACCCATCCCACCCCCAATGCCCTAAGAACAGGGTAGACAAAGTCCACACCCCACCTGACAAACAGAAGCTTTAAGGTCTTGCACCAGATAGCCAGGAAGTCTGGATTTGCAGAGGGGAACAGACACCTAAGACTCTGGTCACCAATTCTCAGGTCTAATGAGACAGCAGGTGTTTCCTGGGGCAACATCAAGTAGTCTAATTGGCAAGGCCACCTGACTCCACCAAAGGTGGAGGATCTAAATTAGTAGCAAGGAGAGCAATTGGGTGCATACCCTGACATATTCCCTGCAAGAAACTGTAATCTCCCCACTATTCTGGCTGAGCTGAGGACACCTGCTTTTTTGTTTTGGGCTTTGGTAACTTCAGACAACAGTTGAATCAAGTCTTCTCTCACACTCTGGCTGGAACAAGCCTCAACTCTAATGGGACAACACTATGTAGTATGGCAAGAATAGTGTGACCTCAGTTGGGACACCACAGCTTTTCTGGGCATGGCCCCCATCAAGCAGTCCTGGAAACAAGTCCTCTTCCTTTGCAGGTCTGCATAAGGTGAATGTCTCCAAGCCTTTCTTTACGCAACTCTCTGAAGCAACATGAACAGACTGCACTAGCTCCTTATAGAATCATAGAACTGTAGGACTGGAAGGGACCTCAAGAGGCCAACTAATCCAGTGGTTCTCGACCGGGGGTACACAGAGGTCTTCCAGGGGATACATCAACTCATCTAGATATTTGCCTAGTTTTACAACAGGTTACGTAAAAAGCACTAGCGAAGTCAGTACTAAAATTTAATACAGACAATGACTTGTTTGTACTGCTCTATATAGAATGAAATTTTAGTACAATATTTATATTCCAATTGATTTATTTTATAATTATATGGTACAAAGGAGAAAGTAAGCAATTTTTCAGTAATAGTGCGCTGTGACACTTTTGTATTTTTATGTCTGATTTTGGAAGCAAGTAGTTTTTAACTAAGGTGAAACTTGGGGTATGCGAGACAATTCAGACACCTGAAAGGGGTAGAGTAGTCTGGAAAGGTTGAGAGCCACTGATCCAGTCCAGTCCCCTGCACTCATGGCAGGACTAAGTATTATCTAGACCAGGGGTGGGCAAACTGTGGCCCACGGGCTGCATCCAGCCCATCAGATGTTTTAATCCAGCCCTCGAGCTCCTGCTGGGGAGCAGGGTCTGGGGCTTTCCCTGCTCCAGTGCTCCAGCCAGGGAGCGGGTTCGGGAGCTTGCCCCACTCTGCGTGTGCTGTGGCTCCGCATGGCTCCCGGAAGCAGCTGCATGTCCCCCTTCTGGCTCCAATGGGAGCTGCAGGGGTGTCGCCTGCGGATGGGGCAGTGCGCAGAGCTGCCTGGCCACGCCTCCGCATAGGAGCCGGAGGAGGGACATGCCGCTGCTTCCAGGGGCTGCTTGAGATAAGCACCGCCTGGAGTGGGCACCCCTGACCTCCTCCCGCACTCCAACCTCGACTCAGCCCTGATCCCCCTCCTGCCCTCCGAATCCCTCGGTTCCAGCCCGGAGCACCCTCCTGCACCCCAAATCCCTCATCTCCAGCCCCACCCCAGAGCCCGCACCCCCAGCCGGAGCCCCCTCCACTCCTCATTTCTGGCCCCACCCCAGAGCCCTGACCCCATCCTGCACCCCAACCCCCAATTTCGTGAGCATTCATGGCCCGCCATACAATTTCCATACCCAGATGTGGCCCTCGGGCCAAAAAGTTTGCCCACCCCTGATCTAGACCATCCCTGACAGGTGTTTGTCTAACCTGCTCTTAAAAATCTCCATTGATGGAGATTTCACAACCTCCCTGGGCAATTTATTCCAGTACTTAACCACCCTGACAGTTAGGAAGTTTTTCCTAATGTCCAACCTAAACCGCCCTTTCTGCAATTTAAACCCATTGTGTCTTATCCTATGCTCAGAGGTTAAGGAGAATAATTTTTTTCCCTCCTCCTCCGTGTAACAACCTTTTATGTACTTGAAAACTTATGTCCCCTCTCAATCTTTTCTTCTCCAGACTAAACAAACCCATTTTTTTCAATCTGCCCTCAGAGGTCATGTTTTCTAGACCTTTAGTCATTTTTGCTGCTCTTCTCTGGACTTTCTCCAATTTGTCGACATCTTTTCTGAAATGTGGTGCCCAGAACTGGACACAATACTCAAGTTGAGGCCTAATCAGCACGGAGTAAAATGGAAGAATTACTTCTCGTGTCTGTGTCTTGCTTACAACATTCCTGCTAATACATCCCAGAATGATGTTTGCTTTTTTTGCTACAGTGTTATACTGCTGACTCATTTAGCTTGTGATCCACTATGACCCCCAGATCCCATTCCTCAGTACTCCTTCCTAGGCAGTCATTTCCCATTTTGTATGTGTGCAACTGATTGTTCCTTCGTAAGTGGAGTACTTTGCATTTTTTCGTATTGAATTTCATCCGATTTTCTTCAGACCATTTCTCCAGTTTGTCCAGATCATTTTGAATTTTAATCCTATCCTCCAAAGCACTTGCAGCCCCTCCCAGCTTGGTATTGTCTGCAAACTTTATAAGTGTACTCTCTATGCCATTATCTAAATCACTGATGAAGATATTGAACAGAACCGGACCCAGAACTGATCGCTGCAGGACCCCACTTGATATGCCTTTCCAGCTTTGACTGCGAACCATCGATAACTATTCTTTGGGAACAGTTTTCCAACCAGTTATGCACCCACCTTTGAAAGAATGCCCACTCAGGTGGGTGGAGATGTGACAGTGCAACTAATTACTGCAGCTTCTTCAGAGCTGTATCACTGCCCCCAGCAGTGCAGAGATGCCCGGTGCCCCCCTCCTGTAACACTAGTTCACAATTGTAAGTGGCACTGCAGGCTAGGCGTCACCAGTGAGACAGAAGCAGGGATGCTCTTACCAGTTTCATTGGGGCGGAAGAACCCTTGCAGAACATGACGGTCTGGGAACTGGACTCGAAGCACAACCTAGTCAGAAACAAAGCTGCATCAGCTGAAACATTCACTCTCAAAGAGTAAGAGCCCCATTCGCTAAAGTCAGGGCTCAGGTGGAGGCCAGGTTACCTCTGCCTCACAAGAGGCTCATACAGGATTGACTCTCTTCCTGAGAGGTGGCACGCAAGAATGTCAACTATTATTTGTATTGTGGTGGCACCTTGAGACCCCAAATGGGATGCAGACCGCACATACACACAAGAAGTGACAGCCCCTCCCCAAAGACCTTGCCATTTAATTTGGAACAAGATGCTATAGGAGTGTAACAGTCAGCAGAAAGGATATGGGGAACAGAGGGAAGCTCACATGGTCACACAGACTGCTATATGCACCACTTGATGCTTCCAAGCCATTTTAAAATAAAGAAAGACCATAAAAACGGCCATACCGGGTCACACCAATAGTCCATCTAGCCCAGTATCCTGTCTTCCGAGAGTGACCAATGCCAGGTGCCCCAGAGGGGAAGAACAGATCAGGGCAATTATCAAGTGATCCAGCCCGTTGTCCAGTCCCAGCATCTGGCAGTCAAAGGTCTAGGTACACACAGAGCATGAGGTTGCATCCCTGACCATCTTCACTAATAGCCATTGATGGACCTGTCCTCCATGAACTCACCTAGCTTTTGGGTTTTTTTTAAAATGCATTTATAGTTTTGGCCTTCACAACATGCTCTGGCAACAAGTGCCACGGGTTGACTGCGTGTTGTGTGAAGAAGTATTTCCTTTGTTTGTTTTAAACCTGCTGCCTATTAATTTCATTGGGTGACTCCTGATTCTTGTGTTATAGGAAGGGATAAACAACACCTCCTTATTCACTTTCTCCACACCAGTCATGAATAGAGCTCTATCATATCCTCCCTTAGTCGTCTCTTTTCCAAGCTGAACAGTCCCAGTCTTTTTAATCTTTCCTCATATGGAAGCTGTTTCATACCCATAATCATTTTTGTTGTCCTTCTCTGTACCCTTTTAAATTCTAACATATCTTTTTTGAGATGGAGCAACCAGAACTGCATGCAATATTCATGGCATGGGTGTACCATGAATTTAATAGTGGCATTATGACATTTTCTGTCTTATCATCATCTATCCCATTCCTTATGGTTACCAACATTCTGTTAGCTTTTTTGACTGCCACTGCACATTGATCAGATGTTTTCAGAGAACTATCTACAGTGACTCCAAGATCTTTCTTGAGCGGTGACAGCTAATTCAGACCCCATCATTTTATATGTATAGTTGGGATTATGTTTTCCAACATGCATTACTTCCCATTTATCAACATTGAATTTCATCTGCCATTTTGTTGCCCAGTCACCCTGTTTTGTGAGATCCCTTGGTAACTTTGCAGTCAGCTTTGGATTTAACTGTCTTGTGTAATTTTGTATTGAATAAAATTAATTCTCTCTGCCACTGAATGGAGCCATTATGGGCAGATGATTTCACATGCACATCACCGCAGATGTAAGCCATGTCAGACACTTAGGCCTTGTCTACACTACAGAGTTTGGTCGACGCAAGTTATGCCGATATACAGCCACTACTGTAATTAAACTGCTGTTGCATGTCCACACTATGCTCCTTGTGTCAGTGAAACACCCACAATAGCAGCTCTTGCATTGACACAGAGAGCAGTGCACTGTGGGTAACTATCCCACTGTGCAACTGGCCGCAGGGTGCTTTGGAGAGGGTTTGCAATGCCTTATGGGCTCAGGTACACCATCACATAATGAAGGTTTCTCAATGCCATCGTTCATGGGAATCCTATTAGATTGCCAGCCGCTTTCAACTGCCCTGGTAACTTGCACCCCAGCCATCTGTCAGAAAGCATGGATCCTGCACTGTGTTCAGTATTGTGCTGTGTATTATGAACACAAGGCTAAAAGAGGAGCCCAATGGGCTATTTGGGTAGGGGATGCCTTGAAGGAGCATTTTAACACTGAGCCACAGTAATGTGTGTTGCTGTAGTGTGCTGAGCTTGGCATTGTTTGTTTGCACCGTGCTAGTAACCTTGTTTTGATTGTTGTGTGCCCCTGAAAAGTAACACATTGTAAATCACGTTTTAAAGTAGCACTTGGTAATATGAACAAACTGACATTGCTGCACACTAACACAAGAAGCCCACACAGGTAAATAGGTAGGTGTGTGTAGGTGTGTGAGTGAGAGAGACACACACAGAGTTGGGGGGAGAGTGAGTGTGTCGGCACGCTGTCTCTAAGTTCAGACAGCAGCTGGAAGCAACCAATCCTGAGGCAGAAGCTGGTGGGCAGAGACAGCTGGTGTCCCCATCCCCTCACCCCAGCTCAGCAGAGACCGGTACACTGGGGAGCGGAGGGGGACACCCCGACATCATCCCCCGCCTCACTCCCTGGCTCGGCACAGCACAAGTCTCGCCCCACCCCCCAGAAGCAGCCCCCCTGCCCTGCCTGCTGATGCATGCCAGGGAGAGCAGGATTCCACGTTAAAGTTTTGATTTGGTGATTCCCTCTGAGTTCTCCCACAGCCTCCTCTGGCCACAGACCCAGGAGACCCACCCCCCTCCCCAGTAGTCCAGGCAGGAGTGCATTTGCTGCCAGGAGCCGCATGCTCAGCTGGGCAGTAGCTATATGAGCTCTCCAGGCTGAGCAGTGTCAAAACTACCTGGGGCTTTGAAAGGGGAGGGGCGCCTGTCTGGGTGGCTGGATGCAGGGCAGCAGAGTTCAAAACAGAAAGCAGAGTGGTCATGGTGGGATACCTCCTGGAGGCCAGTTACAGCAACATAATGAACACAGTAACGAAGAGTCCTGTGGCACCTTATAGACTAACAGATGTATTGGAGCATATTGTCTATAAGGTGCCACAGGACTCTTTGTTGCTTTTTACAGATCCAGACTAACATGACTACCCCTCTGATAATGAACACAGTGTCTACACTGACACTCTGTTGATCTATCTTTGCCGCAAAAATCTCTGCCCTCTTGTCAAGGTGGTTTTATTTTGTCGGCAAAACAGGAGAGTTTGTCAGCGGGAGAAGCATTGTAGTGTGTACACCTCCACTGTTTTGCCGACAAAACTGTGCCGTGTACAAGACCTTAGAAACCCTCCCCCAAGAGCAGCTGCAAGCGCTTAGGATCCTGGTGGTCACAGTTTAGGCCCTGAAGCTATTTGACCACTAAATTTACACTCAGCCAGAAAGAGGAGAAGGAATAAAGGCTACCTTTGGGTAGCGCTCTAACTTCTCCTTCATCTGAGCGTCTCTCAAAGATTTTGTCATGAAGGGAGCTTCTTCCAGACGTTTCCTAAAAAGGGTGAGAAGGAGACAATCTGTTAGTTCTATCACTAAGATTCATCTTGTTAACGTAAATGTAAGGCCAAAACAGCCAACTGCTGCTCGATATATCCCCCACTCCCACCTCCATGCCAGCTGTCCTCAGAGCCCAGTCCCTTCAGCACACCTTCCTCTCCAGCACCAGTAAACCCAGAACTGCACCATCACAGCCACCCTAAAAGGCCAAACCCATGTCCCTCCACATTCTCTCCTTCCCCATAAGGCTCCGCTCCCTCTGTGCGTGACCACCACCACTTGGCAACACTATTCTGAATAGGGTGATCAGATAGCAACTGTGAAAAAACCGGACGGGGGTGCGGGGTAATAGGCACCTATATAAGAAAAAGTCCCCAAAAACGGGACTGTCCCTTTAAAAACAGGACATCTGGTCACCCTAATTCTGAACCAACTCCTGAATCTGCCCATATTATTATCTTGGAACTCCTTTTTGCTTCCAGATATACGCGATCCCAGAACATTTTGAATATTTGTGCTAGTACAGGTTCCATCTTAAGCAGGCTTCATGGATTCTCTGCCATTTCCCCTTTCAGCAGAACAGGGCTCCAGAGCCTCAGCTTCATTTAAAAAAACAAACAAACAAAAAAAACCCCTTCTAGCCCTTATGGTTGTGAAAAAAACCTTGAGAACATGACCCAGCTGACACAATGATGCCTGCCTGACTTTGCAGACAGCCTTCACCTCAATCATGTGGTAATAACTCTGAAACCTCAAAGTGACAATTTCACTCAGGACTATGAACCGTTTCACAGTGGACGACTGTAGCAGAATCATTCTGCTAACGTGCTTATCCCACAATCCCAAATTGCCACCCACACATCCCCAGATGCAAAAGCCCAAATGACCCCTTCCCAGGTCTCCCCCATATTGATGATGCAGTTAATTCCATAACAATACAAAAATATACAACATATTGAAAACTGGAGATGTGGGGGCAGCATAAAATCAGTTGAATTTCATATCAAATCAATTCTGTACTGATTAAATGGAAAAGAAGCTGCTGCATAATTCCCAGCCTGCCAGTGAATCTCAGGATCTCGCCACAGAAGTTAGGTCCAGCATGCTGCCATCTTCATCTATGGCAGCAGGAAGAGGAGCAGCAGGATCACACTTTCACACACAAAAACCGAGTTAACATGAAGTGAAGACTGGAGGCACTCAAAATTTCCTGTGCTCATCCTGCCCTGCCCAAGCTGAGTTTAGCTCCCAGAATGTAAATCATAGAACCACAGAATGGAAGGGATCTCGACAGGTCGTCTAGTCCGGTCCCCTGCACTCATGGCAGGACTAATCTAGACCATCCCTGACAGGTGTTTGTCTAACGTGCTCTTAAAAATCCCCAATGATGGAGATTCTACAACCTCCCTAGGCAATTTATTCCAGTGCTTAACCACCCTGACAGTTAGGAAGTTTTTCCTAATGTCCAACCTAAACCTCCCTTGTTGCAGTTTAAGCCCAAATGTCAAACCAGGAAATGCAGAGTTAAGGCAATACTTCCCATACAACAACTATATCACCTGAACTCTGCTCAATGAGTCCCCTCAAGGAGATCAGTGTAGCTTACCTCTGCCAACCAACAGCAAGTACTTCCCAGACCAATGGTGCTGCACAGAGCACAGTGAGGGTCTGTTCAACTGTATGAATAGGAATGCAGGGCACAGAGAAAATGGCACATTTCATTAGGAAGGGGTAATCGCATTTCCTAATTTCCCAACATTTGAGTTCTGGGAATTAAACTCTCCCATTCTGAAAAAACACAAAGAGCACACAGTAGTGCTGAGCTCCTGCACTCTGAACTCCTCATAAACAACATTTTTTGCATGTGAATTTTTCTTGGTTTTTGAGAAAGTGGGGGAAGTGAGGAGGTATGATTCAAGGGCAAATGTGGGCAGAACAAAGTGCTGTGGAGAGTTTTCAGGGGCACTTTTCAGGTATCAACCAGAGGTACCACTAGGCAGTAAAGGAAGCCCTACCAGGGCCCAGCAGAAGCATATCTGACATTACATGAACTCCAGGGCATTAAGTGATACAATATTTATGTGGATAACTAGCCATAGTTTTAGGCTGGATCCATAAAAGCCCAGGTGTACAAACTAAATACAGGAGTCAGGCAAGCAGGGAACTGGAACTCAGAGTCATTAGGGCTGCAGATCAGCAACAGTCTAAACCACCAGCTGGGTTGGTGGATGGGTTGCTCACATTTCTCATTCACTGAGCTCTTCCTTGCGGAGCCCAAACTGGCCCTCTAGCGCAAGTCTGTTGACCCAGGCTGGGAGGCTCAATTCCATGGGCTGAATGGACATACCTCAAGTGGCATGCCAATTTTCAGGTCAATCTGTAGAGCCCTGCACAAATATGAATGTATATCCGCAGATGTAAATTGGTACCCATGGAACCGCAGGGCTCTCCCGGGAACTGCAGCGGCAAAAGGAGCAGAACATGGGGCTGTCACTCCCAGGAGCCAGCGTCCCGCATTGGCTGCTCCTCCGGCTGTGCCATCCTCAGCCCTGCCCACTGGGGCGGGCACCAGGCTCACCAGCAGCTGTCCCTGGTCGCACTCTTGTGTTCAAGCGGCACACCCGCCCCCAGACAGCAGACGCAGACAGCTGCGTGGAAGGGCTGGGGGGGGCTACAGCCACGCCAGAGGAGCTGCCGGCACAGGGAGCTGGATCCTGGGAGTGGTGGCCCCACGTTCTGCTCCTTTCGCCACTGCAGTTCCTGGGAAAGCCCTGAGGTTCGGCAGATACCAATTTATATCTGTGGATATCCGCATCCGTGGATATAAATTTGTATCCACGCAGGGCTCTACCAATCTGAATATGCATGTGGATTTTAGAGCCCTTTGAAAAAGCAGTTCTAAGCAGAAAGCTCTGGTCAACTCTAACTATGATGTTACATGGGCTGCTCCATATTTAAAGGAAGATTATGACTCACTAAACACTGAATTCAGAGCATTAATTTACCAGGAGGGCAAAGGGTTTATCTTAACTGAATACTTGTTACAAAATAGGATTAAGAGTTCAGAAATTTTCCTATATAGGTCCCCAACTTTTAAGAGAATCTGTTCAGGAGCTGTAATCCCTTATATCTGTAATAAGTTCAGCATTCCTTCCTTCCCTTTGGGTATCCCCCAGGTGTGGAGCTATGGGTCATCACATCCTAGTTTGGGGTTTAATAGTTTGATTTTCACCTTCTGTCACGTCTCAAAATTGATTTATTCCAGCTGGTAACACAAGGCAATTCTATCAAAATTAGAGAGATTTGCTTATTGGCTGCAGTCTGAATCCAACTCCCATTGAAGTCCATGGGAGTCATTTCACTGACTTTAATGGGAGCTGGACCAGGGCCTGTGTCAGCATGTGACAAACAAATGTATGGACAAGTTGGAACTTTCATGCTTGTTTAGTTACCAGCAATTGATGTAATGTCAGATCAGAGCATATGCACCGGGGCAGTGTGAAATGTTGTTTCAGCTCTCATTGTTTTAGGCCCCTGGCATATGAATGCACATCCATCTTTAAATGCAGCAATTATTTGTGGTGGAGAAGGGGAATCAAGTAGCTTTGGGGTAACTGGCCGAAATGTACTTAATAGGTATGACAAGACATGCAATAATTTTAAATCCTGTCCCAATGTGGGCACCGTGCGCCTTCCAGTCAGTTTATTTACTTGAGGTTTTTCTATGATGTTCATCACCACAGTATCTAAACACATCACACGCATTGAAGAATTAATCCTCAACACCCTTGTGAGGTAGGGAAAAATTATCCTCCTTTAAGAGATGGTAGACTGAGGCACAGAGAGACTCTGGACCAGATCCAGAGATGCAATCCATCTCTTATATCAGAGGTCAGCAACCTTTCAGAAGTGGTGTGCCAAGTCTTCATTTATTCACTCTGATTTAAGGTTTCGCGCGCCAGTAATACATTTTAACGTTTTTAGAAGGTCTCTTTTTATAAGTCTATAATATATAACTAAACTATTGTTGTATGTAAAGTAAATAAGGTTTTTAAAATGTTTAAGAAGCTTCATTTAAAATTACATTAAAATGCAGAGCCCCCTGGACTGGTGGCCAGGACCCGGGCAGTGTGAGTGCCGCTGAAAATCAGCTTGCGTGCCGCCTTCGGCACACGTGCCATACGTTGCCTACCCCTGTCTTATATACTGCTCTGGCAGTGCCAAGGGGCCGGAAGGCAACCAAATCGCCCATGCTGGTGATTCCTCCTACATCACACAATGTACCATGTAGCCACTGACATTAGGAGTATGTTGGGGGCTGAGAAGGGGCCATTATCAGGTAGAATACCATGGAGAAGCCACTCTAAAATAAACCAAGCCAGCACACAACCAGCTCTGGGATCAGGGAGTCTTCCTAGTTGGGAAAAGCAAAGAATCTGGCCCAAGGTCACAGAGCAGATCTGTGACTGAACCAGGAACAGAGTCAAAATCTCCTAAATTCCAGTCTAGTCCCGGAACCCCAATCCCATCCCATCCCTCCCGCACTTGTAATTGGAGTGTTTTCTGTTCTAGTCTGTTGACCAATTCTATTGTGTTGTTCAGTAGCTCAGCTCTTGATCTGAAAATCACAAATGCCCCAGGTCTGGAACCTAGCACGTTCTGTCCTGGACAGGTGCCAAACTCTCTGCTTAGGCCAAGTGATTAACAACAAGATTAAAGTCTGAGATCTCTCAAATCACCAAGGACAGGAGAGTATTTTAGAAGACTGGGGAGCTAGAATTCCCAGGTACACAGAGCCCAAGCCATCGATCAGACCAGCACCTTTTCCCTAGAAGCCAGCACAATCTATAGAGCACCAATGCAATACATTCAGAGTGGCGAGAGGAGAAACTTCAATTGCTAAAGAAAAGAAAGCTTGCCTCTCACTCTGCAGCTGGGCCAAGCGTTTCCGCACATCGTCCACCGTGACTTCGAAGAACTCATCAGGAAGATCCTGTAGGCCAGCAGACAGTGGCTCTTCCAGGTCTGGATGGCACACGACTGGCTCTCGCTCCAAAATCTGCAGAGCAAAGAGGGAGCGCAGGTTAGACTTGAATGCTACGCCCCAGCTAAAGCCAAAGCATAGCACAAAGAATCAGACCTCAGCATTTGCAAAGTAAGGTCCATTCACAGGCTGCATCTCTCTTCTAGGAAAGACCTGCCCACAGGGATCTCGTCACCTACATAACACACAGACCTTATATTGTACTGCAGCTCCAGATAACCATTCCCCTGCTATAAACACCAGAGCGCTGCTCCTCTCCCAGTGTCTGTCCACACACCCAAATCTTCCCAGTGGTAGAGCACAGCTGCCTTCTCTCCCCTCCCTGGGGCAACGCATGCTAGCTACCTGGCAGAAGTCCTGCTACAAGCACCTGGATGTCTGAATCATCACCAGCCAATCAGCTTAGTCAATTTTGGAACAATTCTAACCTTTTAGAACCCAGACATTCTCAGGTAGATGAGAATTTGTATGAGACAGAAGAGGAGAAAGTGCTGCAATCCCCAGAGCCGAGAGGCAGGCCAGTGGGAGAAACGAGCTTTTATGGATAATATGCAGTTCTGTAATCAGGAGCCCCTGACAGCCAGTTGCCTGCCTGACATGGCCCAAGACTCCATGATTTAGGATATTCCTATTTATGCAAACCTCTTGGCCCTCCTCTCTCTCTCTCACACATATCCCCCAACCAACCTCCAGCACACCCCCTGCACATGGCCTCCTGTTCCATCCATTCTCCCTTCCCCCATGTATGGGGCCCCCTGGGAACACAAAGCGTCTCTCAGAGACAACGCAAATTACAAGGCAAGGTTTGCTATGTTTGTGGGCGCCAAAGGGTAATTTGAGAAATTAAAAGAGCGAGGTTGCGTGGGTGGGACCCTCGGCTACTTTTAGAAAGTCAAGTGGAGTCAGCTCTAACTAAAGGGTGAAGGAGCCTGATTGCAGCTTTCCCTGGGCTGGGGAAGAGGAGTGCCCAGAGCTGCAGCATTCCCTGGACTGCGAGCACAGGAAGGGTTCCTGAGCTGCCAAGATGCCCTCTTGGAAAGAGACTCCTGCATATCAATCTTCCAGCACTAGCTGTTTACAGAGTTAGGTAACAGCTGCACTGATGCAGCTGTGCCGCTGTAGTGCATCTGGTGAAGACGCTCCATGCCAATGGCAGAGCGCTCTCCCATCAGCATAATTACTCCACCTCCGTGAGAGGCAGAAGCTATGACAGCGGGAGAGCATCTCCTGCCGACATAGCACCAGTATAGACACTTAGGTCGCTCTAACTTGCGCACTTGGCAGTGGGGTGGTGTCTGTGTCACAACCCAGAATGACGTAAATTAAATAACTTAAGCAGTATTGTAGACCTGCCCTGGGTCTCCTTCAAGCCAGGCAGAGGAGGCTACCTCTCTTGCGTCATTCTGGGCTTCACATGAACAGGACACTTTGCCATCCTTCCAAACAGAGGTAGTTAGATTTGATCTCACTGCAATGATCAACTCTAAGCACATCTACAGCCTTGTCAAATAGCTCTGTACCCACCACCTCAGGAAAAGCCTGGGGAAAACATATGGAGCATGCAACATGCCCTGAAGGGTCTCTGGAATCCCCAGGAGAGAATTCCAGAGCCAAGGGACCTCATTGAGAACACCTCACCAGCAGTGCCTCATTTAATATAATTGAGGCTACTAATTCAAGCAACTTGACTAATCATGATGGTGGCAGAATCCCACAAGCAGAGAGACAGGCCGGGCCCAAACCATTTAGGACTTTGTAGATTAAAGCCTTCAGCCAATGCATATCATAAAGCATAGGTGTAACATGCGCCTATAGGGATACTCCACGTCAGAGGAGGGCAGCTACATTCTGGTCCCCCCTGCTCAATTGCTTTTCCTACTTTGTGTTTAACTCCTTTGGGCTACAGTCTGCCATAAGAGTCACACAGGCACTGGTTTCCAGACACCTCCATTCAGACAGCAGGAGGCCAAGGTCCTTCTTCCCCAATGTCATTCTCTGTCAGCTAGTCAGAATTACAGATAAGTTGTGCAACAAAACCTGTATCATCCAAAAGATAAATTCTCTTATCTCCATGCCCATGTGCTCCAACACTGCCTCAATACCTGCCACATACTAGTCCAGCTGCAAAGCTGTGCACCTGCTGTGGTATGAAATATTCCCATCCTAGAACTTTATAATTCTTTTCGACAGCACTGAATGCTGAATATCTGAAACAAATTCTGAACACACGAGTATAGAAACAAGCCTCTGAGTTAGTGACTGAAATAGTGTAACATTTCTCTCTATAGAATATTCAACTTACACTAGAGAAGAAATTCCAAACCTGTCCAAGGGGTCTGCAAAAAAACCCAATGCAAACAGAACAAGAATTCCCACCCACTCGACCTTTAAGCCAGACCCCAATAGGACACTGACAGCTCTCAGCTTTAGAGAGAATTGCCTCGGATGGATCTGTAGGGCAGCAGCACACAGGTTAGGAGCTTGTGCCCTTGCAAAGCTCCTGCCATCCAGTCCCTACAGTTGCACCAGTTCCGATGACAGAAACATGGAGAGAGCAGCACATCTTGCACACACGGGCCTACCACCAAGGTGACCATTTTGCAATAGATGATACAGCCTGAAGAGAGACGGCTACTGAATAATACTTCTTCATCTAGGTAGCTTACTCTCAGTGGTATCATCTGTGCCCCCTCCCACCCCCATCGCTACCCATCCACACAAACAGTATCTATGGCTGGAGGGGCCAATCTATTTCTGTCGCTTTACCCAAAGGGCAGCAGCTGCCATTTGCTGCTTCTTGTCCCATTGATATTCATTCCCTATATTCCATGGGCCTTTCTGAGTCCAGTTGCTTCCATCTCAAGTTTGGGTCAGAAATTATCTCAATTGGCAACCAATAATCTTAAGTATAAGCCGAGTCTGAAAGCTACCTTCCAACCCCCATTCCTGTGAGCAGCGTCACCCAACAAGGGGCATAGTAAATGGCATACACAAGCAACAAGCTAAGGCTGCTCATACAGAGGAGACTGTCGGCTACATCCTAATCCCATCAACTGTGCCCAATCCTGCTGTCCTCACCCCACCTCCACCTCACAGTTTAGTCCAGATTTCTCTGAACAGGAAGTCATGGCAGAGGGAAACACTTGTTAGCTGACACTAGGACGTTCCGATCTCTACTGAGATAATTAATAGGAAGGGCACATTGTACCTTTCTCAGGCAGCAGCTCCTTCCGGGAAGCTTAGAGCAAAAGCATTGTAAATCAGGGAGATGATAAACCCTGCAACACCAGTTCTTGGTCATGGTCTCCAATATTTCCTGCCCAAAGTTGAGTTTTCAGGCACATCTGATCGATATGATGGAGCCATCCATCAGGCCTCAGTATGTCTATACGACTCCAACCCACAGGAGACACCCAATGTCAGCAATAATGCCTATCGGTTTGAGGTCATCACTTTGGCTCTGAAAAAGGGAGCAGTGGAGGGAGGCTTTAAAAGCTCCTTCTGACTTCAAAGCAAAGTGGTAGGCAGACCCAGCTCCTCTCCCCACTGCAGTGAGCTCTGATCTCCAGGGGAATTTGGAATAAAGCTACCTTCTAATAATTAATGTTTTGACATCAAAGCTAGCATGCGCCTGGTCTGTAAACCATCCTTAGCCCAGAAATGGAGAGACACCCGCACAGATTTTATCCA
The DNA here is from genome assembly GCA_003942145.1 of Platysternon megacephalum. Classification (NCBI taxonomy): domain Eukaryota; kingdom Metazoa; phylum Chordata; order Testudines; family Platysternidae; genus Platysternon; species Platysternon megacephalum. The sequence continues at coordinate 5,488,070 of QXTE01000107.1, read as the reverse complement.
GTCTCTTCCTTTCAATCCAAACACCACACACAGGCACAGCATTAATGGGAAGATTCTCTCACTAAAATGGACCTTTGATGTTTTAAAAAAAAATTGTTTTGTTTTGGGTTTTTTCCTCAGGTCTGAAAAGGGACAAAAAGCAGATGTCATGTGGCCAGCCCTACACTCTGTGTTGCTGCTGGGAGTGAGGAGGGCAGAGAAGGGCAGGAGTGGAGGCAGAAGCTCAGCTTAATCAATCAGCAGCAAAGGCACCCAAGATCAAAGGGCATGAAAGCATCAGTCAAAGTCACATTCTGTTGAACGTGAGGGCAGAAACCTCCAGCAGAACCTGCTCCCGAGGCAGCTCTCACAAACTGGGAGTGGGAGGCTGGCTCTAGAAGCAACTCTAACTGGGTAGAACAGCTCTACAATTCTGGTGGAGATAAGACTTGGGGAGGCTGGAGCATAAACTAGAGTCCTCCACTGTGTGTGGTCAGCGTCCCACTCAGCTCTCCATGCCTGTCTGAGCACCAGGCTGCAGAGCAGTGTCCCATATAGCTACAGGCAAGACATGACGAGGAGCTGTGCTTGGCCCTACACCAGCACACGGAGGTGGAGAAAGAACAGAGCTGGTGAAGGATGATACCAGCCCTTATGATTCTTCAGCCATATCCCTACGGAGGAATGGGACAGTCTGCTCCCCACTCCTGACTCCCATATAGTGGGAACAACAGCCAGAGGGAGACAAGCTCAGCCTGGGCAGGCAGCAGGCACATTGTCCAGCTCTTCAGGCTCAAACCCCTCTCTCTGAGGGGTTCAATTCCAAGGATTAGAAGGGACCAGCCAGTCTGGAGCATACATGAATAGTCATAATTTAACTGGAAAAGCACCTGTCTGCTACACTATTTGCGGCTCAGGAATCCTTCCAGGATCTGGCTTCTGTTTCTAGGCAGTGAACCCCTCTCAACAATGGGGAGCAGCCACAGAGAAACCTGCCAAGGAGGAGATCATGCACACACGCTTCACCCTGTTAAGCTCTCATGAGGCCGGGCTCTCTCTCTGAACCTCACCAGACATTTTTCTTGCTATTTCTAAGATTTTATTTGTTTAATTTCATGACTGGGTCAGGTCTGAGGACAAAGGTAAAACTCAAACCTCAAGGATTCCATAGCAGGAGGCATTCAAAAGGAAAGAACAGAGGGGGATTCTGTGAAGGGTTAAAAAAAGCCAGCCCCTGGGTTTGGGAAGTAACCCCTGAGAGACTATCATCCCCAGCTTCTGGAAAGTGGACCCAGTGACAGCAGGGAAAGTCTTTATCAAATTGTGACCTCCATTTTGTTTTGTAATCTCCATTTTCTATTAGGACCTCCATTTTGTATTATGAACACATTTAACTTTGCCCAAGGCAAGGTTATTGAATTGCATTCCAGCTAGCCTCCCTCCTCAGGAAAGGTTTTTGACACTGATGGAATGTGCCCCTCTATTCACACCCTACACACTGTTGTAATAATCTTTGTACAAAATATGCCTTGTAAAGTATCATTTGAAAATTAATAACTTGCTGGTTAATAATATCATGGTGAAATGTATGTAGCAACCTTGTGTGTCAAGTTATGAAATCCCCCCATGGTGATGTTAAAGGCACATGTTCAAAATCATGTAGCCCCAATTAGATATAACTGGTCAACCAGGCCTGTCTTAAACAACGGGAGTGTGTTTACCTCAATCTGCATGTAAGTGGTAAACAGAGTCCTCAGACAGCAAGGAGGTGAAGAAAACAAGAAAGAAAATCTGAATTTCAGCATACATGGGTGAGCGGGGGAAAAACAGCAAGAAGACTCCTTCTTACACCCGACTCCATGTTTCCTTGTTCTCAGCTGGAATGAACTTTATCTAGGGGTCACGCTCAGGAACATGCATTTCAAAGGGTGACAACTATAAAAGTGAGGGGCAAAAACACCCCACGTTCTCTCTCCCTGTCCATCTCTCTCTTTTCACCTACGAAGACAAAAGAAACAGCCGTTGGACCTTGGGAGTAGATCCTGACCTGAAACTTGATCAGCAATGCTACTGAAAACCTGTGTTAAGAATTTCACCTTGAATCAAGATTAGTTTGTTAAGTTTAGTATTAGGAAGCATTTTATCTTTCTTTTTCTTGTAACCATTTCTGACTTTAATGCCTTAATACATCTACCCACTTAAAACCTCTCTCTTTGTAGTGAAATGAACTTGTTTTATTCTTTTATCAAAACTAATCCAGTGCTGTGAACTGTGTGGGTAATTCCATTTAAGGTGGCAAGCTGCTGTACCTCGATCCCCTTCGAGGTGCAATGGACCTCATCTATCTGGATTGTCCAGGAGAGGGCTGGATAGTGCAGAACACACGTTTTGGGGGGAAATCTGAGACTAGGAGTCACCCTGCATGTAGTAACCAAGGTTGCTGGAAGCCAGAGGGTGGCTGCTGGCTTCAGAGTTGCTGGACAAGTGCTATGGCTTTACAAAGACACTCTGGGTGTGACACAGGCTGATTGTGAGTGACCCAAGTTGGAAGCTACAACAGCAAAGCATTGTAAGGCACCCAAGTTTGCAGGGCAGTGGTGACAGCCCCCTCATTTGTGTAGATTGCACCCCAAAATGTCAGACACCTCATTGAAGGACCATCACTGAGAAGCCATCAGCTTTGGTCTCTCAACTGCTGGCCCATGAAACAATGGATTTTCTACACAGGGGCACCTGCATAGCCAGTAAATAATGGAGTTTGTTTGTCAATATGGGCACATGGCTAAAAGGGAGAGAGACTGTATTGGGGCGAGGGGGAATGCTTTTCTAAGCAGGGGGCCGAACACTGCGACATGCAAGCAGGACTGGGTGGAAAGAGAAGGCAGAAAGGACTCTGGCTTGCCTGAAACACAGAGAAGCTTGAACTCACAGAAGGGGTGAGATCAGACTTGGGAGGAGGCATCTCAAGACTTTTGTTATTTTTCAAAGATCTAACTCTCTAGTTCTTTTTAAGAGTAAAGTGACTGTGGTTAAGAAATTTCTTTGCTAAGCCTGTGTTCCTTGCTTTCTTGCCACATTACCCCCAAAGGTGTTAAACTAGAAGCCAGAGTCCCAGCTGCTAAGTGGAAATCTGGGGGAGCATATGTAAGCAACTAAGCAGCTTGGAGGGAAAGGTGGTACAAGGCACTGGTTTTGAGGACTAGGGCAGCTGGATTGGAGCGTTTCATATCCTAGGGAAGGCTCAGACAAATGGTTTGATCCAGGGGAGTCCTCCCTAGAATCCCTGAATTAGAAACAGCTACTAGACTCTACTCAGACCCCATTGGGTTAGAAGCACATGCAACCCAGGATCTAAGTCCACTCATTCCTGGAGGCAAGCACAGCATCTGGCTACTGCTCTTAGCGCTGCAGAGTGTTTGTCATGTACTTGGCATGACTGGCACTATAGAAACCAGTTCTTTTTTTAATGCTTCTAACTCAGCCTTGCTGCCTCCATTTGTCCAGGAGACAACACGTTTCAAAACCTAGTCCAACTCCTCTGTCCATTGGACAGAGTGCAAGTTCCTAAATCCCCACCACTCACCTACCTCTGGAACATCAGTCAAGCAGTCCAAAAGGCAACAACCCCCCAGCAACACAACGTCAATGTCAGAAGCCACAAGACCAGTGGCTCAAGTCCTAGGATTACAGGACAGAAAATACTAAAAACTGACAAGTTTTCTCTCTCTTGTTAGAAGCCTAATCTCAGGCAAGGGAGGATGAGAGAAAAGCCCCTCTACCCCAGAGACCCAAAGAAAGCAAAGCTCCCCTTACCTGCTCTTGCTCCTTTAGCTGTTCTCGGCTGGTCTTAGACTTCTTTGGCTTAGAAGGGCCTCCAGGACTGGAGAGAGATGTTGGCAGCTTTGAAGATAGCATATCTGACACTGGAAAGTCTGCAGCTACAGGGGTCCCCCCCAGACGCTGTCCATCTCCAAAGAAAGGGACAAATGGGGCAGGCGCAGGATCTGAGGGAGGCCACAACTCCCCCAAGCTGGCCTGGGATACTTTAATCAAGTCCTGCTTGTCTGTGCAGTTGTTTAAAGAGAAGGCCACATCTCTGGGGTCCAAGTCCTTTGAGAACATGCTTGTGTGAGGTAATGGCATATCTACTGCTCCTTCAGTAGAGACTGGGCTCACTGGCAGCTTGCTAAATGGGGTCGCCGTGTCCACAGCCTCCTGGCCAGAGGAGCCACATTTCTTCATGACAACCCTTAAAAGGAGACACCACAGAAAGAAGTAAAAGCAAAATCATTGACTGAAAGAATTGTCCTTCCCCTTTTCCCCCCAAAATGCCCTGGACATATGGGAGACTGCTGGTCACAAAAGCACAAACCCCCACAAGGTGCCTCCGTAGGATGGCCACAGAAAATAAGTTTTCGTTACTTTGAAGTCAGTTCTAAAGAACCTGAGAATGACCCACTCCCCGGGCGAAAACCCCCCTCCAGGAAACAGCAACAATCATCTGTACAGCCACCAGTACATTGAGCAGGTGGATTGGCTAGTAGACACAGAACAAGACCTCCCACATTCTAGCCAGCAAGAGGCATGGCAGGCCCTGTGAGTTTAATATGCCTGAAATCCAAAGTAGGGAAGATGCAGTCACAGGTTTTGTCCTTTCCTTAGTCAGAGGGACTTTAGCTTTGAATTGTTTGTTTCACTCAAGAGAAAAAACAAATCTGCAAAAGCCCCTTTAATCTGCACATCTGGTCAGTGCCAGGATCTGCAGCTGTGGGAAGCACATCTGGGCAGCAGTTTCAGATAAACAGGCAAATACAATAATTACTGAGTGCCACGATGTTCATCTCTTTGAACTTTTTTTTTTTCATGCATTTTTTGGTACTTGAAACAAAACAAATTTACCACTAGAGTGAAAAATTATGAGGGAAGAAGAGGAAAGTGCCCAAACAGGAAGTGCACTTTGCTCCTCCCAACCTGATGATGGCATTGCCTCCAGTCAGACCAAGTGATTTCAGTGTTGTCCTCTCCAGGGCAGCTTTCCCTGCTATCTGCAACAAGAACAGAGGCAGAGACTTAGGGCATGTACTTACCAGAGGAGGCAGCCAAGGAGACTTTGCCCAGAAACAAATGCATAGCAAGGTCAGCACTGTGCCATCTAGTGGCCAGCTCACAGGCACCCCTTCTGAGGTGGAGCCAAAGCTTCCCACCACAACATCCACCTTCACAGCTCTTACCAAACTTAAGAATACTACAAAGCATTTGAGTAAGTGTTCTAGCTGCAAAGGTAACTAGACATACATGGCCATAGCTAAGGAGTTCTTTTCAAGGCCAGTTCCACCCCAGAGGTGGGTTTAAAGGCAACACCTCTACACTCTGAAATCAGATTCCATCCATGTCCCTCCCCTCCCCGACCCACTCCCAGAATAAGAAGGATCTGTCCATAGAGTTCAGAAGGAGATGAAGGGGACAGCTGGAGAAGGCAGACTCCAAAATACTCTCTCTCAAAATATTAAACAAAAATAGTAATGCTCGAGAGATCAAAACATGGAAAAAAGAAAATATTTACCGAAGTGAAACCACTGTTGTGACTCTTGAACTTTAAGAGAAGTTGAAAAAAACAACAACCCACAAACAGGTCATTGAGAACATTTTATGGGCTCAGAGGCCTGAATGGCTCAGGGTTATGTTCCAACGGGGCTTTTTTTCCATACACACACACATCAGGCTTTGAAAAGACCAAAGCTCTTCCACTTCCCCTCAAGAAAGCTGGGAGAGGGAACATTTTCCAGGCTGGAAAGCAGTGCTGGGTTTTCCTTATTTTCAGAAACAGAGAAAGGGAGACAGTTGAGAAGAGTTTGCTGACTTACCTCATCTCGCATGTAAATACAGACTGGAGAGAATTCACCGTGCTGCTCCACACACTCCCTGCAAGAAAAGGAAAAGGAAGTGCAGCTGTCTGTACAACAACTTAACCTCTCTGAAACCCATGGAGTGGAACAGCACTAGGTAAGATCAAGGGGCCACTTTCTACTCTACCTACACCAGTGTAAATCCAGAATAACTCCACACGGTCAATCAGAGCAGAATTTGGCCCAACATGTCCACTATTCCGTCAAATGCAGATCCATGGAGGGTTTAAAAAAAACAAAGAAAAGCTAATTCCTCATCTGGATTTTGAGATAAAGACAAAGGAATCAGAAAAGTTGATTTTCTTTGTAACTTTGGGCAAGTCAATCTCCCCATCCACCAGTTCCCCATCTCTGAAACTGGCAACAATATTTTTTCATTTTTCCCCACCCTTTGTTTAGCTTAGGGTATCTATTACAATTTAGATTGTATTCTCTTTGGAGCAGGGACTGTTTCTTACTATGTATGTACAGCATCTAACAGAAAGGAGTCACAAATAATACATAATCTACGGAGGAAAGTGATGCAGTTGGGTCTTGGTACCAGACATATAACGTGGACAATAGCATTATTTCATTCATTCTAGAGAGCAAGGACTTGAGGAGGCCATAGAGAAGGCAGCTGCAATAGCCAAGGTGTGAGATGAAGACATGGCTAAGAACTTCAGTGAGGCAGGGCATATACCAGCAATGTTGCAGAGCTGGTCACAGGCAGTTTGCAGGCAGAGGAGTTGAGGGAAAATAGGGACTTTAGAGTCAAGGAAGGAGCACAAGTTTTGGACAGCAGAGAAGCAGCCAGAGAAGGTGCTGCTTCTCCCCTTTCCCCAAAGAGAAGCACTTCTTTCTCAGGCCTGGTCTACACTTAAAATGTAGGTCAACATAACTACATCACTCAGGGATATGAAGAATCCACCCCACTGAGCACTGTAGCTATGCGGACCTAACCCCCAGCGTAGACGCAGCTAGATTGGTGGCAAAAGGTTTCCATCACTCGGGGAAGTGATGTTCCTACAGTGACAGAAAATCCCCTTCAATCACTGTAGGCTGCATCTACACTACCGAGTTACACCAGCATAGCTACAGTTCTATAACTATGCCACAACAGTCCCTGTAGTGTAGACATGGCCTCAGATATTTAGATCTGAAGGGGCGATTTAATCTCAAATGTACTTCAAGACAGGGAAAGAAGATTGCCAGGAAGGAGGCAGTAAAGGGGTCCACAGGTTTATATATTTGATAGTCATCGGCACAAAAACAACAGTTATTTACCTTGCAGAAACTGGTTCTCTGAGAAGTTTGTCCAGGTACTGCTAGTATGCATGCGTCTCATGTGTTTAAGGTCAGAATCTTTTGATCAGCAGTGTCTATGGGGGCCATGCCCTGCATATCCTTGTGCTCCACCTCAATCTAAGAGCATATAGGGCAGAGCAGCCCCAACCAGTTCTCAATTCCCTCACTAATTCAGAATCCCAGCAGAGAGAGACTCTGAAGGAGTGGGGATGGAGGGCAACTCATGGGATCAATATGGATAAAACATCTCTAAGAACTAGTTACTGCTGCCAGATCTCCATTTGAAAAGGTTTGCTGGTATAGCTATAATGTCAAACCTTCCCAATGCAGACACATTTTATACTGGAAAAAGCATCATTGCAAGTATTGTTTATACTAGTTCAGTGAGCAAAAAAGCTATATCTGCTCTGCAGATTTCTGGTATAGGAATGTTTCTTAGGCAAGCTGCAGTGATTGCCTGAGCAATAGTTGAGTGTGATCCAATTCCTGATGAAGGGGTAGACTAGCTAACTAATGCAATACTGTAATGCATTGGGTAATCCAGGAGGATAATCTCAGAGGAGAGACTAGTTGGCCCTGCAGAGTTTTTCCCAATGACACAAATAAACAGGAGGATTATCAAGTGGCTTTGTTTTATCCAAGTACTATCGCAGAGCACTGGGAACATTTATGGTATGCAGTTTGCCTTCCCTAGGTTCAAGTGGGGTTTGGAGAGGAAAACTGAGAAATTGATGGTTTGGGTTTAAATGACAATCCAACGCCACCTTAATGAGGAATTTAGGATGGGGTCTCAACACTACTTTATCCCTGTGGACGGACTACTTTGTAAGGAGGACATGCCATTAATGCTTGGATCTCACCAGACCTTCTGGCTGATGTGATAGCTACCAGAAAGTCTGTTTTCAGGGTGAAATGGTGAAGAAAGCACTTTGATCAAGATTTGAAGGGCAGTGCCAGAAGGCCCACCAGAACTAAATATTAAGATCCCAGGATGTGGGAGATTCCTGAATGGGGGTGGGGGGATAGGCATAAACCAGCCCTTTTATAACAATGGGATGAGAACACTATGAGTTTGAACAGGAAGGTGGCAAGTTGAAATGGCATCTAACTGGACCGTGACAGAGCTGACAATGAAGCCTGATAGCTTAAAATGGAGTATGTAATCTAGAATGGGTTAGAACCTTGTTGTGAAGCCCAGATGGAAAAATCTCTGCAAAATCAGTCTACAGATCAAAGTGGAAGAGGGCTCCTGCTCAATATCAATATTTCTTGGACTTCTGTGGAATAGTCCCCATCTGTTGTGCTCAGCCAGCTAACTTTCAAGCAGTCAGGTGAAGAGACATGGGGGTCTGGGTGGAAAATTTGTCCCTGATTCTGGGAATGTAAGGATGGAAGATTGAGGCGAGAGATCTGCAGGGGTCTGGGAGCCAGTACTGTTTGGCCCAATAAAGAGCTATAAGTATCACTGTGGCAACAGCCTGGCTGATCTTCATTACGACAAGTGTATGAAGGGATGGGGGAAAGACCTCTAGAGAGGGATGATGGAGGGTAGTGTCACAATTCTGAATCTGAGTCAATGAATTTGTTTAGTTGCCTCAGGTCCAGGATAGGGCACATTCCCCCTTTTCTTTTGGGAGTAAGGAAGTAGCTGAAATAGAAACCCTTCTCTCTGAACTCCTGAGGTGGTGCTTCTCTGGCTCCTACTTGAAATAAAGAACCCACTTCTTCCTTCAATTATCTCCCTGAGATAGGTCCCTAAGAGGGACAAGAGATAGAGAGGAGGCAAGAACTGGAATTCTATGGAGTGGTCTTTGGCAATAATCTCCAGTAACCAATGCTCTGAAATAATCCCAGTTCGTGCCTGAGAAAAATGGAAAAGGTGTCAACTAAAAATGCCAAAGAGAAAGGCAAGCTGTGGTGGAACTGGTATACAGCTTTCAACATGAGCATCAAACCTGCTGTTTGGGAGCTGATGCAAGGTGGATGCTGGTAGAAGAAGAGGGGCTCTCTTACATGAGAAGCAAGACTTCCTCTTAGAAGTGTAGCCATCAGGTGGAAGTTCTGTCTGAACTGGCCCTAGAAACGAAATGGTTTACTGCTGGTAACAGGTGTATAGATACTCAGGGACCTCAGTGTGGTCCTTTAGGGTGTGTAATGACTAATCCATATGGGAACTGACAAGATCTGGTCCTTCAAAGTGAAGATCTTCAATCGTAATTTGGATTTCTCTAGGAATCCCTGAGGACAAGTGCCTCCTATACTGAATCCCTGGTGACCATAGGAGGGCGTAGGTGGGTTTTTTTTTAATCAAGGGAATCACTAGGGGAAAGTTGTTGGAAAAGGGAAACAGCTCGACTCTGAGAAAAAAGAAATAAATATATTTGCTGTAGACGTGGTGCTGTCCTCCCCTTGGTAAGAGGGGAGGGTACTGGTGCCAGGGGCTTCTTAGGATTTCTCATTACTGAGGAAACCAGTACCTGTGGCAATGGTACCAACGGCAGTGTCTGGAACTCTAAATATGTAGCTAGTAATAGATAATGTGGCATCATTAGACTCTGGCATTATTACCAGGTCCAGTACCATGGATATCAGTACTGTAGCCAAGAGGGAACTGTTGCTGGTTCCACCCTTTGGTACTGGGGTTGATTTGGCTTCAGTCAGCGCTGGAGGAGGCAAAAGGTCCACCACAGTGGCCTGCGCTGAGTGATAAGGCTTGTGGGCCCAAGATTTAGAAGAGTCAGCAGGTTCATGATTCTTTCCTCCTGCTCTAGGGAAGAAGCATGGTGCTCTGAGTCATCCTTGATACTGTCCTCTACGTGCCCTGCCTTGAGGTGGTACCTGTCTTCGGTGCTCAGGTCTCCACTCGCATACAGCTTGATTTGAGGGACTGAGGACAGCATGTCAAAGGAGTAGCAGTTTTCTTCTCAGGAGTAGCCAAAGGAGCTTTGGGGTAGAATTCCTACTTACTGGGCCGCTGAAGGAATGGGATTTCTGAGAGAATAGTCCCTTTTTTGAATCAGCGGGCTGTCTTTCTGAATCCAATACATCTCTTGCTCCAACAGAAAGTTTTAACAGAGCATCTCTGAAGTGGCAGGTTCTGTGGGAGAAGGACCAGCACACCGAACAATGGTCCAGAATTCAGGCCTCACCCAAACAAAAAAAGGCAACAGTTATGTTCATCCATTAAGGGATCCATTGAATATAGGCAGGACTTGACGCACAAGTTTTGAACTCAGCCATTTAGCACTAAGGCACTGATGCACTAAACTGAAGCAAATTAGTCAAAATTGACTAAAATAAAACAAGGAGGTGCCAAAGGCAGGAAAATGTTCCTTCCTAACAGGTTCTGAAGAGAGGTTGCTGCATGGCAGCAGGTGGAAGCCATCAAACTCCATCTTGCTGCCATGGGCAGTAAGACCAAATTCACAGGTTATCCCAACCAATAGAGTTGAATTAATTCTAACTCTTCCTGGCAAAGAGTTTTGTAGCTACAGTTCCATTACTGAGAATCTCTGGCCCCAGGACCAAGTAATTTAAATGTAACTTTCTCCAGCTACTGTGTTCCTGTGATACACCGCTGTCTTGGAGATACATGAAGGGTAAGACAGACTCGGAGGTAGCTGTGTCATAGTCTGTTAAAGGCTTTGATTTTGAGGCTCAGACCCTTTAATTCAGCTCTCAAATGACAGTGAAGTACATGTAATACAGATGTGATGTGCTCAAATCAGCCTTTGTAGTTTAGAAGGCTCCTGCTGTATGCTGGGTCCAGCCCCAGGCACTGATTTACAATAACCTCACCTGGAGGTGAAGACAACATAAGCCCCAAAGGAAAGACCTCACGCTAGAGGAGGAGGCACAGTTTCCTGATCAGACAAAGATGAAAGAAATCATTCCTCAGCACTGTGGCAATCAGTACACCTAGGAGGAAAGTCCAGCACAACCCCACAATGCCACACTTCTTTCAACGTGTGAGCTGATTATGTTGATCACAGGTGAAATCTAAGAAACTTCCAAATACCACGTGCCTCCCCATCCCTACTAGAATCACTCTTCTCTTTCCTGAGCAGAGCTTGTGCCAACCATTCTTCATGTAAATGCAGATCTCTTCCAGGCATGGAATGACCAACAGTGTTGAAGGCCACAGAGAGATCCAGCAGTTTCAGCACAAAGGTTTGTTTCTCATCCAGGACCAGAGGGAAGCCATCCATCAGCGCCAGCAAGACTTTCTGTCCTGCAGCCTGGTCTGAAATCAGTGTCGGGGTCCAGGGTGACAGCAGAGGACATATGCTTCTGGAGCTTGGATGCCACCACCTTCCAGATAACCATGCCAGGAAAAGAGAAATTGGAGACTGGACAGTAATTGATGGGTGTGTGCATAGAGCTCCTAGAGTAAGATGTGAGCATGCTGCTGGTGCATGGGGACTGCAGTTCCAGGATCTGGCAACAAGCTCTCTCTCTCTGCACAGCACTGACCAGATCATGGGTTAACACTGGAGAGAGACCATTTCAGTTTTGAGGAAAATTCAGTTGTGTGTTTCAGGCATTAATAGTAAAATAACTAAATATTAGAGTTCAGTATTTGGATTTGAAGCACCCCTTTCATCACAAAGTCACTAGAGTTAGCGGAAAAGCACTTCAGCTCTCTGCATCGTCCCAGCAAGGCTTCAACATGGGGCAGGTTACAGTCAATCCCTTTAGCATTTCAGTGCAAGAGCTAGGGCTGTAAACTTTCTGTTCTCAGCCCTCAGATTATGAAAAGTGAGGGCTCTTCTGCCAAATCCTTCCTTATCCACCACCAAGAGCTAATAAATGATCCAAAATAGGGCTGCCATGGGTTCAACACAGCCTTATGGTCCAGCAATCAGTTCTCCTCTGTGGGGAGGGAGAGTTGTATGCAGAGATATGAAGGAATCCAAAGTGAATTTCCTCAGTTAGAATCGTGTATAAAGCAGTTACTCTCAAGCATACCTCTCAAGGACACTGGGTGACCCAGGACCAGTACTGACAGGTAAGCTCGAGCCTGAAGGTCCCAGAAAAACAGGTCTGTTTCAGGAGACTGCAATCAAGAAGTCACATGGGACAGGGAAGCAGGAATCAAGCAAAGAACAGTAGCTGGGCCCTGCTCACACTCCACCCACGCTGCAAAGCTCCACCCAAACCCCTGAGGAGCCCAATGTTTCTGCTGAAGGGAGGGGTCCAGCAGTGAGATAGTTACCAAGGCTGCTAGGTATCTGGGTCCCCCTTTCAGAGATGCTGGCTCAGGTAGCCTTCTAGGCTTTCAAGATACAGTCAGTCTCCTGGTTTTCCTTGTCCATCTCTGACCATTCTTTTAGCAACTCTTTCAGCAAGTCCTTCTCCGATGCTCTGTGGGGGTTTCCCCATGGCTCCATCTTTGGCCCTTTTTTCTTCTCACTTTACACCCTATCTGTAGATGATCTGATCAGCTTACATGGCTTCGTCTACCTGCCACATTCTGATGACTCGCAAACTCTCTCCCCTCCATCATTAAACTGTCTCCTTCTATCCAATCCTGCATACCAGCCTCTCACCACCACCTCTTAGATGTCTTATTTGAAACTGAACATGGGCAAAATCATACTTTTTATCTTCCCGCCGAACCCTTCTCTATTCTCTTTCTTCGCTGTTACCACCACCATCCTCCACAGGTCTGCAACTTGGGGGCAAGCTTTTATTCCTCTCACCTCCCTTACCCAACACATACAGCCCGTTCCAAGTCCTGCCACTTCTTCCCTCCAGGGTTCATCCTTCTCTCTCCATTCCCATACTCAAATCTTTCATTCAGGCTCTCACTATATCCCTCCTTAATTACAATAGCCTCCATTCTGGCCTCCCAAACATACATATCACTTCACCTTCAGTCCATACTAAATCCTGCCACTGAACCTATCTTGTCATGGTTCATGTTGCCCCATCCCCTCCACTTCACCAATGCTCTATACTTCTTTCATCCGTCAGATTTTCACAATCTTTTCCAGGTCTTCTTCTGCACAGCCCCCTATGCCTGGTACGACCTCCCCAAGCTCATCCACCAGTGCCTAGCCAGTCCACATTTAAGTACAGCTTAAAGACTAACAAGACACTGGTAGTAGGGACACGTGTTACAATTATTGGGCCCTTAAGAGCAGGCATTCTGGGACCCTACACCATTGTTGTACCACCTCCGGAAGGGACCATCTAACATCCCTGCTGTAAAGGGAAAAGACCGCCAACCCAAGAGAGGCTAGGGAAAGGACCCCCAGTCCCTAGGAAGCAAGCTGTGGACAACCTGCAGCAAGGGCCAAAGGACTACCAAGACCAGGGAGAACTGGCCAGAGGCCTCATCATTCAAACTCCAAATTCCTTAACTACCAGGAGAAATGGCAGACTACCAGCTGGAAGAGGGGGAAACTGAGGCATGGTGGCACCCCATCAAAAAGACCTAGTTTATAGTGAACAAGTTTGACTTGTTATTCCCCTTCCCCTGACCTCTGTCTACTTGTTTGTTCTCAGATTGTGAGCTCCTTGGATCAAAGCACATTCTTTTTATAGTGGGTACTACCACAAATAAACAACAGCACAGGGTCAGAGTGACAGAATGTTCTTAACAAACATCAGGGCAACAAACACTGTTTAAGTGAAAGAATTTACAGAAATAGATGAAGCTGCCAGATGGGCAGGAGTGGAAGAGAGAAAAGGGACAGCACCCCCTAATCCTGCTGCCAGAGGTGGGGTGTGCAGGACCGCGTGCCTCAATCCAGTCTCTGTAGGGCAGACACAAATCAAAGATCCAAGAGATTTGTTTTTGTGTAACTGCTGGAAGCCAGAAGGCTCCTCCTCCAGCGGCTGCTAATCCATTACGTGCATTCACTGAGGCAAGCAGACACATCAAACACACTGCTATTTCTTTGATGTGCTGTTCTTCAGAAGGGGAAAGCAGGCAGATTAGATTCCCTCATGTAGTAATCTGACAGGACCTGTAAACATCTTGTGCAAGGAGTGCAGCACATTGAGAGGAGGAGCAGCCTGCAATAGCTTCCAGACTTTCTTCAGACTCAATTAGCAGAGATGGACACTGGAGACCCGAGGGAAATTCCAGTGGATTTAGAATACTTCCCCTTATGCACTTCAGGCAGCAGAGCTCTCCAGGAAAACATCTCCAAAGGGAAAGCCCAAGGAAGGATGCAGCAAAAGCCAACAAATGGAGAACTGACTTATGGCTACCAGGACCCATGCAGAAGTAGCCATAAGTCAGTCAGTGACTTCAGCCAGGAGACCATCAGTCCAAATGTTACATGATCAAGTCACATATGGCATCATTGCTGCTTCCTGCATTTAATGAAAAGTCCATCCAAACAGCTGATCTCACCTCCCAGAGGGCAGGAAATCCCACCTGTGTCTGATGGAGTGAAGTTAATAATTCTTAACACTTCTTTAGCACTTTACATCTTCAAAGAGCTGTGTGTACATTAACTATTAAGTTGGTGTTACAATAATAACCCTCAGCAAATGAGACCACTCCATGAAACCAAATCACACAAGAAAGAGCTCACATTTCTAACTGAGGAAACACTAGCTGATGTGTGAGCGAGCTGTAGAGAGGTTATTCATCACTGCACACAGATGGCTTCCCCACTAGACAGCAGGTATTTCCTCCATTAAAAGGGGGACTTCCTTATAACATTATTGACACCCCTGGGTCTTAGCTCCTTAGCACAAGATTGAAACACTCCCAGCTCTATGGGGGGGGGGGGGGGGGGGTGTTTAAACCCTTGAGGGCAGTAGCAGTGAGACAGGACATGTGTCCAGCCCCTTCCTGTCTCATATTCCATTCCCTCCAATCATTCTAGTCAGTTCTGACTGACTGCACTGAGGTGGAGCTCTCAAAGACACAGGCAGATCCAAATATGATCAACATGTGATCAAAATAAATATCCCTTAAAAAAACAAAACTAAGAGAAAAACATCTCAAAGACATAATCCTCCAGACTTTGATAGGAGGTGAGTAGAGCAATAAGAGCCCTCCAAGAGCATAATCCCAAAAGCAAACAAGAAGTTTTCTCTTCTCTAATGACATCACATGGGCACGATCACTACTCCTGGAAAGTAAGCAGCATGAGGTATGTCCAAAAAGACAAGTGAGTAAAGCTGTAACAAGTGACATTGCTAAGGACAATACCAACAGTGTGAACAGAGAAGGTTTAGGGAGCTGACTGTTTTATAGAAGAGGACTACAAATACCTCACGATAAGCAGGCTCAACATTCAAGCCTGAAGATGAATCAACAATTAAAGAAAATATTTAAAATGTGACAACTGAAAATGAGATATCCCAAAAGAAAAACTTGCTTGGGGTTAAGAGAGTTCAGCCACCACCTACCCTGGAACTACTACAAAACAGGATTCCCTCCTGCATGCCAATCCAAGTAATGCTGCTTTGGTAAATGCGTAGAGAGGAGACCATATCCCAGCATTGCATATGTACAGGATGAAAACACATCTGAGGCAGGCAGTGGTGGCCACCTCACCTCAGACTGAGTGAGCCTTGCCATGACTATTTCTTGACACGACCATGTAGACACAGTCCTCTTACTGACAGCACTGCCCAGCGAACTGATGTCAAAAAACAAGAACTTGGTTTGTCCTTTTATTTGATCCAAGTAGAACCCAAGTATTTTTTGACACAGAGCATGCGGGGAAGGGCCTCACTGCAACAGGGCATCTAGAGGCAGAAAGAATGTTGGCAAGAGAACTGGATGAGCACGTGGCACCACCTTAACATTCTAAAACATGGTATAAGGTGGCTCAGTAGCTGAAGAAACTTCCCCGCATGCTGTGTGTCAAAAAATACTTGGGTTCTACTTGGATCAAATAAAAGGACAAACCAAGCCGAAGTTGCTACGACCAGGACAGCCCCACTCCTCATAGCACAGGAACCGAGTGGTTCCAGCTGAGCTTTCATAAGCTTCCTCAGGACCACATTAATTTCTCACAGTGGAATTCCTAAAGTATCAAAGCCTGGAGGAATCTAATAATAGTCTACCTTCAACCAGTCCACAATAGGACAAAATAGATGCAGTATGGACGGACCCAGGCAGGTGATAGTTGTCAAGCACTTTTATGCAGGGCTCCCCTTTGGGCTTGAGTACACCACACTGCCAGCCTTTTCCACTTAGAATTGTAGGGAACATTTTCAGAAGTGTCATGGGGCCCATATCCCACCGAAAGTCAAATGGGACTTAAAGCACCTAAGACACTTATGGGTAAAATTTTCAGAAGCACCTAAGTCCTTCTGATAACTGACTTCTCAGAGGTTAAGAGGGCACAAGCCACCTGCTCAAGTATCCCACACCTACAGATGTCTATCCTGAAAGAGCCAAACACTCAGGGACAGGGCTTCCGGATTGGGATAGAGAAAAGTGTCCTGGTCCTCAATGATAATCGGAGGTCAGACTACTACCCTGATTGGGTCAGCATTGACCATTTGCTACAGTACTGAGAATCACACTGGTATAGAAAATTGTTGTTTAAAATTCATTGAACCTCAGTCTCTCCTAAGATTTGTCAAGACCTTGGCAACCAGAGAGACTAGTGGAAAGTCCACAGAGGAGTCTCCTTCCACAATGCTAGTATGATCTTTACTCCGTGCCATGAGATGAAGACTGGTAGCTCCTTGTTCAAGTGAGTAGGAAGAGATTGGCCTCTGGTGTCCATCACTGGAAGAAGATCTAGTCTGCCACTTCTTGATCCAGAAATCATTCATGAGGAGCTAACATGGATCAGCTGCAGTGCACCTACAGTCTTATTCACTTCCCTGCCAGGTACATGGCTATAAGGAATCTTTTGTGGGATGCAGGAGGCTTACATATCCATATAGGTTCCAATGCCTCTTTGCTTGTTTATGTAAGATAACGAGACCTAATTATCTGTTTGAACCAGGACCACACTTCTTAGGTCTCCAAAGGTCCTTAATGCAGACAGGACCATCCTCGTCTCCAGAACATTTATGTGCCACTGCCGTTCCTGGAGGGACTAAATTCCCATGGTGTGAAGTCCACATCCATGGATTCTTCTGTTACATACATCTGTGGTCACAATATGAACAGGTGGTGTTTGGAAGTCCACTCCTAATTATGGATAGTCCCTACACTGTGACAAGGGCAGAAAGTCCTGGGGGGAGGAAGGAGGGGAAGAGGAGGAGGTCACCCATTACCAGGATGATGCAAGAGTCTCTGTGAAACTAGAATGTACAGAGGGGGAAATTTAAACTCAGGAAGGCTTGGTGTGACACTACTGGAAGGGAATCTGGCTCACGCTTTACCCAGGTATCTGCCCTTACAGTTTAAAAACAAAAACCAACGTTCTACAGGAGTTCTCCCAGTCTCGCATGAAGGAGATAAGACCCAGAAGTGAGAATCCTACACGTATGTTATCTTTAGAACGGATGTTTTGGGTTACTAGAGCCATTCAATTTGCTGTAGTTTAAATCTTAACAATAATGCCTCCCCAGTCACCAGCATGCCAGCTTTCTTGACCTTCTGAGAAGGGTCCTTAGGCAGCTGTTTTAGTATCAAACATCATTGTTTTCTTTTGTCCTTAGTCTGAATTGCCTTAGAGGAACTGTTTTTGGATTGTGCATTCAGCCAACCCAAACAACTTTCTTCCCATGTATCAAACAAGGGAGAGACCTAAAAAGCAATGATTACTTCCCCTCAGAACCTGTGCCAAAGGCAAGCTCTTCAGGACTAGTGTGTGCTATGCAGTTTCTTGGGCCCTAGCAAAGATAGCGTATTCCAATGGTAGAAGAGAAATCAGCAAGCTTCAGCTTTTCGGTAGCCCCCAGCCACTGCCTGGCAAAGGATTGATGCTGCCCTCTAACACTCCCAGACGTGATGCAAAGTTCTGCTCTGAAAAATTACATTGAGCACTGTCTCTGCAGCCCAAGGCCAGCCTGCCTGAGCCACAGAATGTACTACTCTCGGTTCATAACCACATCTGCTCATAGGGGACACTTTATCCTCCATTTGCAGCTTCAGTAAATATACTAATTCAGTAACTCAGTCCATGCCAGGAATTGCCTCAACTTCCACACGTTTGAACTCCTCAATTGGTCCCACTATCAAAGGGACTTTAAAAGCAAGACCAAAAGTATTCGGGAAACCTGGATACAAGCTCCTCCAGCACCCAGCTCTGAGGAATGGGGGGAAAGGAGAGGAGCTTCCTTCCCCCCTGGCTCCCAACTCCTTAGATCACATTCCTGTAGAGACTTTATGCATCAGTTATCACATGAAATTAAAAATGTTAATCATACACGGTTGACATGGACTGAGACATTCATCTGCATGCTATTACTCGTAAGATTCTTCCAAGTGACCTTTTATTTCCTAGAAGTCCTAGTGTCAGAGCTCTGGGAGCCTTTGGAGGGTTTGGCATGACACTGAATCACTTACTTTTTTAGATGGGTATTTAAATTATTTCAGTACTCAAATCAGTTTCCAGTTACACAACATTGCAGCATAGCATCTGCATCATGGTGCAAGAGCTTCAAATGCAACAGAAACTCTCCCATCAAGTTAGAATAAGTCCAGAGCACCAGCCAGAAAGTGGGAACTGAGCAAATGAAAGAATAAAATAGGCAGACAAGGCCAGAAGAGACACCACATTAGCAAAAGGTAAATCCTGCTAAAAAACGGGAAGCTGAAATCCTCCATACTACTCCTGGCAGAATTTGCAGAACTTGCCTCAGCTTCAAGAGGTTCAGCCTTCCAAAGCCACAAACAACAACAACAAAATCAAAGAGAAGAATTGTCTTTGGAGCAGAGTTTATTAGTTTGACATTTTAAAAAAATGCTGCTATTGTTCTTGAGTCAACTAAAGACAGAAGGAATCACTGAATGTAGATTGCAGCAAAGTGGAAGCAAACTACAGAAACTTTTTAATCCTTAGAAATATTTATGAAGTTCTTTCTAGCTAGAGCAAGACAGCAGGAGCAGGCATGAAACTCTTCTCTTTAAACAAGACCTAGTCAATGGTTTGAAAACGCCACTTTAGCCTGTACTTGAGGCCTCCAGGCTTCCCCGAAGTGTTCAGAGGAAACCAGCAGTTTGTTCAAGAAAGAACCCCAATTGTCAGAACACATGGAACTGCCAGAGCAGACACACCAGTGGTCCATCTAGTCCAGCCCCCACCTCTGGCAGTAGCAAATACTTCAATGTAAGTCCCCATAATGGACACATACAGTAACAGGTCCATGGGGAAGTTTATTCCCAGCCTCAGGGAGGAGTTAGTGGTTGCTTTATATTCTGAAGCAAGAAGTTACATTCCCTTTTTTATCCTGGTCTAACTATGAATCAATGTAATTTAATAAGACATGAGCAGAATGTAAGAGAGTGGGGAGCACAATAAAAATACATATAATTTCTAGAAATCTCCAAGTGTCTTTTGACAATGTCTAAAAGTGGTAGCTGTCCATTGTTCTTCAGCTGGCTGTTGGAAGTGACCCTGGAAACAAGCCCTTTCCCTTCTACATGCCTCATTGCTCACCTGGTTTGTGTAAAATGGCTGAGAAGTTCCCACAGTGTCTGGCCAGAGCGAAAGGTGTCCTGTAACCGGGAACCACTGTCCAACTGCAATGCAATCTGAACCTAGAGAGGAAAATCCACTGAATTAGATTAAGGACGGGGAGGAAATTCAATTAATTCACAATTTTTTTTTTTAAGCTACTTCATCTCTAGGACCTCCTATCCAAGCACGGTGACCAGACAGCAAGTGTGAAAAATCAGGACAGGGGGTGGGGAGGTAATAGGAGCCTATATAAGAAAAAGACCCAAAAAATCGGGACCATCCCTATAAAATCAGGACATCTGGTCACCCTATATCCAAAGCTGAATCAAGCATCTTACAAACATTAAAGAATTAATAATAATAATATAATATATGGAGATATACCTCTCTCATAGAACTGGAAGGGACCCCGAAAGGTCATTGAGTGCAGCCCCCTGCCTTCACTAGCAGGACCAAGTACTGATTTTGCCCCCGATCCCTAAGTGGCCCCCTCAAGGATTGAACTCACAACCCTGGGTTTAGCAGGCCAATGCTCAAACCACTGAGCTATCCCTCCCCCCAATTAAACTTCACAAGCCCCAGGAGGTACATGTCAATATCATTTCCAATTTACAGTTAGTGAGAAAAAAGGAGAGGCAAGATGACTTGCCCAAGATCATATAGAGTGAGTCAATGGCAGAGTTGTGAATAGAATCTTGGAGTCCTGACTTCTAGACCTGTGTTTTATTTATGTTCCTGACTGGCAGCCATCAGGATCATTCTGAACTTCAAAACATGAATTCCAAAGAAGTGACTTGAGAATACAGTGATACCATCTCAGAGTCTGTTTTGGTTCCAGGTTCTCTCCCCAGAAACAAGACAGTAATGTAGAGTTTGTAACTCCCACCCCAAATGTAATACTAGGGGGGGTGGGGGGGGTGAAGAATGCCTAAAACAGCTATCCCTATAAGCAGAAATGAGTTATGAATGATACTGTGATTCTATGAAGAGGTGGCCACAAGGATGGAATTCTCAATGTTTGCAACGCTCCCACAAGAGCAGCAGAAAGCAGTCTGAAGATGCATGGAGGCTGGGGCACACTTAAGGGTTGTTTTAAAAACGAATTTTTAGAAACCGTAGTGTGAATAGAAATACTTAACTTTTTTTAAATCCCATGTAAACATCTTTTATTGGGGATTGCTGGGATTTAAACCTTTTCCTGCATTGCTGGAAACCTAATACAACCATATGATTTTAGTTAATAAAATCCACAAAGTGAAACTAACCACTCTGCTTTCAGTCCCCCAGCCAACAGAACACAGTTAGTTTTGATTCTTTCCATTTGAATAGTCTCAGATGGGTCCATTCTTTGAATGTGACACTGACATGACATGACCTGTACAGTGTCCCCAGGCTGCACAGATACAGTGCATGGTGCTGTCAGATTTTTATTCAGGGGCACACAAGCTAAATCTCCACACACTCATGCATGGGCAGACACAATAAAACTTGACTCATCACCGTGGTCCAAATCCTCCTCTCCTAGTGAAAGCCTTAAGAGGAGATCATTTGCAAAGGAACTCCACTAGAAAATCCTTGAGAAGAATCCCCTACATCTTCCCATTGAGGGGCACGGTTTGCTTCCTGGAAAAGCTGCCCCAAAACCTGGCAGATTCTAGAGCTATTCATGAAAAGGCTCTGTTCCCCTGCAGCAATGGTGGCTCCCAGCAGTCCCCTGGGTTCCTGTGAGTATAGTTCTAATGGAGCCATGTTGGGAGCGATTCCTTCTAGCCATGGCTTCCCCTAGGTCCCTTGGGATGCATTAAATCTTATGATTTTTGTTAATTTCTGAAGTCCCTCCTGTCCCTGCCCACTTAACCCTGGACTGCGCAGGATCCAGGGAGAAGACAGTACCACAGAGGCACCCAAACCCCAATCACAGAGGGCTGAGATCTATCTGTGGAGGGCCCTCAACAGGCAGATTTCAGCGGGATGATTTTGGGTAATGACTGTGAGGCAGGCCATAGAAAGATTTCCAAAGCCAAAGATAGCGTTCCTATAGTTTGTTTTATGGGAAGACAGTTTCTAAGCACAAGTCTGGAAGGATAATTATTTATAATAAACAATACTTTGTCTCTAGTGCCTCTTCTGAGGTTCTCAAAGTGCTTTATAAAGAAGTCGTCAATACTACCATCCTCATTTTACAGATAGACAAACTCAGACCCAGAGATGTTAAGTGATTTGCCCAAAGCCTCACAGGGAGTAGGTAGCAGAACGAGAATTAGAACCCAAATCTCCAGACTCCTAGTTCTCTGCACTATACCTGCACCAAAGTATAACATGCAGATTAACTCAGAAGACACACTACCGCATTCCCAGATATCTATTCAATCCACAACTAAACAAACAAGGCTGCATTTTCAAACCGTCTTGGAAATCAAGAGCCTTCTGTACAGGTGGCAACCTTCACAACCTTCTCGTGCGGGCACAGACTGAGCATCAGTTTGGGGAATGGGCTTCCCTCAGGTACAACAAACAGCAATAGAGCACATCCACACTTGGGACCATGGAAGTACAACACACATCACTTCAATCCACTCTTTTAGCACTGGAATGGGTTACCTAGGGAGGTGGTAGAATCTCCTTCCTTAGAGGTTTTTAAGGTCAGGCTTGACAAAGCCCTGGCTGGGATGATTTAGTTGGGGATTGGTCCTGCTTTGAGCAGGGGGTTGGACTAGATGCCCTCCGGAGGTCCCTTCCAACCCTGATATTCTATGATTCTTATTCAAGTCCTTGAAGGCCTGACCAGCCATGACTGAAGTGAAAGAAAACCCTAAGTCCAGAAGAAAGACTATATGTGTAACATACAACTACTTAAAGCTTCCCAACTAGCTAACTATACTACACTACAAATTAAGGATGTTTGGGTCAAAACCTGAAGAAATTGCTCTGGGCACAGAAATAAGGTCTTTAACACCTGCAGAGGGCTACAGAAAGGAAGGAGCAGAGGCAGTTGTAGCTGCATAGCCCTTTTATCATTTCTGTTCAGAACATCCAGTGCATGAGGGGTGACCATGCAACTCCAACAGGCATTGCTTTTCACACCTATGAGGCATCTCCAACAAGTATGACTATGCAGAGGCCAACTTGAAATTCCTGATAATTCCAAGGGAAAAATCTAACAGGAAAAACAGTTTTTCCATCACAGACCAGCCCAAGCTATTTCCACATTTAACATTTCTTCCTACTGGACCTTGCTCACTAGATTTATCCCCAAAAATCTGATATCTTTATAGCAGTATTCTATGAACTCACTCCTGCTGAATTAAAGTAACTTATGATCACTGGTTCCAAGCTTCCCTTTTGTTCTTAATCAGTTCCCCCCACCAGTAAGTAGCAGATTGAGACAGGAGGAGGGGTTGGTTGCCTCTGGTTGTAGTCACAACTTTTTGGATGGCAAGTGGCCTTCTAACATAGGTAGCTCATTGATGATGCACCTTTTTGGCTGCATTGTTACCGAGAATCCCCCATAGGGCAGTATCCCATGATTTCTAGTGAACCATGGTTTTCACCAGCCCCATAAAACCAAAATTACCCAAGGATTCAGAGAATGTGAACCACCTCAAAAGGTCATGAGCACAGAACATCAACAAATGCTTTTTTCCTATATATCTAGGTTTTTATACGGACCTTCCACCATAGTGCCTGAGCAGCTTGAGGGAGACAGAGACAAGAGAGTCAAGCCAAATATTTTAGCATATTTTCCTTTTCAAAAGAGGGTTAAAAAAAAGGAGACACTACAAAGTGTAGCAATCTACAACAAATTCCTTTGTGGAGTGTGTTTGCTATCTACCTCAGGTCCTGCCCTTGTAGTACTGCTAAGAAACAGGAACCTTTCTGCACAGAAGAAACAGTGAGCATGATCAGCCACTACATGGTAGCTAAGTAGTTTCATCCCATCACTAACACAGTCTCCTATTTTCTTCTTTGCTGGAGACCAGCCTTAGATTATCCTCAGCTACAGATGTGTGCTGACAGCTGACATCACCATACTACAAGAATCCTGCCCAGAAATTCAAACTGGCAATTGCATCAGTTTTTGGGCAACAGTTCAAAGCCAAAAATGTCACGAAAGTCATATTCAGTCAATTAAAAACTCTCTTAAAAAATCCCAGGCTGCATATAAAATACTACAGAGAACAATGTCAATTAGTTGCTAAGTTTACAAATGTGCATAAAAGATGGATGGTTGTATCACTAGGTTAGCTCTTTATAATAGTGCCTTCCTTCCCCATCCACATCACAAAGGAATCTGGTGGGCACTGCTCTGCAGATATGTTCTAGAGGGGTCAAGGGTCCTTACAAACAAATGCTGATGATCAATCCCAGACCAATTACCATTCTACTTCCAGGACATTCAATTCGCTGAACAAATCAGTGATTTATCAAATCCAGGATCCAGTCTCTAGAATCAACTATCCCAGTGCCAAATGTGTCAGGGGAAACCACATCTCCTCACGTTCACAAACCTCCACATCGGCCCCAGCCACCTATACCATGGGGCCCACACAGTGGGAATTCATCCCCAAGCCTGTGGAAATCAGCCCACATCATTAAGCACAAGGCTGGATTGCCTCCATTTCAGCATATAATTACTAATGTCAATTCTGCTTATGAAGTTATCCAGATTTGAAAACCCAAGTGCAGTATTTGACACTGGCAGGGAGTTCTCTTGGCCAACTACGTATTATACAATGTATTTTCTTGTACTGGTTTTATACCATTAAATTCCATACCTTGTTGTTCTTGCATTATGGGATGGCAACTCAGTTTACATTCCACACTTCAAGATCTTAAAAACAAGAGTCTTTAGAATAGTAACTGTCTTTTTTTAATTACTTCTCTGTACAATGCCCAGCCCCAAAAAGGCCTGATCCCTCTAGACTGTACTATAATATAAATAAATAAATATCTTAAATCTCCTCTAGCCCAGTGTTTCTCAAACAGGGGTCCACTGTCCCCGGGAGTCCCCGAGGGTACTCCAGGGGATCCATGGCCCCGCTGATCAACTCCTCCCCCTATCTCCTGGAGGTTACTGAAGCCAAACCGGGAGATTTTAGGTGCTAAAAGTTCAGCAGCACAGCGGGGTTAAGGCAGGCTCCCTGCCTGCCCTGGCTCTCCGCCGCTCCTGGAAGCGGCCCGCTCATCCCTGCAGCCCCTGGAGGGGGAGGGGAGGGGGCAAGTGGGTCTCTGCGAGCTGCCCCCACCCCGAGCGCTGACGCTGCAGCTCCTATTGGCCGGGAACTGCAACCAATGGGAGCTGTGGGGGCGGTGCCTGCAGGCAGGGGCAGCACACGGAGACCTCCACGGCCCCCCTGCCTAGGAGTCACTGCCAGAGAGATGTGCCGGTCACTTTCAGGAGCCACCCAAGGTAAGCGCCGCCCGGCCGGAGCCCACACCCCTCACCCCCTCCTGCACCCAAACTCCTTCCCAGAGCCTACACCCCTTCCCGCACCCACCCCCCACCTCCAGCCCGGTGAAAGTGAGTGAGGGTGAGGGAGAGTGAGCGACAGAGGGAGGGGGGATGGAGTGAGCGGGAGGAGGGTTTGGGGGTCCCCAAAAAATTTTAAATCAAAATGTGGGTCTTCAGGCAGCTAAAGTTTGAGAACCGCTGCTCTAGCTCATTCCTTTTCCAGGGGAAGTCCTAGTGGTCATAACTTCTTTCACATGTAACCCCTTCCCCTTGGCCCCTAAAACTTAATTGCCCTTCATTTCAACCTCAACTTTTTCTTTAAGACAAGGCAACTTGAACAGGATATATACTCCAGGTGAGGTCCTCACTCCACAGACCTTCCAGCTGCACCACGCCCCCATCCCTCTCCCCAAGAGAGGGCAAGTAGGTGCCCTTACAGCAGTTTGTAGTTAAAAATTACAGCATATGGTGCCCACCTGGATCTATTAAATGTAAGTCACATGAGGCCAGACAACCACAAACTTCCTTCTTCCACAAAGTGAAAAGTAAAATCACTGAAGCAATGCATAAAATGGGGGTGGCGGGGGTCATGCAGAGGAGAAGTGTGGATGTATGATGACATACCCAAGTCCAACACAGCCGGCTAGAGCAAAGGCTCACAAACTTTTTCACAATGTGGACCACAAGCCTATACAGACAATTACTCATGGATATCTGCCTTCCATTATCAGGCCTCATCTGCCTTTCTGTTTGAATCATATAACATTACTGCAACTTCAGCAAATGCCTATGCAGAAATATAACATTAGGGATAGTAGTCTTCCAACACAATTTAGCAGGTGAAAATAAAAAGAAACCAGCATCATGTATTCTGTCACAAAGTTTGAGAACCTCTGTGTTAGACAAAATATTCATAGTGATCACAGTGACAATTTAATATTTCCAGATTCCACTTAAGCAAGATCACACACTATTCATTTCTAATAATAAAAAACAGGGTAATTCCCATAAATCACTATTTACTGTTTTAAATAATTTACTGCAAATAAGCATTTAGCTGCTACAGCAATACTTTACAAATCTTTAATATAAACATAAGGAGAATAAAAGTGGCCATGGGAGTTATTCCAGCATTTTAAAAATTAGGGCTGTCGCTTAATCGCAGTTAACTCACAAGATTAATTGTGATTAATTTTTTTAATCACTTAATTTTTTTGAGTTAATCGCAGTTTTAATCACAGTTAAACAATACCAATTGAAATTTATTAAATATTTTGGATGTTTTTCTACATTTTCAAATATATTGAATTCAGTTTCAACACAGAATATAAAGTGTACAGCATTATAAATATCTGCACCGTAAAAATTAAAATAGTATTTTTCAATTCACTTAATACAAGTACTGTAGTACGATCTCTTTATCATGAAAGTTGAACTTACAAATGTAGAACTATGCACAAAAAAAACTGCATTCAAAAATAAAACAATGTCAAACTTTGGAGCCTACAAGTCCACTCAGTCCTACTTCTCATTCAGCCAATCGCTCAGACAAACAAGTGCTTCTTGTTTACAATGTCACCTGAAAGTGAGAACAGGCGTCCGCACAGCACTGTTGTAGCTGGCGTTGCAAGCCATTTACCTGCCAGACGCGCTAAAGATTCATATATCCCTTCATGCTTCAACCACCATTCCAGAGGACATGCATTCATGCTGATGGGTTCTGCTCAATAACCATCCAAAGCAGTGCAGACCAACGCATGTTCATTTTCATCATCTGAGTCAGATGCCACCAGCAGAAGGCTGATTTTCTTTTTTGGTGGTTTGAGTTCTGTAGTTTCTGCATCGGAATGTTTCTCTTTTAAGACTTCTGAAAGCATGCTTCACACCTCGTCCCTCTCAGATTTTGGAAGGCACTTCAGATTCTTAAACCTTGGGTCGAGTGCTGTAGCAATCTTTAGAATCTCACATTAACACCTTCTTTGCATTGTGTCAAATCTGTAGTGAAAGTGTTCTTAAAACAAACCACATGCTGGGTCATCATCCAAGACTGCTATAACATGAAATATATGGCAGAATGCAAGTAAAATACAGAGCAGGAGACATACAATTTTCCCCCAAGGAGTTAAATCACAAATTTAATTAACACATTGTTTTTTTAACGAGCATCATCATCAGCATGGAAGCATGTCCTCCGGAATGGTGGCAAAAGCATGAAGGGGCATACGAATGTTTAGCATATCTGGCACGTAAATATCTTGCAACGCCAGCTACAACAGTGCCATGCGAACGCCTGTTCTCTTTCGGGTGACATTGTAAACAAGAACCGGGCAACATTGTCTCCTGCACATGTAAATAAACTTGTTTGTCTGAGCAACTGACTGAACAAGAAGTAGGACTGAGTGGACTTGTAGGCTCTAAAGTTTGACATTTATTTTTCAAAAATAAAACAATTTAAAAAATAAATATAAAGTGAGCACTGTACACTTTGTATTGTGTTGAAATTGAAATCAATATATTTGAAAAAGTGGAAAACAGCCAAAAATATTTAAGTATTCTATTACTGTTTAACAGCGCATTTTTGTAATCACGCGATTAATTGCGATTAATTTTTGTAATTGCTTGACAGCCCTACAAATTATATAAACAGGGGCTATTTGACCCACTGCTGAACACAGCCACCTTTGAGATAAAACTTGGAAGTTGTCTGAGTGCACAGTAAAACAACACTAAAAAACAATGCAGAATAAAAAGTGAAAGAGAATCCTGTAACAATTTGAGATTGCAGGTGGAATTTAGGGCAGAAGAATATAATTCCTGAAACAAAAATTAGGTCAGGAAAATGGCCTCAATTTCTGGACAAAATGATCTGGAATCTTTAATGATTATAGGTGATCAGAACCTTAGTTTTACATCTCACCTAAAAAATTCCCCCCCCCCCCCCCCCCCCCCCCCCCCCCCCCCCCCCCCCCCCC